>OY997590.1:18097319-18643641 GCA_963921825.1 Erodium maritimum
TTTCTTTAATAGACCTAGTTGTAAAAAGACTAAAAGCCCGTTTTGATATTTTCCTCCTTAAAGGTCCTTAGGAGGGTATAATGGTCCAAGACCACTCATTTCCTCTCTTCCAATATTTTATGGACATGTGTCCAAGTAGGGCCCATTAGTCTTCAATTTAAAATTCAGCCCTTTAATTAACTAGGTCTTAGCCGATATAAGTCCAATTTTGACCAAAGTTGACTTTTCCCAATATTATACTTAAACGAAAGGAAACGGCCCAATTAAGCCAACCATGATGACGGCTAAGGTTTTTGGGCCCCGGAAAAGCCCCTGAGTGTCCTCCTGATTCATCGGTTGACTTTTCCGGCCGAAAGTCAAACTTGTCTTAGAAGTCACCGGTTCGACCGGGATCGACCGGGAGCGGTTCTTACAGGTCCAGAGGAGGCACATGCGTCGGGGCACCGGAAACAATCCCAAAGGACGCTTATCGTCGGAATTCTCGGAAATGCCTCCAAGGGACCATATGTTATAGGGAACCAAGGTTAGTGCTCCCGCAGGACGCCTACACTTGGGTGAAACCACAAGTAACTATTCCCCGCAGGGTAAACCATCCAATTGCCCCGTAGGTCCCATATCCAATACCCGCATGCTCCAATAATGAATGCCCCGCAGGGTCCAATATCCAATGCCGCAGGCTCCAATAATCAATGCCTCGCAGGTCCAATATCCAATGCCCACAGACTCCAATAATCAACGATTATCCCGCAGGATCCGCCAAACAATACCCCGCAGGGTCTATCCAACACCAACGACTATAACACTGAAGGATTACCCCCGGTGTAAGTACCATACCGAACAACCAAACATCTTAAGAACAAGAATAAGAGCAACACACAATAATACATCGACCAATCAACACTTATGAATCACACTTTCACCACAACACACAAAAGTCATTCATTTAGCCTTTACACTTACCGTTATACTTACCTGTCACGATCCGCCGGTCCATCGATCACATGATCGTACCGTTTGGCACAACCAGTCATACTCGATCATCCGTTCAAGCATTCAATCAATCAACCAATCATTTAAACATTCAATCAATCATTCAAGTATATGATTTAACTAGTTTCATTAGACTCTTAAATTATCTTGAACTAAGCAAGCAAGCATGTGAAGCAACCACACACAACTAATCCGAGGGCTCATCACGGCCTCTCTACCAGTAAAATAATTCCCAAGTATTAAAAGCGAGTTACACTAGTTATTCACATCCTACGCATGCATACTAGACACATCCATTTATTAGTAATTGAAAGACAATTATTCTAGTTATTCGCATCTATATGCAATTCTAGGACCTTTCCGATTTTATTAACCTAATAGGCATGCTAGTATTGAAATACTCGAGGAGTTAGGACTTTCCTACCTTGTGGTCTTCCTCTAACAATTCTCTGCTGTAAAGTTCGATTAACCTCTCCTCCGTTCTTCACACGGGTTCCGGAGTGGTCTTCGTCCCTCGAATTCGAACCCAAGGTCTTGGAACACAATTAAACTCTAATAAAAAACTAACCAAGAAGAAAGTAAAGTCCCAAAAACATCCCCAAAAGTCCAGTTCATAACAAAGATTGAATTTGACGAAAAACACCCCAAAAGAACCCAAAACTGATCTGCCACGGAACGGGTCATGGAGCCGTGACACCACCCATAACGGATGGCGTCACGGAACTGTGACGAGTGCCGTCACGGACTCCCTCACGGAGCCGTGATGCCTCCCGTCACGGTATCCGTCACGGATCCGTGGCAGGTCTGGGCAGACTCGCCCTTCTTCAACCTCCAGCTTTTTTCCCGAAAATTAACACCCCAAACTCCATTTTCAGTCAACAAAAACTCCCAAAACAGATAAATAACTCCAAAGCTCCTCTACCCATGATGGGAATCATCAAAACCTCAACAATCCAAACTAATTCCAACTCCAAAAATCAATAAAACCCAAGGATTTCCATCAAACACCAACAAATACTTCTCAACAACATCATCTAACGCTAACCCAATCAAAACCCAACAACTTCTAGCAAAACCAAGAAAAACCCATGAAATGAAATGAAAGGAAAAGAGATTTAGATAGTGTTCTTACCTTTAGAAGAATGAGATGGAGAAGATGGCGAGATTTTGGAGAAGAAAAAGGTAGAAAATGGACCCAAGTTGCCTCTTTTCCTTTGCTTCTTCTTCAAGACTCCATGAGAGCTCTCTTCTCTCCCTATTTTTCTCTATGTATCGGCTACAACAAAGAAATGGGCTGAATTGTGATGCTCCAATTTCTTTAATAGACCTAATTGTAAAAGGACCAAAAGCCCCTTTAGATATTTTCCCACTTAAAGGCCCTTAGGAGGGTATAATGGTCCAAGACCACTCCTTTCCTCTCTTCCAATTTTTTATGGACAAGTGTCCAAGTAGGGCCCATTAATCTCCAAATTAAATTCCAGCACTTTAATTAATTAGGCTTTAGTCGATAAAAAGTCCAATTTTGACCAAAGTTGACTTTCCCCAATATTATACTCAAACGAAAGGAAACGGCCCAAATAAGCTATCCGTGATGACGGATAAGCGTTTTGGGCCCCAGAAAGGTCCCGAATGACTTCTTGAGTCTTCGGTTGACTTTTCCGGCCGAAAGTCAAACTTGTTTAGAATTCATCGGTCCAACCGAGATTTCCCGGGGGCGGTTCTCACACTACAAATGTAGCCCACCAAAACAAGAACAACAAGGGATACAAAACCACTAAATAAATTGTTTCTATTCCTCATACAGAACCATCGAAACCTACTCCAGCTGAGGATAGAGCATGGGGGAATGAGAATTGAATGGTCCCAATTATTGACATATAACCAACGAAACTTCCTCCAGTCGAGGACATGACATAAGGGAGGTGCTGGGCCATGCAAAACTCAGGAACATACACCAAGAACCTAAGCCGCTACTCGTCAGGCAAGAAACAATCAGAACAAGGCACATAGAGCTACATCTGTGGTTAAAATCCGGAAAACGTAGACCTTCCTCTTGCCTCATGCATATGACCAAACCAAAGATACACCTCCCTAACACACAAGCGACGCTCGTCGAAGAAAGGAAACCGACGAAGACCGCAAGCACAAAATATCTACAAAGATGTAAACCCACGACACACCAAGACCCCAAATCTACACAAATTCAAACTTTTCTAGGGCATACAAGCCCCTACCAAAATCGTTGCATCTAAAAACAAATAGCAGAAAAGTGGGCGAGGAAGAAGGAGGAGCACCGGAGTCGATGACCACTCGTGAGACACAAGCCACCCAAACACCCATTCCGCCGCACCACCGCCACCTGAGATCCCAAGCCCAATCCTAACTGTACCTGAAACACAGCAACAACTCCAGCTTCTCAACTAACAAAACCTCGTGAGATGAGACCATGCATGATGCAGACGGGAAGGAAAGTTAGGTTCACCTGAGTCCTAGAGGCGATGACCACTTCACCAAGAACCATGAAGCACCAGGAAATAAAATCAACCCGAACACATATCTGTCTAAAACACCAGGAACAAGAACAGCGAAGCCGAGAACATATCAGTTATGAGGGGAGCGCTACCGTGAGCATGACCGTGAGTGGGGACGGGAGCACTAGTAAATAACATAAGTACCTGGACATGAGGAGGATGAGGAGCCATTAGTGATCTCCAGGGCTCACGGGCCGACCAAATCGATCTTCAACGACGAAACAAATGCTAAGTTAGGTTTTGTTTCATTCTAAATTTTAAAGATTTGCTATCTGCATAAATGAACCAATATAACAATAAATTTATACTTTTTCTTCTGGTCCAAGTTCATCTTTATTACATATAAATATTGCTATTATTTGGTTGGGCAAAGATCTGATTGTCACCGATCGACCCCGTCATCTAAAATCTTAAAAACAGTCTAACTCGGGTCGGGAATGATTTAGAAATCGTCGAACTGACCTGTTCATTTGAGGAGCACAAAATCGTGGTGACCAGACCGACCGATATTATAGCATTAGGGATGGGCTTGGACTATAAACATTTTCTTATGCTGAGTTATAAATAAATGAATTGTTGGGCTTGTAAACTTAATGAATTATTTTTTAAGTCCATTACACTTTATCCATTCCCTTTAAACATCACATGACACAATTAAGTGATGGGAGCATAGTGTTGGGCTTATACCCTTAGCTATACTATGGTACCCATACCCATTAATTGACCCCAAGTAACACTAATCTACTTCCTCTATAAATAACTTCATACACTTCAGGTTCTACCTCAATGATAAATTAGAGTGTGTGGTTCACGTTTGCTGAGAGTGTAATTACAGCTTTACAAGTCATCAACATGTTTTCAATCGGCCTCGGATTTTAGGTTCAAACATATATTTTACTCGTCTTTGTTCATCTCCCTCAGCCCTCGCATGGGTTCGTTTGTTCACTCCAGTTGGTTGTTCTTTTTTGATGGGATGATGGAATTAGGTCTTTTCATCTTGGTTGTTTTCGTGCTTCCGTAGTTTTGGGGTGTTGGTGGTGATTTTACCGTCCATTATGGTGGTCTTCGGATCGACATGTGGTGGTGGAAGAGGGGTGTTTAGGGATTTCTGTGTCCTACAGTTGAACCTGATGGTTCTGTATAAGGAATCAGGATCAATTTCTCCGTTTTGCTGCTGCTGTTAAAACAGGTTTAGGTGTTGTGGCTTGCATGTATAGCTTTCAAGACTTTTGAAGTAGTACGAGGTGTAGTCTCGATCTTTGTTTGTCTTTGGTCATTTACTTGTGAGCTGCATTCCTACATGGCTTATTTGTTTTGATTTTTTTGGGGACCATCTCCTTGGTTTTAAGAATTTTGATTTAAGCTCAATGGTCGGGAGCTCCTCTGTAAGCGTTGTTTCTGGTGTTATGACCTTGAGATGCTTTCCTGCTTGGAAAGTCTCTCCTTCTAATAAAACTCTGAGCTGATAAAAAAAAAACCCTCCTTTTCTCAAACACAAGTATTAGAGGACCAACTCAACTAAAAGCTCAAGCTGATAGTTGAAGGCCCAATTATAGTTATATTCTAACACGCGCCCTCACAGACAAGTCCGTTTACAAGTTTAGAGGTGAATTATTTAGAAGAGAGAGATGAGCTCATTAAGAAGAATGATAATGGGTAACCCATTTTGGGGCAAATGTGATAAATAGTGAAGAAATATAATTTTTGTAGAGAATGGGGTTTGAACCCGGGTCCGTGAGGTGCTAGACTCTGATATCATATTAGAGAACCAACTCAACTAAAAGCTCAAGCTGAAAGTTGAAGGCCCAACTACAAGATACACCAAACTTGGCCTCCCCTATTTGTTTTCTCTCTTCTTCTCTTTTTTCCCTTCCGTTTCTTCCTGTCTTACATTTCTTATGAATGTAACCTTAGATCTTGTGTCGATGTAGTTTATTGTTTTTTATTTTTACCATTTTAGATTGATTGTTTTTTATTTTTGATTTATTCTTGGATCTATGATCGAAGCTTGAGTTCAAGTTTCGGAATCTTAACTTGAGATCCAATATGTTTCTTTGCAAAACTTTACTAACAGTTTCAGCCACTTGTGTATCTCTCTGAAAAATGTTATATATACAATTCCAGCATGTTTATTTATTTTCTTCATTATTTTATTTAATGTCAGATGGGATTTTAGATGGATAGGTGATGAACTCGAAACACAAATTAGCAGTTTGTTCATAGATATGTTTTTTTAGATTTGATTTGTTGATATTGTTAAGTAGTAGTTTGTATAATTTTACATTTCTATGTTTCTATACTGATTATAAAAATGTATTTGTTTCTTTAGTATTTTATTTATTTTATTTAAATATTTTCCAGATTCACTCTTTCTTTCACTACGAGTTTAATATCACAACATGAAAAAAATGAAATTATAAAAAATAAAAGAGTATAATATTGAAACATAACTAGAAGTGTTCGGTTTTAGTACTCAATAGTGTTGTAGCTACAACTGGTTTTTGGAGCTTCTGAAGGTTGAATCATCAAGGTGCAAGGTCTGGCTCATTTTCTAGGAGCAGGTTACTACTTAGGTTGCTGAAAATGGTTTTTGGATCTACTGAAGGTTGATCCATCAAGATGCAAGGTCTGGCTCATTTTCTTGGAGCAGGTTACTACTGATGTAGTTGAAACTGGTTTTTGGAATTACTGAAGGTTGGTTCATCAAGGTGCAAGGACTGTTTTTGGGGTTTTGGTGTATAACCTATCTAAAGACTTAAGGGTGGGTTGTGTTGCATTAGTTGGTACCATAACTGGTTTTGGGTTGTTACTGCAATACTTGGGGTGTTAAGGGTATTGAAATTTGCAGTGAAATTGGGTAGTACTTGGGGTTTTAAGGGTTTTGAAGTTTGCTGTGAATTGGGTAGGTATTAGTTTGAAGAAGTATTGGATGTATTTGTTTGTTGTAAGGTTTAGTTACTTGCATAGCAAGAAAATGCTCTAAGTCCCTCAAGATGGGAACCTTTGTTTGTAAGTAACTTTTGAGGGAAAATCCCTTGGCCTCTCCTTTTATAAAACCAATAATTGCTAATAAAAAAAAGTACTCAATTTTTTTTTATCTAAATAAGAATGAAAGATGAAAATATCAATTTTGTTAATATATTCAAATCATGGCCCAAATATCCTGTAATTCGAGGGATTGTATCACTTTAAAAGATTTGGTCGTCGATACGGATATGGTAGATCACTCTGGTGATTCTGTTACGCGATGTCGTGTTGGGGAAGATAGGTGCAACGCGAACACAGTTGTCGTCTTGGGCGTAAATACAATTGGTTTTGAGGCCCACGAACGGGTTGTGGCTGAAGCCAATCTGGATCAGGCTTCTCTAAGTGGACCAATTGTTGAATTACACTTGGAGAAAGGCTCTAGTCCGCAAGCCTTGTTTCGCTGGGTCATGGTTTGGGCTTAGGTCTTGAAGCCCAGACGCATGAGACTCTTGGGGAGAATTTGGGTATTTCTCTTTTGGGGCCGGGTCTAGGTAATGGGACTCAGGTTTATGATTCGATTTCAAATGTCGAGGTAGCAGCATGTGATCTTGTTGGGGACCACCAGAGTAGTCTGTGGAAGGAGGTTTTCCTTAAACCTCTGATGCCAATCACTATGATTCAAAGAGATGTTATAACTCAAGCAAAAAGACGTGGTCGTCCAAGGAAGGGTCAGTCAAAGGGGATTGCCTCTCCAACTGTTTTTTATCAGACAAGAGCTAAAACTTTGGATGATAGAGAAGGCAATTTGGGAAAATTTATTGTTGATATTGCTAAGAAGGATAACTCGGGTGATTGGAGTTTCAACAACAAAGTGGGGAAAAGGCTTTTGACCTTGTTCTTTCGATGCTCGAACAATCCAACTCTATAGACGTCCTGGAGCGTTTTGAGGAGGACGTCGAGGATAGTAAGGATGAGGAATATCCTGAACCGATTACAGAAAAAGCTATAATTCATAATTTAGTATCCATTCGGTTTATTTGTTTGAATTCAAGAAGGACGCAGGAAGGGAGGAAGGCTTTTTGATGTGACGGTTTTCTCTTGTTAATTTTTGCTTGTTTTCTTGCTATCTGTTTTGCTCTGTGTAGCTGTAATGGTCTGAGGAAAATGCCCACTTTTGAGGACTGTTTTCTTGCAGTGTTTTACCTACTTGTAGAACACTTTCTTAATAAATTTTAATTTATAAAAAAATTGCCCAAAAATGAAGCTTAAAATAAAGACCTAAAAGAAATCTCATTTGTCCTTTTGGATCGGATATAATCGTAACCGGTCATCCCCTTAACCAATCGATTATGTGCTAATCGTCGAATTCTGGTTCCGATTATGGTTATAAGTTTCAATAAACCGCCATTCACGGTGGTTACTGAAAAAGACCTAAAAGACCGGTCACTGGTCAATACCCACCCCTCACTATTATAGTGTTACAATAATTGAAGTAAGTATGTATATGTTCATAATTCATGATGGAACATCAAATAATCATTGACATGTAAATTACTTATGTTTAAATATTTTAAAATCTTGACAATAAGATATTCTAGGTTAGTGTTAATTTGATCTAAAATCAGAAAATAGACATGAATAATAATGAGTGAGGCAAGTCAAATGGTTTTCATATTTTGAGGCATAAGTGAGGCGACAAATAGAACGTTTTTACAGATTTTGGGATTTAACCAGAATAGGCGGGGACTTTTTACAAAAGAGCGCATATATTATTAATTATAAAAAAGAGTCATTACACTGCATAGAGCCCAGAAGGTCTCTTTACAAAAAACTCTGAGACAGATGAACCGTGGAAACCGGTGTTGGAAGAGACATAAAGGAAAACTGAAATGAAAACTAAAGTCTGACGAAAGCAATGACTTATGCTCAAGGTGTTTCCTATATGTTGCATACTATATAGAGTGCTACCGAACATGCAATTACTGATTTAAAAGGAAGGCACAACTCTTCCCAAGGACTGTCACGCCCCAAATCCTGTTTTGACCAAACTCGAGACGTGAACTAAAATGAAATAAACGATAATAATAAAAGAAAACTAATGAAATAAAATTCCGAAATTTAGTTCTAAAACACAATAAAATACCACGAGTCAGATGCTCAATCCGAATAATTGAACAAGGTTCGGTACAAAAGAAATGGAGTACGCAACTACTAAGTAAGCCCCAAACCCTCAATGAGCTCCCGAGCTCTAAGTCGTCCTCTAAACCGACTCACCAACGAAACCTGTAAAACAATAAAAATAGAGGGGGTGAGCTTACGCTCAGTAGGAAAAAGTAGTAACGGGAAAGGTCTTCCGCTCCATTGCCATAAATACTTGATTTCAAACACTTATTAATAAACGACAACAACAACAGAAACCAACAGGAACACAACACTAACGATAATAGATCCGAGATATAGAACCCTATAAACAGTAGGACAATCTCCTACGACCTCGACTACAAACGTCACCCAAACCCGACATCAAACGGACATAAGAAAGGACACCAGACGGTTCTCAACACCCAACCCTGGGACACTATACTACTAAGATCATTACGAACGTTACTTAGATTCGATATCTCACAACTTAAAACAAGTACCCCTGACAATCCGATCACCACACACAACTCAACAATTACAACGTACAGTTTGTTGTCGATCACCCACAACGTTACACTCGAGTCACACACGAATCATGTAACAGGCATAAGCAACTACAACGCACCAAACTAGTCAACATACACAGTGAATCATTAATAACTATACACACATCAAGTGTCCAATAATACGCCGGATCACACGGCACGACTCAACCACATAGTACCGGAATGCACATCGGTCTTCCCGGAAACGCACATCGGGGTAAACAATATACCGGAAACGAACATCGGTCTTCCCGGAAACGCACATCGATCTTCCAAGAAACGCACATCGGGGTAAATCACATAAACAACATACCGGACCGACACACACCTCGGTCGGGTATCTTCCCATAGCATGAGGTACAAGTCACACCACACAATACCATACCAAACATGTCACACCGAACTTATCATACCGTCAAAACTTACCACCATAACTTACCAATCATACCACATTGGTCTATCATTCACTCGATCATACCATAAGACAACCATTCATATCGCATTCATCACATCCATTCATTCAACCATATCACGTTCATCACATTTCATAGAGCATACTAGAATTCTTAAATTAACCAACGAATATACTATTCATCGGCATTTAAGGACTAATAACCACAATTAAACACAACCAACACACAATCCTAAGGCCCGACATGGCCACATGTGATTCTACAGCACGACAATTCCCATAATTGAAAGCGGTTATTCTAGTGAATCACATCCTATATGCAAGATAAGACTCTTCCGGTTATGATCATCCTATATGCTTACTATTAGCATTCCTTAATTAAAAACGGTAAATTACTACTCTTCCCTACCTCAAGTGCTTTCCAAACGCTTAGTCACACGAACGTCTAGTAGTCTCCTCCTCCGAGCTCGAGAGTAAAGTCTAGGATCATAAATTAATACTAGAATTAATGACAAAACAAGGGTGGTTTAAGAGGAAAACGCTCAAGTTAAAACCCCCAAACACTCGGTTCAAGATAACCTTTCTAATTTAACGAACACACCCAAAATGGACCCAAAAAGGTCCAAAATTGATCTGCCACGGTTCGGGTCACGGACCCGTGGTCTGCACCGTCATGGTTCTCCTCACGGATCCGTGACCTGCACCATCACGGATGACGTCTCGGTCTCCGTCACGAGGCCGTGACGTCTCCCGTCACGGATCCGTGACGGGTCCGAGCAGATTCGCTCTTCTTCTTCCTCCAGCCCCTTTTCCACGAAAACAACACCAAAAACTCCATTTTTATCAACCCAAAACCTCCAAATAAGTCTCATAACTTCAATACTTCACTACCCTTAGTGGGTTTCATCAAAACAACAATTACCCAAGAGATTTCCATCCAAAACAACCAAAGTTCCAATTGATTTCTACATAAATCAACCTCCTTCTTCTCCTAAACCATCATCTAACAACTAACAACTCAAAACCCAACTAGTTCATGCAATTTCTATGGAAACCCATAAACCCAAATTGATTGAAAGTGGATTATGAGAGCTTACTTACCTTGGAAATTGAGAGATGAAGAGGATGGTGATGTTTTTGGGAAGATTTGGTGAAGAAAACCACCCAAAGGAACTCCATTTCTCTTGCTTCTTCTTCAAGCTTCAATGGAGTCTATCTAGCTCTCTCTCCCTTGTAGAATTCGGCCACCACAAGAATTATGAGCTGAATTGTGACCAAAAGGGGTCTTAAACGTAGGGTAGAAATGACTAAAAGACCCCTCTTGCTTCCTTCCTTCTATTTTGTCACTTATGAGGGTAAATGGGTCATTAGAGACCCATTTCTTCTCCTCCAATCCACTATGGAAAGTGTCCTAGTGGGGGCCACCTTGCCCTTAGTAATTTCCAGCACTTTTAATTTAATTAGGTTTAGTCGATAATTAGCTTTAGTTTGACCCGAGTTTGACTTTTTTGCAAAGACGGTCATTTGAAAGGAAACGACCCAACTAAGCTAACCGTAACGACGACGAAGTTTTTTTGGGTCCCGGAAAGGTCCCGAATGACTCCCGGAGTCATCGTTTGACTTTTCCGGACAAAAGTCAACTTTCGCCAAAAATCACCGGTTCGACCGGGGGCGGTTCTTACAAGGACCCCTCCCAGGGCCTGTCCCTAGAGTACTAGATTCCTTCGTCATTGAATCTGCAAAGACGAAGTTAGATAAAATAAAAAAGACTCACTTGATTAGCCATATCCATAATCGAGAGAAGAGTCGAGGAGGGTGTAGTGGTGGAGGCCAGGGAAAAGGCGGTTTCAAAGACGACGACGACGGCTTTAGAGACGGCGGCGACGATTTCAGAGGGTGCCGTGATGGAGGCAGGGAGAAGGACGCATCGGTGGTGCTTCAGTGACGACGAGGGTTGATCCGGAGAGATAACCGGATACAAGGGGCCGAGGGACTCCAAGGCGGTGAGGTCGATCGATATCGAGGTGAGCCAGACAAACATCATTGGAATTGAGGAAGGGGCCGAACAAAATCGAGAGACACGTCGTTGGTGGCGGGAGGGAGCTAACATCGCAGTGGTTACTTATGATATTAACATTTAAAATTATCCATAATTTTTATTAAAATTTCTGCCTATTCTGACAAATTAGACCTAACATGGTCTTGAGTCTCGACACTTGAAGGTTCAACCAAAATTCAACGCTGCCTCGCGCCCTTCGCTCTCGCGGTTCAAATCCATAAATCTAAACTTCCCATCTTCAGGGTTTTGTTTTCGACTTTGAAAAATGGATCCCTTAGCTTCAGCAATCGTCAAATTGACGGGCTTCTGCAATGGTCTCTTTGCCTTCAACGATAATCGAGCTCGCTGCAATCCGGTATTCATTTTTGCCTTTTTTTTGTAATTCTGAGTTTTGAGTTCATTGTGCACCCACTCGTGCCGTTCACTTGTCTCTGTTTGTTGGATTGTTGATGACTCATTATTATGACTATATGGATAATGCTAAGAACCCATTTGAGGCAATGGATTGGAAAAAATTGGTGTTTGCTTGTGCGTGTTTGGGTTCGGGGTCTCAATGAACTAAGGTTCTTTTGTGGTTATTGGGTTGTGTCTGTTTGGTTGATTTTAATGAAATTCATGCAGCACTAGTTGTGGCGCCTTTTCTTCTGCAGAGACCAGTTTAGTGGATCTTAGGAGACTGTAAGATATGCGCTTGTACATCTCTTCTGGTTTAGTGTTCTTGTTTTGATCAAGAGAACTATAAAGTCGTAGTATAGATGTTTAGTCTCAAGCTGTGATCCCATAAGGTGTATTTTGGTTAGTGTGATGGTGTTGTCACAATGTCACCACTCTAGAACTTGAAACAATTGCTCTACGAAATTGCTTTTGCCTGATTTTTTTTTATCTTCCCACTGTCTAAGTGCCCATGAAATGCATAAATGAGTTTTTTAGCTCAGTTTTTCATATGTTTATATCCTGTTAGATTGTCTCTGGGAGGGATTTCCACAGTAACAAGGTGTGTTGGTTTTGAATTTTGTCGTGTCTTCTGATAATTCATCAATGGTTTGTTGTCATTTGGTCTGTCCATTGCTTGCTTAGGTTTGTTGGGAGAAATAAATATAATGATTTTGCTGTTTTTTTTAAGTGTTGAAGTTGGAACTCATTTTTGTGTACTGAACTTCACTGTGAATGAGTGTTTAAGTACTTTTAAGCCCAAGTTAAACCCTTTTGGCCAGTGACCTCAAATTACAAATTACAAATTACATAGCCATTTCCTAAACAATATATTTGGATCTGTTGTTGCACAGCTACTTTTATATTTCTTTAAGCAGTTCTTGTTTAATTATTTGGCCAACCATTGTCCCTGCTGCTGTGAATTCTTCATTCGATACCTGCTTGTATTAGTGTGCTCAATCTTGCTATTTAATAGCTGTAGTTGATTGTCTTGTACTGAGAAGTCGTGTCTGAACAAATTGTGCAATGCTCTTAAGCTTATGTTAAACTTACTTTACAATTGATCCCAAAAAATAGTTTTTCACATCTGGAACAATTTGTTTTTCTAATTCCGTTTGTGCTTGTGTAATCTTTCTTGAGACTGCAAGGTTGCATTGACCTATTTTCTTGTTCCATAGGTCACAAACTGCATGATGAGCCTTTGTAAACCTTGATGAGATATTGTTTTGCAGATTGAAATCTTGAAGCGGTTGCAAAGAGAAGCATTTTTGGATCTTATGAAACTTAGGGAGAGACAAGACAAGGTTGAGAGAATAGTTTCCTTTTATAAAAATTCAAAGGGAAGTCCATTTGAGGAGTCCAGTACCACTGTGAGGGGAGAGGTTGATGTATTGGGAGCTTTGTTGATGATGGATAGTGGTGATCAGCAGAGTTGTGATGCAGTTAGTAGGGCTGGAATTAGAACTGGTATTCATTCAAAATTTACTTTTGAAAGAACAATCCGCCAGAAAGATATTCTTATGGCAGAGTTGGTGGCTAGTCAAAATGGCAAGGGAGAAATTGGTGATGAGTCAGGCAGTGCACTTTCTCTAGCCAAAGTGTTATATGTGGCAAATGTTACAGACTGGTTTTCTGCACTTGCAGTTCCAGTGGGAGCTCAATGTCGGGATGTCAGTATTGCCACAAATTCATCGCTCCAGGTATAATCTAATTTTGATTTGATTATCTAGGTTTTATTCCAGCAGACATAGTATTTGGATTCGACTTCGAGGTTACTTTTACAATCATGTCATCATAAATAATAAATCATTTAGCTTAAAAAAGATCCTTCGCCATGTAACGTAACATGTTTGGATTGTGTTTAGTAATTAATGAATGGAAAGATAATTCTCACCACTGAGGATCAAAGATTCAAACCAATGTCTCTGATTTTTATTTAAAAGCAGGGTTCTAAATATCCCGTGATCTCGTTGCGATCCGATGTATCGAGGAAAAATAGGGCCAGCGATATCGATTCCTGACAATGCAATCGACGTTGTCAACTCGTCGAGTCAACTTGGTCAACGCGCTGAAAATGAGATAAAACATAATTTTTTTTTTAACCTTTTACTTATTTGTCCGATTAACCCACATAAGCCAACCATTTCTCTCTCAGATTTATTCTCTCGACTTTATATCTTATAGGGTTTGAAGAGTGACCTCCTCTTTTGTAAGATGAAGAGTAAATATGAACTTCTTTTGTAACCAATTATTAATATATGTATTATATATTTATAATCATATATATAAATACAAAACGTGATTTACCTATATCACTCCGTTATCTTCCTGTAAAATTGAAATAACGTTAAAGAAGACCTCGCCGATATTTCAACGTGACCGTTATTTAGAACCTTGTTTAAAAGGCACCAACCTCAATGCCCAAGTTGAAGCTGTTTGCCCTTGTGTCAGCTGTTACTGATTTTTATGCTAAAAGCTCCTCTGTTTTTTATTTGTATTTTGATTAAATATCTTTTTGTTTGGCAGGAGAAGGGACTTACTGATTTTTCATCTTCTGGGCCACCCTTTCTGCATGAGCATGCTGGTGCTGCCATTGGTTTAACAGTGAGAAAATTAAATGCGACTGCTTCCTTAGCTCAATTTGTTTCTGGTCTGGGTACGCACCAAGGTTCTGGTACAGCTGAGCAGTGTTTCAGCACCTTTGGTCAAATAGTGTGTAAACTTACACAAGGAACAAAACTCTCACTTTTTGGTTGTCACAAATTGTTTAAATTGTCACATCAACATGCAAGCCTTAGACCTCTCACTATGCCAGTGGCCTTTTCAAAAGATCGAAGAGAAACAAATGCACAGCAAAATGCCTCAGCAGGACATATTGCTGTAATGGTGGAGTCAGAACTAGATGAAAGCACAAGACTTCGAGCTTGGATGGAGACGAACCAATCAAACCCGAGAAACTTACAATGGGCAGTGAGCATGTCTGGTGATGGTGACGATGGATTAGGGTGGGGGATGAGTGTTAGTGGGATGAAAGAAGGTTCAACAAGTTGGGATCAGTTCCAGGTTGAATCCTACATAAGAGTAGGCTTAGGCAATGGGTTTACTTTGCAGCCAGGTGTTGCATATGTGATGGACGGTACTGCGAGGATACCTGGTCTCATGCTTCGCTCTACTTGGAACATCTGATTGCTATAACCAAGTTGTCTTGGTGAATCTCATGATTGAGAAGCATTTCAAGATTTATTCTCAGGTCACCGGGTACTACTACAAGAAGCAAAGGCTTCCAAGTCCGATCACTAGGCCACCTTCTTCGATAGTTTATTTTTAATTATTAATATATTTTTTTTATTTTTAGTTTGATTTCCTTGTTTAGTATAATATTTTCTATTCAATATAGAATTTATCAATACATATAAGGGGATGCTCTCATTATATGTTATATAAGAGACAAGAATATCAAGAATAATAAACAATACTTAAGAATTTTACATGGTATCAGAGTAGAGTAGTTTTATGAATACTCTTATTCTCAAAATGAGATTTAGAGATTGTTGAAAAAACTATCCAACAATGAACAAAACGTGTTAGGCTTACGCGTCAAAACAAGAAAGACCTGGCCTGTTTGCATAGAAACCACCAGGGTCTAGATGACCAAGCCTAAAACGTGTGGGCCATAGGCCTCAAAAATAAAGCCAAACCCCAAATGGGCAGCCCAATGAAAAAAACATAGTCTACACAATCTAAGGTACGAAACATCCACACCAACCAGAAGCCTGCTTCCACGCGCCACCATCTACGCACCATTACAACCCACATATTAATAGCCAACAACCAGCTTTGATACTCCTGCATTTAACGAACACTGCGACCAATGATCGGTAGCCTAAACTCAAAAAACGATCCAAATCCGTTGCTCTGTCCTAGTTGCAAACACGTCTCTATCTCCGGCCAACACCAGGAGGCAGCCCAAAAAAGGAGGGACTAATGCCTACTCAACGATACCATGCAATGGAATAAAGCTGATCATGAGCGTCGGAGGATGGGGGAACACGTGATTCAGATTTGAATGTTGCGAGATCGAAAACAAGGCCTAACACCCAGACGAACCCACACACTACCGCAAACGTCACCGCCACCAGCTGAACTCCTACCTAACACTCATCAACCACCGCCAGACACTGAGAATAGACAACCAACACCATGGAAACACCCTCAATTGCGTTGTGTTGTATTTTTGAGGCATTGCTCTTCATTTGACGCTTTTGACACAAAATCACCGGTAAGGTCAATGAGATTGTATCCTAAGTTACTTCTAAAATGTCATTGATGGAGGTATGTCTAACCAATTTGAGAATTATGTTGAGAGTGTGAGGATGGATAGTAACTTTTTCAATTTGAAGGGTATTTTCGATCTTGCAAAGACTCTTGTACTAAAAAAGAAGCACAAGACATTTTGATTTGTCTATCAGCTTGTGATGTTACATTTATCATTACCGGCGGCTACCTCAAGTGCTGATTGAGTGTTTTTCGGTACGGAATTCGTAAAGAATGAATCGAGAAACAAAATGTCAAATTCATGGTTAAAGAAGTGGTTAAGACAATCGATGTTCTAGATATTATTAAGCGTTTTAGGGTATGGATAGGAGGAGAATACAATTATATTTGGACTAGAATTTTTGATATTTATATTTGGATCATAATTAAAAATAATAATATATTTCATTATGTAATAGTCATGTATCTTGGTATTGTTGATTTTTTCTCTATATTTATTACCTACCGTTGAAATTAGTTCCCAGTTCCGCCACTAAGTATGAATATGGATATATAATTCAACTATTAAAAAAATCGTAACCTAGGGTTTCTCTCTCAAAACTCCCTCAGCTCCTCGATCTACCGCCTCCACTTTGGCCTTCTTCTCCGATCATTTTCCTCCCCTTTCGTTGATACCAGCCATGGAACCGCAACCAATACGCCACTAGCACCGATTGCCTCCCACTTTACAACTCGCCGCCCTACCATATGTCGACCGATAATATGGGGCTCATGGATCCTTCCGCAGGAAGGATCCACGACCAATACCAAATATTGTCACAAGCTCCCCCATGAAATGATGTGCAATCAGTTTAGGGAGCGGCCAACCGCGGCGGACTCTCGCCGGCTACCACCAAGCAAGACTGCTAGAACCGAGGATGAGGTGATTGAGCAGGTCCTCCGATTACTGCCATCAGAGAAATCAAAGGAAGAGGGACCTTGGGGACCTTGTAGGGCAAGACTGATGGATCATGATCACGTCCCAAACAATGTAGTTGGCCCAAATATGGTGAACCGGTTCCATGGACGACGGTCCATCAATATGAACAAATCATTCCCGATCATCTCACCAATGACCCCATTGAACAAGACTCACACCAAAATTTAGGGGCTGTGGAATACTACTTAGGCTTTGTGTTGCGATAGACATATACACTCCAGAGAAGGACCTATGGCATCCCCTACAAGAAACACATGCTCCGGACCGACGATCAGCGTCGCCAACCTAGGTTCACCAAGATAGGCACCGTCAGGATCCCAATTGGCTTTCACCACCACCTACGCGGGATGATTCTCACACCCCTATCCACCGGGTGCTAGACCCTTGTTGAGATGTCTCGTCTCAGGACTCAAATGACTCAGGAACGTATAACCTAGGCAGCCTGTATTCCACAGACGTGGACAATGTTGAGGATGTCAACCCAAATGAAGAAATTGTGAGGCACGTTGGACTGCCTCACGGGTCACCATGAACTGCATAGGGACTCACATGGTGTCAATGAGGAGACACACCCCAATCGGCACAAATCAGCCCCTGCTGATTTCCACTCTCCTCCTTTCCTTGACATACTCCTTGATCGATTGTTACGATACAACAGGTCCGATCAAGTCGAGACGGAGAATGTCTTGTGGATATACAACCCAAACCCAGTTTGAATAGAGCACCACCTCCTAATCTCTCACTGATTTACACCAGGTTTTTAGCTATAGGACCAATGTTTCATAGGTCATCGAACAGTACCTCGTCCTTTTCAGTTATTTCTATTCTTATACGGTCGACTTGACCGTTTTGTTACTATATTATTGAAATCATTCGTTGGCTAAAAAAAGTATGAATATGGCTTGAAAACAGTAGGAAATCGAGGCGTTAATTAGTTGCTACCTGGAGTCAAAGTTCATTGGGACTAGACATTTACCGTCGGATCAAGTCATTGGCTAAAAGGGTGGTTAAGTTTGTAATCTGTATACAGCTAGCATCACAAATGTGGTTGGGGGTGATTGTCCTGACACTTGTGCTGATCAATTTATCTTCAAAATGAACCTTTGCATGTACTTCACGGTTCCAAAAAGGAACACTATCAAACTGTTCCTGAATTATTTGATCTGCAATTCAATTCAGAATACAACTATTTTACACGCCACTTGAACCATCAATTTGAATCCAAAATAGCAACTGACATTAAGAAAATGGCAGAGGAAGGAGCGAGCTGCAAAGGCAAAAGATGGTCTCTGAGTGGTATGACAGCTCTGGTGACCGGAGGAACTCGAGGAATCGGGTCAGTATAAATGCGATACTTAAATTATTTTGCTTGCCTATTATTGATTTCTGCTAATGGGTTTAAACACAGACAAGCTACTGTGGAAGAACTAGCAGGATTTGGAGCCACTGTGCACACATGCTCTCGTAACGAAGTTGAACTCAGCCAACGCTTAGAAGAATGGAAAGAAAAAGGATACAGAGTGACTGGATCTGTTTGTGACCTGTCAATTCGCGACCAGCGACGCGAGCTTATGGACACAGTGTCCTCTGTTTTCCACGGGAGCCTAAACATACTTGTAAGCCTCATTTTATGCCTAATGTTTTGTAGATTAATTGTTAGTAAAGTTAGCCTTATATTTTTGGTGATATCAGGTGAATAACGCTGGAGTCGGTATCGCTAAAGCAACACTTGAAGTGACTGCAGAAGATGTGTCAACCATAATGGGTACCAATTTTGAGTCTGCATATCATCTTTCCCAATTGGCACACCCATTGCTGAAAGCATCTGGATATGGAAGCATCATTTTCATGTCCTCCGTTGCTGGGCTCATCCACATTCCCTTAGTTTCTATCTATGCCGCCGCCAAAGGTAATATATATATAGGGAGACAATCACGTGTGAGCCTCTCTTATGGTGCAAACCTACAAATTTCAATCTAATTTGAGAAAATAACAAACATAGTTTGAGAAAATAGCATTCCATATGTATATATACATATATATGGATCTTTGGCGCATAACAATTCCTTTATGCTAAAATGTTGCGTTACAGGCGCACTGATCCAAATTACAAAGAACCTGGCTTGCGAGTGGGCCAAGGACAACATTCGTGCTAATGCGGTTGCGCCCGGGCTTATTAAAACCTCAATGATTGAGTCAGCTGAGGTACGCAACGCTTCCTTCATCCTGAGGAATGTTATTAGTATGCTTATGGTCTGATATAAGAAATACTGTATTGTGCATTGTATCAATGTAGAGGCATGATACTGTAGCAAGGGATCAAGTGCAGAAAGTGATAAGTCGAACGGCGGTGCAAAGGGCCGGAAAGCCTGATGAGGTTGCGGCAGTGGTGGCATTTCTCTGCTTACCTACGGCTGCGTATATAACTGGGCAGGTTATTGTGATCGATGGAGGCTTGATGATTAATGCTTCTATTTAAATGCAAAGGTCAACAATGCGGGCATTAATTTTACTATGTATTGCTCTTTTACAAGTTCATCCTACTACTGTCTCTTGTAATATGTAAGTGCTGGCTTTGCCACAACGGAATAAATAAATACAGTAAAAGGGACTCGGACTCGAACATATATCAATGCTTCATTACTAACTCTCATAGCCTATAGAACGTTTCGGCACCAGTAACTCACGCTAAAAGGGGGAGGAACGGTCGTAGTTGGTGCTTGTGATAGGAACGGGCACCGGAACCGACTGGTTCTCTACTTGCCGAGGAACCGTGACTGAAGATTACAGGCTCGGATGAAAACGGTGAGGTGATTCGAAAACGGCAAACGCTCCCAAAAAGAAGAGAGGCGAGGTCGCGTTGGAAGCAACGAACGTCTTATGCTTGATTACTTTGGGGAAGACCCTATTTACGGGCCTGATATGTTCAAGCGACGGTTTCAAATAAGAAAAACCTTGTTCACTTGTGTTATGGACGGTGTTGCGGAACATGAAAACTTCTTTGTGCAAAAGAACGACGCTTTTGATTGGGCCGACTTATCCACGCTTCAATGTGCACTGCTGCAAAACGAATGGTAGTTGGGGAAACCTGTATCCTAACCCCATTTGAGCTTTGTTTTTCAATTCCTAACCCAGGTTTACCTTTGGTGACATTTCCCAACTGTCACCTTTCAATTTTTTGCAGAAAGTATCGTTTATCGTTTATTTTGACGATTCCGTTAGTTTTTTGCCACGTGTCACTTCACCGTGACGACACGTGGCCGACACGTAGGCAAAAACTAACGGAATCGTCAGTTTTGACGATTTTTGATACTTTCTGCAAAAAATTGAAAGGTGACAGTTGAAGGATCGAAAAACATCATATGTTCGCAGCGGAATAAGAAGATTCAATTCAAAACCGATCTATTGCATTTGAATCAATGATAAAATTAATAGGCTACTTACTTGATATGTAGAACAAAATTGATATAGCTCCAAAAATACGAAGCCTCTAGTGTATCCACACCGAGCAACGATTTGATGCTTTCAACCACTTCAGACGACTATGGAGATGAAGAACGATTCTTCAATTTTGTGTTTTGGGAGAGAAGGGAAAATGAGGCTACAAGAGAATAAGATGAATCATCTTTTCTAAACCTAATCTTCTCTTAATATACTATTAAGTATATTGGGTCCAAGACTCAATTGAGCTCTAAACCCGATTGGGCCTAGTGCATAACCCAACAATCTCCCACTTGACCTAGATCCAATCTATCAAGAATTCCAATATTTATTATATTTCTGTGTTAGCAGAAGATATAACAAATATGTCATCTAGATCATTTCAATAAATTATCTCATAACAAGTTAAATGATCTTAAACATCAAACGTCACTCGTAAGTGTGTGACCACATAGGTTCAACGCTAAACCGGTAGTAATTAATCTCATTAACTACTAATCGAGGTTGGCGTCTAACAACACTCCCCGACGGTCGGATAACGTGAATATCAATATCCAATAAAGACGAACCTGGTTTAAGGATGATGAATTGTTTTCCTTCCATCTTTTCAACTCCGGATTATCCTAGGGTATGGTTTGACTGTCAAACCCTAATAGATAACCACTATGTTTCATGTTGATCGTTACTGGTTGTTGAATGACTTTAAAAAAAACTCCTTTCTTAAATCATTCTTCTGCCATGGCCAAGGATCTTTTCAACCATAAGATTCATAACAACATAGAGTTCAAACTCATTACCTTGAGTTGATGGATTCCCTCTTGACTCACCACTGATTATATAGGTACTCAATTATACTCAATGGTCTTTCAACTAGCATTTTTACACACTAGGTGTCCGATATCAAAGTATAACAAGCATTCTATTAACCACTGTGGTGATCTCAGGTCAAAGGACAAAACAATATACACTTGCTCCTTAAGAAAATTTCCACATTGACAGTATAGGTAAAATCAACCATTTGGAAATCTCACTTTTGGTCAGTTCAATGATCATATCCACTATATGCATCATCTATATTATAACTTAATGAATGAGATCCATTAATACTCATCCAATGAGTACTGTTATACATATATTGGTCTATCCGGATCACCTTAGTCCCAGTAGGATGATCCTATGACCAAGAACACATTTAGATCAAACTCTATAAAACTTGACTCTCATTATCATAATCCCTATTATGATGACAAATATATCAGTTTAATCAAGGACTTATCATATCTAATGTCAATAAACATACATATTTGATAACAATAAATGTCATTATATTAGTCACCACTAATAAGAAAAACACGATATGAAATGTGCTAAAAACAATGTTTCATGAAGATTAACATTTGACTTGAGTCAAACATTCATGAATTTCAATCCTATATTCCACTTGTGCTTGTCAAACTCCTTTGAACCAAGCACCTTAGTGAAAGGTGCCACCGGGGCAGGTCCCACTGACGCGACGGCCCCTGCTCGGCGTATGCCATCCTGATGAAACTGAGTCTGAAAGTGTCCTGCAACCCTCTGTCTGCGTCGGTCTCGATGGTCAGACGGCTGCAAAAAGCCACTCGGTCTAGGTCTGGTCTCTCGCACCCTGACAGTATCTCTGAAGTGTCTCTCCATGGCCAAAGCCTGATCCAAGAGTGTGGAGTAATCCGAGGTCCTGAAAGCGATAACCCTGTCGGCTATCGACGGGATGAGCCCGCTCTCAAACCTCCTGCAACGGTCATCCGCAGTCTGCACCAACTCTGGCGCGAAGCGGGCCAAAGAGGTGAATCTCACTGCATACTCAGAAACGCTCAAACCCCTCTGACGCAAGTCCAGGAACTGCTGGCGTCGATCATCCCGAATGGAGCGAGGGAAATACTGCTCCAAGAACAGTCTGCTGAACAACTCAAAATCACTGCCAACCCTCTCCTGCACTGACTGCCACCAGTAGTAGGCCTCTCCCTCAAGTTGGAAAGTGGCGAACGAAACCCTCAAGCGCCCCTCCGATACCCCAGAAGTATCGAGGTTGCGGGTAACCCGCTCCAACCAACCCGAAGCTGCCTCGGGGTCCGCTCCCCCGGAGTAGGTCGGCGTGCCAAGTCTACGGAACTCTCTGAGTGATTGGGCCGTGAGGCTATCAAACTGTCCTGGCCTCTCTCCAAAATCCGCTGAAGCAACAGGCACGGGCTCTGGTGCCGGTGCGGTAGTCCCCTACTGCGCACTCAAGGCTGCTAGCACAGCGCGAACCACCTCCTCGAGAGAGGTCGCCTGAATCGGCTCTGCGACCGGAGATGTCCTGGGTGGCGGCCCTGTTGGTCCCCTCTCAGAGTGCTGATGCTCTGTGGAAGCAGCATCCTGGGCCTCAGCTGCCCCCTCCTGCTCAACTGCAGGTGTCTGCCTCGGACCCCCAGCTGGGCGGCTCCGGGTACCTCTAGGAACATACGTACGAGCCATGTCGCCTATCCGCCTGCACGGATAACGCACATGTTCAGCACTTAGTTCAACAACGGTTCTCACACGTTACAAGGACGAACACACACGCGCCTACACAAGTCACCATAGATACGCCCCTCACACTAGTAGATATATATACTCATATAATATAGCACACAAGTTCGCATCTCTATGCGTCACACAGCAACAACCAGCGATTTAGCAACCAACACCAACTCTCACAGGAGGGTTCAAACCAGTCAAAGAAGTCCACTCCCACAGGAGGATTCAAACAATCAAGGGAATCCACTCCCACAGGAGGATTCAATCAATCAAAGGAATCCACTCCCACGGGAGGATTCAATCAACCAAAGAAATCCACTCCCACAGGAGGATTCATTCTCAAACACACCACGCAAAAGGCACAACACACAACAGGCATACCCCTTGCTCGGGTATCCTTCCACAAAGAGGGGTTTAGAACCCAACACAAATCAAACCAAGAATCACCCTTACCCTTTCCTTCCCTTCCATGAATTCCCATTTCTTAACTTTTTATTCAAATTTTTTCATGTCGATCTCATGCTGTTACAATCTGATTCAGGCGTCCCCGAATCTCATTGCACAGCTTGACATCAAACATCACGCTTGACCACAGTGGCGCCCCTGAGTCAAGCCGTGATGGTGTAAACATTTTAGTTCTACCGAAAATTCGGCATGAACCATTCGTATTTTCCCTTAACCCTCCGCTTAAGCGGGACAACCACCAATACAATTTCACAAGATAAAAGTACACAGAGTTCTCATGCTCTTACAAAGACATCACACAGTCAAATAAGGGAGTTCTCATGCTCCTAAAGTACACAATGCAATCAGTAAATGGAGTTCTCGTGCTCCCAAAATATTACGGGGTACTCGTGCCCCAAACTCGCCACCTCTACGGGCTTACGGGATTCTCGTGTCCCAAATTCGCCACCTCCACGGGCATAGGGGATACTCGTGTCCCAATTTCGCCACCTCAGCGGGCATACGGGATACTCGTGTCCCAAAATCGCCACCTCAGCGGGCATACGGGATACTCGTGTCCCAAAATCGCCACCTCAGCGGGCATACGGGATACTCGTGTCCCAATCTCAACAATAATCCATGCTCGCAACTTACCGAGACTCTAACTCGTAAGCCAGCCAAACACAAACAATAACGCAACCACAAACACAAACAATAGCGCGGCTCTCATGGCCACCGAAACACAATTAATAGCACGGGCTCTCATGGCCACCCAAACACAAATAAGAACACGGGCTCTCATGGCCACTCAAGACTCAACAGTCAAACAAGGCTCTCATGGCCACTCAAACACCAAAGGTCAAGACACGGGTTCGACAACCCCACTCATAGTTCTCATACAACGGGTTACGGGGTTCTCGTGCCCCACCCAAAACACTTAACATCCACACACATGGAGTACTCATGCTCCAGACCAACAGTCAATCACAAGTCGAAACTTGAACAGGACCAAGCTACAACTTGAAAATTTTCGAAGTAATACGCCAGAGGGCAACACCACCACCAACTGTTGGTTCACCCTACAATGTATGCATAACGGGTCGGTCATTGACCGTTAATCCAATTCCGATCTCAACCATTCGGCTTCACCGATCATTAGGGAGAGGATACCAATCAAGTAATGCAAACATTGTAGTGTACGGTTCCATTTAGTACAACTCTTGAAGCACTCAAGACTCAGACTTCCTAACTCTACCCACCTAATCGACTTCGGTCCGAGGTTTTAAAATCAGTTCAAAAGACACCTGTTTCAAATGCAACCAGGCTCTGATACCAAATTGTCACGCCCCAAATCCGGTTATCGTCCGGACTCGAGGCATGACGGGTAATAGAAGACGAATAAACAATAAAACAATATTTAAACCTTGAAAACCTCCAATAAGTACCTCAAACCATAAAATTTCGATACTAGCTCGAATCCATCAAAACGTAGTTCAAAACATGAAATAACCCTCAGGGGGTGTAATAATAAGTCTTACAAAAACTGTTCTTAAACCAAAGGGTATAAACATGAAGTCTCTACGGGACCCACAACGAGAAGCTCCCAAGCCTCTACTCCTCAATCAAACCTGTAGACACAACAAAGAACTCGCAGGGGTGAGCTTACGCTCAGTAGGGAAAACACGTAACCAAGTGGATCTTCAAATCAACAGATCACAGATAAAGTCAACCACAAATATGTTAACAAACACAGGTGATAGAGAAGTCAACCAATGCCGTGGTACATGAAGTCTCCACCCTCCGATCCACATAACGTGTCCTCTCGGATTTTCCCTCAAATCCAGAGGAGACGCATAACATTGAGGCGACCGGAAACAACCCTTCGGGGCGCTTATCATCGGACTTCTCAGAAACGTCTCCAAGGGATTTTATGTCCTCGGGAACCAAGTGCATTACTCCCATGGAGAGTATACACTTGGACAATTTAATAACGAGCAGTTAATAATTGTCTAACGCACTCACCCGAAGCACAACATAATACAAGCTCAACAACCACCAATTCAATACCACGCATGACTCACACATCACCAATTCACCGCAACAAACAGTACACGAATCACGCAAACATAGTACACCAATCACACAATTCCAACTTACCGTTCACTTACCAGTTTCGGACCACCGGGGCATCGATCACCTGATCGCACCGCACGGTACAACCAGTCATACTCGATGCTCCAAACAAGCATTCAAGTAAGTCAAGTAATCAATCAAATACAACCAACGAGCAAGTACGAATACAATCAACCAAATATAAGAGCCTTCAAAGAGCACGCATACATGCAATTCTACTAGTTCGTTAGACTCTTTAGCCTATCCACTAAACAATCAACAACCAAGCATGTGCTCCTAACAAGCAACTAATCCGAGGGCTTTGCCAAGGCTCCTCTACCAGACAATCATATCCCAAGTATTAAAAGCGAATTACACTAGTGATTGGCATCCTAATCGGTCACCACTAGACACTTTCGGTTATTAGAAAATGAAAGACGATTATGCTAGTTATTCGCATCCTATAGGCATATCTAGGACCTTTTCCATTTTATTAACCTAGCATGCATACTAAGCATGGTAAACGAGAGGTTAAGGCTTTCCCTACCTCAAGGTCCTCCTCTTCAACGCTTTGATGACGTCCGGTGATCACCACTTTGCTCCTTCCTCGGTTCCCGGCGTGATCCTTGCTCCTCTAGCTCGATCCACAACGTCTTGGACACAAAGAAACGCTAATTAGGCTCCACTTAGACAGTAAGAAAGACCCCCAAACCCTTCCAAAGTTCAGCTCAAAACCAAGATGCCAAAACCCTCAAGAACCCTCAAGAAACCCTCACCCTGGTGGGTCACGGATCTGGTCACGGATCCGTGACGCTAACCCTCACGGTTACCGTCACGGACTCCCTCACGGAGCCGTGACGTCGCCCGTCACGGGATCCGTCACGGATCCGTGGCGCTCCAGGGCAGTTTCGCCCTTCTTCAACCTCCAGCTCCAAAACTCCGAAAAACCACTCTTAAACCCAGAAATTTACCCCTTACAACTCCCAAAACAGTCCAAATCCTTCAATACTCCTCTACCCATGGTAGAAATCAACACACAAACGAGTTTCCAAGGATTCATCAAATCAAACCCACCTCAAAATCTCCAACAACTATTGATTTCTCAACCAAAATCCAACAAGGTTCATCATCAACACCATCTCTCACCATCTCTACTCAAACTCAACATCATCTAGCACTTTTCACCCAAAACCCAAGAAAATAGATGAAGAGAAATGAGGATTAGAGAGTTCCATTACCTCTAGAGTGATGAGATGAAGAGGATGCTAGTGATTTTGAGGGTGGATGGTTAGAGGAAGACCCCAAATGACTCATTCTTCTTTGATTTTCCTTCAAACCTCCATGGGAGCTCTCCTTCCTTGCTTCCCCTCTAAGTTTCGGCTACAACAAGAGAAAAATGACTTGATTTTGCTTCTCCAATCCAATATAATACCTAGCAGAAGTAAAGACCTAAAGGCCCTTGAGCTAGATTCCTTTGTAGTAGCTTTTGGGAGGGTAAAAGGGACAATGACCATCCCTTTTTCTCTCCTTCAACCAAAAGAGGACAAGTGTCCCTCTAGCTCATTTAGTTTTCCAAATTACTTTCCAGCACTTTAAAAAAAAATGAAGCTTTAGTCGATATAAAGTCTCGTTTTGACCAAAATTGACTTTATCCGATATTATACTCAAACGAAAGGGTTTTCTCCCCTGAAGCCAACTGTGATAATGGCTAATCCGTTTGAGTTCCGGAAAAGTCCCGAGTGACTTCCGGAGTCACCGGTTCGACCGGAAACGGGTCTTACACTAACCTTCTTGTACACACATGGCTCCTCTTCACAACGCAGAAAATCAAACTTTTCGATTGTCGTGTGAAAAAGAATTTTCCAACTATGAGAAGCTTTCTTTAATCCATAAATGGATCGTTGTAGCTTACATACTTTAATAGGAGCAGATGACAATGTGTGTGATGCCCCAAATCCGGTTTCAACCGAATTCGAGACGTGAACTAAAACAACAATAATTTTTTTTTATTGTAAATAAGGCCAACAAGTCTCAATTCAAGCTTTCAACTTAAAAAAATCTCGCGAGTCGCGGCTCAATAAAAACAACAGTAAATAACTCAACAATTAACAGTACGTCTCTAGACACTAGCCCGAATTCCGTCAGCTCCCTAGCTCCGAGAATCCATCTAGTACAACACCCGCTCGACACCTGAAACACCACAAAGTAAGGGGGTGAGCTTACGCTCAGCAGGAAAAGTAATTAAGGATTTGAACCACAGTTCATCAACACGGGTAACCGTCCAATTATGGCATACTAGTAAGCACAACTACTAAAACAAGTAAACATTCACTCCAAGACAATACTTGGCTTTCACTCAGGCACAACCCATAAAACCAACTCCCAACGATCCGAACTCAAACCACCTCCCAACAACTAGCCCTTGACACTCATCACCCAACAATTCTCATGACAACACTGGAAACAGTTACAACAACCCTCGTTTCACTAAACGCTCTCACAAGACTAAAGTCACACTTAACCCATTGCACAGAGTCCAACAACACATTTCCCCGTTACTGCCCATTTACACAACCTTAAACATACTTATCCGAAAGCACATATCCGACCAATGAGAATAAAGCATACGGCAAGACACACACAGATGTCGTAGAACAGCATAAGTCATACCACCGGAGGCACACCGCCACTTTTATCTTACTGGACTATGCAACATCAATCCCAATAGCTTACTCCGCACACAGACGAAGGGTTCCACGCACACAGACGTGGGTTATTATACTCCTCCGCACACAGACGAAGGGTTCCACGCACACAGACGTGGGGTATTATACTCCTCCGCACACAGACGAAGGGTTCCACGCACACGGACGTGGGGTATTATACTCCTCCGCACACAGACGAAGGGTTCCACGCACACAGACGTGGGGTATTATACTCCTCCGCACACAGACGAAGGGTTCCACGCACAAATACGTGGGGTATTATACTCCTCCGCACACAGACGAAGGGTTCCACGCACACAGACGTGGGGTATTATACTCCTCCGCACACAGACGAAGGGTTACTACTCAAAAATACGTACAAGATCGGTACACGCCTCGGTCAACCATCGTCCCGGGCCACGAATCATCGGGTACTGATCACGCCATCCTTGGCCTCGATACGTTTCACCGGATCTAACTCTCGTGTAAGTCCACCCCGGCTACGCCGTCTCTTTTAACACCCAAAAACAGGAACTAACACACCGTACAAACACTGATGGTCTCGGTATACCAACCGGGCCATCTCAACAAATGCACAGACAGTCGGTCTATCACTCACCCGGTCATAACACAAACAAGGGTTCACATTATCAAACATGGCACACTTGCCCACACACAATCACGATATGCAACAACGAATAGATCGTATTAGACTCTTAACCACACTCAAAACCGTCACGTACTTACCATCACTTACCGTCTCCACACTCCATGTGGTAACCCCGCCGGCTTAACCGGTATTAAATCCCCAACTGTCCCACAACTTAACATATCGAATAAACAGGAAATAACCACACAGGTAACCAGCATGCATCACTAATTCCATTCTATTCTTTTTCATGTTCGTTATTTATTAGTCGTTCAAACAACAAAAGGCACATTCATCAAACAATCCTACATGCACGACATGACCCGGATCTACCAGCACGACAATTCCCAAGACACGAATCGTAAATATTCACAGTTCAAACGTCTACGCTACTTGTTCGTATCCTACGTGCCAAGCTATGATCTTTCCGGTTATTATTATTAACCCTAATCATGCATACTAGCATATTTCCGTAATTAAAGCGGTATCCGCTACTTTCCCTACCTCAGGACGATAACACGGCGGCGTCTTCTAGATGCGGACGACCGGGCCAACACCGTCTTCCAAGGCGAAGTCCCCGAAATCCAAGTCTGGTTTAAACAAATTAAAAGTCTCAAATAACTGGCCCGGTTTCCATGCTCGGCCCAAACTGTCCTTTTTCCCCTCTTTTTATTTTATTTTATTTTTTTATTTTTCAAATAACTCGTTGCAAAAACATCCCCTCATGTTTCTGATTGCAGTTTTTATACACTTTTAAAACGAAGTGGGCTTTACAGTCTACCCCCCTTGAAGAAATTTCGTCCTCGAAATTTAAAACGAATGCGTTTCATTCAACCCTAACTCAGGGAACGTCCGAGTAAAACTCTCAGTCCATTGTCCCTCAAGCTCCGAATAGCTTGAATAACTCGCGCGTGTCCCAACCTTGTGCTTCCGCGTCAACCCTGCGCGGTTCTCAGTCGTCCACGATCACGCGACCCTCCAGTCGTTTATCGAGCAACTCGAGACCACACTGGTCACTATTAACCCTCAAGTGTGCCACGCCTGGGCAATTGACTCGACCTACCATCCAACACTTCGTACGGTGCCATAGTGTTACTGGCCTGAAAGCGCTTGGTAGTCGTACTCATCGATCTGATTCCGGTTACCTTGTGAGGTACTCTCACTTTTGTCAGGCACAACGCAAATTCATCAGCTCCCTTCGCACGTAGATGGGATGACTCAACGCAGGGGACCGTATCAAGGTCCTACTCTGAGACCCCCACGTCTCATCCAGTGTAAGGAAATCGAGAATGCGGTGTCTGTGGGTTATGGGCCCACCACGCTTCCGCTGCGCCACTCTGATCTCAACGTCACCCGGAGAGCGAAACAAGAAACAACAAGATAACAACTTAAACGAAGCAAAAGTTCACAGTTGATTCAGTAAATAAACGCAACGAAACCAAACGAGTCGAAAACAAGTCTTAAGATAAAAATTATGTCTCCAAAGTCAAAACACAGACAACGCCCAGACTGTCGCTAGCCTCATGCTCTGCGACGTCCTCTAATCCAGAGCGTGCTCGAAGTCGCGATCGATCTCATGGTAATAGTCCTGTCTCTTTGTCTGTGAATCGACAACCGCATACACCCGACCCTGCTGTCTCGGGGGTCCGCCTCTCAGATGTGGTGGAAGTGCCACATGCTGCGCAACGCGATGTCCCGATGCTGGTGCGCTAGCTGCCTGTCTCGACGCCCTCTGCGTCTGGGTCTGACGCTGCAGGAACTGTGGCGCGTGCCCCGACTGCGACTGCTGTGGTCGCGAAGCTGGCGCCACTGAATACCGCTCGGGGCACCTGGGAGCGAAGTGTCCTAGCCGGCCACATCGGTGACATAGTAGTGGCCCGGCACTGGACCTCTCCTCGGGTCTACCCATCTGGCAATCCACTGATCCGCCGCTCGTCTAACAGTCTCGTGCCATGTGACCTGGCTGTCCACAACGATAGCATGCGCGTCCCGACACGGGAGGCCCAACGAAAGCTACCGACCGACCTGTCGTGGTCCTCTCAGCTGGGTCTGAGGCTGAAACGATTCCGAGGTCCTCAGCCTCCTAGGGTCCCGAGACTCAGACGGTCTCTGTGAACTGTTCGGTCTGGGCCTGACCTCCCGAGTTCTAGCTGACTCTCGGAAGTGTCGTTCCATAGTCAGTGCCTGCTCCACCAGCTCGGAGAATACCTGGGTCCTCAACAGAACGACCTTGTCCGCGATCGCCGGATGGAGTCCCCACTCAAAACGTCGGCATTTGAGATCCTCCGTCTGCACCATCTCCGGAGCGAAGCGAGCCAAGGAGGTGAACCTCGCCTCGTACTCCGACACCGACAGACTCTCCTGTCACAGCTCCAGGAACTGCTGACGTCTGTCATCCAGAACAGCCCGTGGGAAGTAATGCTCGAGAAAACGCTGTCCGAATAGCACAAAGTCGTCCCCAACTCGCGTCTGCTCCCGACGCCACTAGTGGTAGGCCTCCCCTTCCAGGTGGAAGGCTGCAAATGATACTCGAAGTTTCCCGCTCACTACCCCAGAAGTGTCGAGGTTACGGGTAATCCGGTCTAGCCATCTCTCGGCGGCCTCGGGGTCTGGCTCCTTGAAGAACACAGGCGTGCCAAGCTTGCGGAAAACCAGCAATGCCTGTGAGGTGTAGCTGTCGACCTGTGTAGGTCCATCAGAAGTCGCTGCAGTCGCAGCAGGTACAGGCTTTGGTGCAGGAGCTGTAGCCTCTCTACGGGCCAAGGCAGCTTCCAGTCCCTGCACGGTGCGGGTCAGCTCCTCAAATGTTGCCGCCTGGACTGTCTCAGTCCTCTCATACCCCTCAGCGGGTGCATTCTGGGCACTAGTCGCCCCGACACACTCAACAGTGGTCTGCTGTCCCCGGCCCCTAGCTGGCCGTCCTCGGCCTCCAACTGGCCGTCCTCGGGTGCCTCGTGGTGCATACGTACGAGCCATGACGTGGATCCTCTGCGCGTCCAACACACAGATTTCAGTTTCTTACTCGAAAGGGAACACGCGCTTAACACTAGTTAACGTCACACACAGTCCACCTCGCTAATACTTAGTACTAATATAATTAATATAGTATAATCATACAAATGCACACAGTAGAGAAGTTAGCACATTAGTGCTTCACACAGATATATATATACACACAGCAGGGTTACCACTCAAATCAGTCTTAGTAACAAAGCACGAGTAAGTCACACAGACTACCAAATTAACTCACAGAGTAAAAACACAAAGTTCAACTTCCAACCAGTTCAAGTTCTTAATGCAGCTTCAATTCAACATAACATTTGTGTTGATCTCTCGTCGTTACAACCCTGCTCAAGCGTCCCCGATTTGCGTTGTAACCACTAGACATCCCACCATTCACGTTCAGCTACAGTCGCCCCCATCGCTGAATCGTGATGGTACATACACTTCAGTTTCTCCAGAAAATCGGGCATGACCCGATCGTAATATATACTAACCATCCGCTTAAGCGGGCACACAAAACACAACCTGCACAGATAAACAAGGACCACAATACTCAACAGTTCAACCAACAACCAAACCGAGACTTTCTCGTCTCGTTCATACGCTTAGGACATCTCCGAATGGCGTAACCGACTTACCAACACTTGACTGCCTAACTCTACCCACCTAATTGACGTACGGTCCGAGGTTTGAAAAACATTTTTCAAATGAAACCAGGCTCTAACACCAATTGTGACGCCCCAAATCCGGTTTTAACCGAATTCGAGACGTGAACTAAAACAGCAATAATTATTTTTTTATTGTAAATAAGGCCAACAAGTCTCAATTCAAGCTTTCAACTTAAAACAACCTCGCGAGTCGCGGCTCAATAAAAACAACGGTAAATAACTCAACAATTTACAGTACGTCTCTAGACACTAGCCCGAATTCCGTCAGCTCCCTAGCTCCGAGAATCCTTCTAGTACAAAACCCGCTCGACACCTGAAACACCACAAAGTAAGGGGGTGAGCTTACGCTCAGTAGGAAAAGTAGTTAAGGATTTGAACCACGATTCATCAACACGGGTAACTGTCCAATTATGGCATACTAGTAAGCACAACTACTAAAACAAGGAAACATTCACTCCAAGACAACACTTGGCTTTCACTCAGGCACAACCCATAAAACCAACTCCCAACGATCCGAACTCAAACCACCTCCCAACAACTAGCCCTTGACACTCATCACCCAACAATTCTCAGCAAGCAAGGCCCACAACTATCTCAATAATCTGACACACGTGCGAACTCGCACGACAACACTAGAAACAGTTACAACAACCCTTGTTTCACTAAACGCTCTCACAAGACTAAAGTCACACTTAACCCATTGCACAGAGTCCAACAACACATTTCCCTGTTACTGCCCATTTACACAACCTTAAACATACTTATCCGAAAGCACATATCCGACCAATGAGAATAAAGCATACGGCAAGACACATACAGATGTCGTAGAACAGCATAAGTCATACCACTGGAGGCACACTGCCACTTTTATCTTACTGGACTATGCAACATCAATCCCAATAGCTTACTCCGCACACAGACGAAGGGTTCCACGCACATAGACGTGGGGTATTATACTCCTCCACTCACAGACGAAGGGTTCCACGCACACAGACGTGGGGTATTATACTCCTCCGCACACAGACGAAGGGTTCCACGCACACAGACGTGGGGTATTATACTCCTCCGCACACAGACGAAGGGTTCCACGCACACAGACGTGGGGTATTATACTCCTCCGCACACAGACGAAGGGTTCCACGCACACAGACGTGGGGTATTATACTCCTCCGCACACAGACGAAGGGTTACTACTCAACAATACGTACAAGATCGGTACACGCCTCGGTCAACCATCGTCCCGGACCACGAATCATCGGGTACTGATCACGCCATCCTTGTCCTCGATACGCTTCACCGGATCTAACTCTCGTGTAAGTCCACCCCGGCTACGCCGTCTCTTGGAACACCCAAAAACAGGAACTAACACACCGTACAAACACTGATGGTCTCGGTATACCAATCGGACCATCTCAACAAATGCACAGACAGTCGGTCTATCACTCACCCGGTCATAACACAAACAAGGGTTCATATTATCAAACATGGCACACTTGCCCACACACAATCACGATATGCAACAACGAATATATCGTATTAGACTCTTAACCACACTCAAAACCGTCACGTACTTACCATCACTTACCGTCTCCACACTCCATGTGGTAACCCCGCCGGCTTAACCGGTATTAAATCCCCAACTATCCCACAACTTAACATATCGAATAAACAGGAAATAACCACACAGGTAACCAGCATGCATCACTAATTCCATTCTATTCTTTTTCATGTTCGTTATTTATTAGTCGTTCAAACAACACAAGGCACATTCAGCAAACAATCCTACAGGCACGACATGGCCCGGATCTACCAGCACGACAATTCCCAAGACACGAATCGTAAATATTCACAGTTCAAACGTCTACGCTACTTGTTCGTATCCTACGTGCCAAGCTATGATCTTTCCGGTTATTATTATTAACCCTAATCATGCATACTAGCATATTTCCGTAATTAACGCGGTATCCGCTACTTTCCCTACCTCAGGACGATAACACGGCGGCGTCTTCTAGATGCGGACGACCGGGCCAACACCGTCTTCCAAGGCGAAGTCCCCGAAATCCAAGTCTGGTTTAAACAAATTAAAAGTCTCAATCAGTTATCGAGTTTAAGATTCCCGGAAGTCCAAACGTCTTTAAAATAATCGGATTTTAAGTCAATTTAATTATTAAATTAATTAATAATTTCTTCTGACCCGGATCCGGCCCAACCCGGGTTCAGACCCGGTCCAAACCCGAATCCGAACCCAGATCCAGACCCGGATCCACGCCTAACCCGGACCCGGTCTTAGCCCCGACCCAACCCGAGCTCAGGCCCGATCCAGACCCGAACCTAGGATCTGGACCTGGCCCAAAGCCCGATAGAATCCAGGCCCGTAACCGGTGCCCAGGCCCAACAACCCAGGCCCACTACCAGACTCGAACTCGTCAGCGCGTTCTCCGGCGAAACTCGTGCGCTCCGGCCACCTTCTCCGGCAGCGACGAAGCCCAGAACTCAGCCAGAGTGCTGGCGAAGCCTGGGGGAGGGCGGTGGGGTTCAGGTCGTGGCTGGACGAGAGCTGAGGCGTCGGGTACTGCGTCAGAAACCAGCAACAGCCCCAGATCTAGGGTTTTGCGAGGTCGCCGGCGAGGGCTCCGACCAGTCAGCTCGAATCGAGCTCGGGACAACCAGAAAATGGGTGAGGCGAGGCTGGAGAAGAAAGGTGAAGGTGAGGGGCTCGAACCGTTCACCTCCTGACGCCGACGTGCTCGATTTGAGCTCGGAGAGTACGAACTCACGGCGAGGTTATCCGGCGATGGCGTCCCGTGGCGTGGGTCGCTCCGAACTCGTATGACAGGGACACGACGAACTCACGGGTGGGAGAGGGACGGATGTGGGTAAGCGTGAAGCTGGGCGATGAGGAGAAGAAGAGATCGGAGGGGGAAGGTTCGGCGAGGAGCTCGGGTTCGCAGAGGGAAGAGACGAGATGGAAGCGATGAACAGTACTAGCCACGCTAGGGTTTGACCCTTTTATAGCGTTGGACCCGAGTTGACTTGGGCCGGGCCCTTGCTAGCTCGCTCACTGGGCCCTGAACTGGCCCGGTTTCCATGCTCGGCCCAAACTGTCCTTTTTCCCCTCTTTTTTATTTTTATTTTTTTCTTTTTCAAATAACTCGTTGCAAAAACATCCCCTCATGTTTCTGATTGCAGTTTTTATACACTTTTAAAACGAAGTGGGTTTTACAATGTGAAACCTTCAGGTTGAGTCATATAGACATCCTCCTTGAGCTCAACATTAAGGAAAGCCATTTTCACATCCATTTGTCAAATCTCATAATCATAGTATGCAACAATAGCAAGCAAAATCCGAATAGATTTGAGTGTTACTACAAGGGAGAACGTTTCTTCATAATCAATATCTTCCTTTTGATTATACCCCTTAGCAACCAGACGGGCTTTAAAGGTTTAAACCTTACCCTCCGCTCCAATCTTTCTCTTAAAACCCTATTTACATCCAATAGGTTTTAAGTCCTTAGAGTTATCAACTAAAGTCCATACTTTATTGATTTTCATTGACTCCATTTTGGATCACATGGCAGCAAGCCTTTTCTCATGGTCTGGACATAGTCATCGCCTCTTGGAAACACTTAGGATCGTCTTTAATAATAAGGTCATCATCAATATGACTGTCCTCAGAATCGCACACTAATAGATTAATCCTATTTTGCGCCAACGTTCTCTAATTGATCTTCTAAGAGGCTCTTGTACTTCTTGATTCCGTTGTTACCCTTGTTCTTGATTTGGTTCATTAACCAAATCATTTACCTCAACGTTTGAGGTTGGAACCCTCGGTGGCAACTATAAGACATCAAGAAAAGGTTTCTCAATATGCATCACATGCTCTTGAGTCGGCGCTGACTCATTGGTATCTTGTATTTCATTAAGATCTATTTCTACTTCCAGTTCTTCCAATAACAAGGAACTTCTTTTCTAACAGAAAAGGCGCGTTCCTTACCGCAAATAATTTGTGTTCAGAAGGATGATAGAAATAGTATCCCATAGTCTCCTTGGGATAACCAACAAATCTGCATTTGTTAGACTTAGCCTCAAGCTTGCCTGATTCCAGTCACTTAACATAGGTTGGACAACCCTAAACCCTTAAATGTTTAAGGTTAGCTTTCCATCCTTTCCATATCTCATCCTAGTGACAGAAAACTAGTTAATATTACACCCTCTGGGTAGTGCAGACTATAAGTGTAACATCAAATAATTTTTCTTCACACTAGCATCATATGCAGTAGAATAAATTAATTTTCTCCAAACAATTAATTAATATCATACCCTCTGGGTAGTCCGGACTATAAGTATAATGTTAAATAATTTTAATTTCACTTGCATCATATGCAACAGAATATACCATTTCCTCCCAAAGTTAATTAATATTATACCCTCTGGGTAGTCCAGACTATAAGTACAATATTAGATAACTTTTCATTTCCATTTGCATCTTATGCAATAAAAAAAATATATTTATCTTTGAACTACAAGTCCCCTGATAATCAGGTCGTTCCTTGTAAACAAAAATAAAATTTATACACTTTATACTTGTATCATATACAACGGAGAAAGAAAAACATTTATATTTGAATTACAAGTCCCCTGGTAGTCAGGTCGTTCCTTGTAAACGAAAATAAATTTGTATACTTGCATCATATGCAATAGAGAAAAATAACATTTATCTTTGAACTACAAGTCCTCTGGTAGTCAAGTCGTTCCTTGTAAACAAAAATAATTTTATTTATCTACTTGGATGAAAAAATCTTTGATAAAATATCTCATACTTTATCAATTAAAATTCAAAATTTATTTGTTTTAAAACAAATTTCAATACAATTTTCATCAATGAAAACATATACATGAATTAAACATATATCGGCATATACAATTCACAGTAGTGTCAACTAATGCCACTGCTTTAATCAAAAAATAGTGACAGTAACATCAACAACTATATATATTTACCCATCATTAATCATTAATGATATAATATCTTGATTTAATATATATGATGCATAAATATTAAACATGCACTCATGCTTATAAATACAATGTATCAAATACAACATCATACATCATCACTGTAATTATTTATCAAGTTTTCATGATACAAGTCAAACTCATTTGCTTATAATCACATGAGTTCCCACGGGCAAAAGACAAAAAACACTTTCCGTAATTTTCTTTATATGCTACTTCAACCACATGTATATCAACATATATATCAAACATATATATACTCATCCATATGAATAAACATCAAAGGTATACACACGGCTTCATACAAAAAAAAACGGTGTATATACAAATACATATCAGTACTAAATATTAATTTCACATATGATTTAAATGCAAAAAATCCAAGGCTCTGATACCAATTGAAGGATCGAAAAACATCATATGTTCGCAGCGGAATAAAAAGATTCAATTCAAAACCGATCTATTGCATTTGAATCAATGATAAAATTAATAGGCTACTTACTTGATATGTAGAACAAAATTGATATAGCTCCGAAAATACGAAGCCTCTAGTGTATCCACACCGAGCAACGATTTGATGCTTTCAACCACTTGAGACGGCTATGGAGATGAAGAACGATTCTTCAATTTTGTGTTTTGGGAGAGAAGGGAAAAGGAGGCTACAAGAGAATAAGATGAATCATCTTTTCTAAACCTAATCTTCTCTTAATATACTATTAAGTATATTGGTCCAAGACTCAATTGGGCTCTAAACCCGATTGGGTCTAGGGCATAACCCAACAACAGTTGGGAAATGTCACCAAAGGTAAACCAAGGTTAGGAATTGAAAAACAAAGCTCAAATGGGGTCAGGATACAGGGTTACCCTATGGTAGTTTATGGATGCTCTGCTGATTCGTTTGGAGAAACTTTGCAAATGGGCATAACCATATTTGAATGTGTGCGACGATTCTACAAGGAAACAATGTAATTCTTTATGGCCGAGCACAAAAGAGCATCTAAGGAGGAGAACCTGACTCGGTTGTTGGAAGAGGGTTATAGATGAGGTTTTCTGAGATGATTAGGAGTCCAGACGCATGCATTGGTAATGGAAGAATTGCCCAACCACCTGACAATGGATTGACGTCATTGAAAATCATGGAAACATGCCAACTATTATGCTCGTAGTTGTTACGACTTGTGATTTAAGGATTTGGCATGCTTATTTTTTGCCTGATAGTTCAAACAATAACATCAACATCTTCAATGACGACCACCTATTATAAAAACCTCTTGTCGGTCGGGGATATTCAATGGACTTTGAGATGGGGATGTGAGTAAAAACATTGACCCGGAAAAATACCAGAATTTGGACCCTTGACCCACCGGTTTTTGGGTAATAACCGGACCAGTCAAGTTTGTACCAGCCCAACCCAGTAGTTCAGTCCAAGCCAACTCCAACTAAAGAATAGATTTAAATATGTGTAATGGGGTTCGAACCCACGTTGTACATACTTGAAATAAATATATACCTGTTGTGGCGTGAATGAAAAACAATTAAAGTCCCACGTCATTAAAAGAGGACAAACTATCACCACCTATCTCCTATAAAATAAACACATCTCCTCTTTTTATTTCACTAGTCCGAATTTATTATCAGAGTTCATTTATGAACTCTTTTTTGGGGTATTTTTTTTGGACAACTCGGTTGTTGTTTGATAAATAAGTTTAAACTTGTGTTTTTATTTTAATTTTTATTTATTTTTATTTTGTTCGGTCTAGTCCGGATAAAATACCTGGAACTAGAAGTACCATATCTAAATTTCGTTGGGGCTTTGTTATATTTGGCACAATGCATGCGACCAGATATAGTATTCGCAGTACATGTACTTTCCAGGTTCAGTTTAGAACCCACTAGACGACATTAGAATGATATCAAGCATATACTTCGTTGTCTTAGTGGAGCTAAAGATTTAGGGATATTGTATTCTAAGTGTAGGGGAAGCGTTGGCCTAGTCGGATTATCATATCCAGGATACTTATCAGATCCCAACAGGGCTCACTCCCAAATGGGATAAGTTTTCACCTATAGCACAAATATCATTTTCTAGGGCTCAACGAAACAAAATTTGGTTGCGACATCCTCAAATCTCTCAGAAATTCAGGCACTACATGAAACTAGACAAGAGCGTATGTTCATGTGATCTGCTATAAAGCATGTGCGATGCTCAATTGGTTTTACTTCATCAAACTCTCATTCCATAATATATGAGGATAATGCAGCTTGTATTATTTAAGTAAGAGGTGGGTATATCAAATGAGATAGGATCAAGCACAATTTTGAGAGCTTCTTCCCCTTTTCCTTTTTAGAGACAATTTTGTTGAGAGTTCGAATTTTTGGAAGATGGAACCATTTGATGGAAATGTTGGAATTGGATTCCTTGCTTTGCAATATACCGATAGTGTAAATCATGTAATTCAAACATGATTAAGAGTATTATTTATATCCAATACAATTAATGAGAAAGCAAGGAATCCAATTCCAACAGGAAATACAAGGCGGAGCTCCATTTCATTGTAGAGATATTTAAGCCAAGAGTTTCATTATTTTTGGGGAAATTGAATTTAAAGAGAGCTTCTTCTTTGTGCTTCTACTCTTGGATTTGTTGGGGAGAGACATCATTTTGTTAGAGCTTCATATTCAAATTTTGATTGGAGATTGAAAAAGAATGAAGAACAACCCTTTGTCAATTTATTGCGGTGATGGTATCTAAACTCTCTCTAATTTTATTATGATATCACTTATTTTTTATCCCCCTCTTTGTATTTTCTTACCATGAGCAACTCATCCCCCAATTTCTAGGGTTATGGGGGATTAGAGTAAGGATTTCTATAAATGGAATACTTAAATTGTGGTGAATGTTGACTTGTGTTAGAGTTTATGATTGATTTGGGTTTAATCCATTATCTCTCTTGTAGGCTTAGTAATTGATTTGAATTAGGATCTAACACTTGAAAAAAAAATGAGTATTCAAATTAGTCTAAAGTCATTCACAGGGTGGATTTAAATCCTCGCTAGAACTAGTGGGATCAATACATTTGCAATAGCCATACATTGAGACAACTCGTTGTCTCTAAAATAAGTCAACATCTCAATGATCGAGTGTATTCAATTATATGGTATTAACTGTATGAACCCATTGTCCTACATTTCTCATCATTTGATTTAAGAAATTGAAAACTCTTTGTTTAATTCTATATGTGCTCCATTTGATTTTCATTCATTGTTAGCTTATTTTTGAAACATAAAAACCACATTATTATAGAAACCGCATCACAACGAACTTTAAAAAGTGAGTCTTTTCCTTTTGCTCTCTTAGGCACGGTAATCGACACTTGCTTTCCAAATACTACTTGATGATCGGTACGCTTGTCGTGCCTGTTTTTTGTGCTAATACCCCATTTGTCAAGTTAGTGATAGAGTAGTCGGATTGATGCTGGGTCAAAGGTCTTACAGAACCAACAGTGCACGCTTGAAGGATCATGGTTTGCCCAGTCGGATGAGTTGTTTCTCTACTTGGGATGTAAAGTATAATCCCAAGATACTCCAACCAATGTCCTTGATAAAAAGGATGGCATGATGCCACACCATGTTCAGGACCCCCTCCATCGATTCACGGTCATGTGACGGATTGTCCAGCCCCAAATCCGGTTTTGACCGGACTCGAGACGTGAACCATAAATTTAAAAGGAAACCGTTTCACAAGCCGAAAAATATTAACAGAAAATCATTTTGAAATCCAAATTTTATAAAATAATGCAGAACCGATAAATAACAATAAATGAGTCCAAAGCTCGAGTTCCAAAATCAACATGTTCAAGACAAAAGGAGTACGTCTCTACTAAGTAAATGACACCCGGGCTCTCGCTAAGCTCCCAATCTCCGAGACGTCCTCTAAACCAAATCACGATCAAAACCTGTAGGAACAGTAGTGACGGGGATGCGCATTTCGCTCAGTAGGAAAAAGTAGTAAAGGGGATGAACATTTCACTCACCACCACGGGTACCCGTCCAAATATGGCATACTAGTAAAGAAATAACAACTAACGAAATCAAACAGGAAAACACAAATATCGACACTTGATCCAAGTCAAAGAAACACACATACAACGAAAATATCTACAACGACACCAGTTGCAAACACAACAGTTGAAAATGGAGGAACCAGTCACACCTCATACCTGACACCAAACTGTCACGAGGACGGTTCTCAACAACCAAACCTGCACCACCTATTTCACACATGAACTCATCAAACACAACTCATACCCGAGGCCATACAGTCATACGGTCCATTACCAAACACCCATAACGCTATCACCCAAGTCACACAAGAATCACATAACATGCATAAATAACCACAGCGAACCAAAGCTAGTCAACACACACAGTAACAACCGAACAATATACAAGGCATCCAAACACAAACATTAAACCACCTCCTGCTCGGTTTCCGATAGCAACCCGGCTGGGCCTGGCGATAACCCACGCACTTACCACGACACACAGTCTGGACAGGCGGTCGACGTCCTCGCGGGACCCATCGCACATTTTCCCGATAGCTAGTTGGAGGCTGGCAACCACTTCATCGCGGAACGATTGCAACACTTTACCGACCCGTGGTCGGAAGCTGAGCCTACCTCATCACGGACGATCAGTCACAAGCACAACAACGTATCACCGTATCAATCACACACGACCAAACAAATCATACGTTACTCAACGCCCACACGATCTCAACATCTCCAGCGTACAACCAGTCAATCATTCTCAGAAAAACACACAATCACAATCACAATCATAAACAACCTCACATAACCACAACATTGCTTTATCACAATACTTACCCAATACCCACACTTAACGTGTGAAATCAACCCTACTCAACAATCATAGATTACTCAATATTCACACTCAGACCATATCTCAAATGAATCACCGAGTAAATACACACAGTAAAACAATAGCAACACACACAGTAAATCATTAGCAAACACACACACAGTAAGTATCCAATAATACGTCGGATCACACAGCACGAATTAAACTTATCATACCGAAACACACAACATCGAGGTACAAATTATACCAGAACACACATCATCGGTTTATAAATCATCCCAACCAACCATAAAACCACCAATAATACTGCACGTATTACCACTACTTACTCATAACACGATTCACATAGCATGCCATCTTAATCATCAATTCACATAACGCACGAAGCTCACCCACATACAGCGCCTCAAACATGTCACAAGGCAATAGTTCAACAATAACATTCACACAGGTAAAGCACAACCATCACACAATCTTACGGGCACGACATGGCCCACATGCAATTCTACAGCACGACAAGTCTCAAACCTACGGGCACGACATGGCCCGCAAGTGATTCCACATTTTAAACGACTACACTAGTTATTCACATCCTACATGTGATTATACAATTATTTCGGTTACTCATATCCTATATGCAATTCTAGTAACTTTCCTTAATTGAACAAGTAACCGATACTTTTCCCTACCTCAAAAGCAATCCAATTCATCAGTGACGACCTAGCTAGCTTCTTCCTTCTCCACGAACAAGCCGGACTCTAAGTTAACAACGTAACACAAAATAAAAACTCAATACTAGTCCAAAGTCGATCAAAGCGGAAGGACACCCAACCGGGCACCACACACAACGAAACCCGAGGCACGGCTCGAATCCCGAGGCACGGCTCGAAACCCGAGGCACGGTCTGAATCCCAAGACAAGGCTCGGATCTCGATGTCCCCGCCGCCGGCCCACCGTGGCCGGACCTCCGGTCGCCGGAAAACTTCACCTTTTCTCTCAAAAACGTCCCAAACGAGCTCTAGGTCATAAATCCATCATGTTTCAACTAAAAACATTCAAGATTAGCTCCAATTTCACATTTCCCCCAATTCCAAAATTAGAGTTTTATCCAATTTTTCTAATTTCACCCATTTCTTTCCATTACTACTCAATTCCACCAAGGATTTATCATTTCCAACAAGACCCGATCCAATTTCATCTAAATCCTACAAGACCCATAAACTAAAGTTCATTAAAATGGAAAAAGGTTGGGTTCTTGCCTTTGGGAATGAGAAGAGGATGAAGAATACGAAGAAATTGGAAGGTTTAGGTGGTAGAATCCATGAAAGATGGCCCTTTTTCCTCTTCTTCTTCTTCAACAATGGAGGCTCTCTTTCTCTCTCTCTAACCTCAAATTTTCGTCCATCAATGAAAACTGCTGAAATTTGGGTTCAAAAAGTATGTTTAAAGGCTCATTTTTCCCTATTTCGTCTTCTAGTGATAAAGTAAGGTCAAAAGTGTCATTTCTCACACACTTTTCTCTCTTCCAAAGAGTTAGGGACAAATGTCCAAGTGGGGTCCACCTCCACTCATAAAAATCTCACCCCAATAATTTAAAATCCGATAAACTCCAATTTTGAACCCATTCGGCCTGAAAACCCTTATTTGCAAGGAAATGACCCACTTAAGCTAGCCTTAACAATGACTAAGCTTTTGGGTCCCAAATAAGTCCCGGGCGACCCAAACGTCACCGTTTGACTTTTTCGATGAAAAGTCAAACTTTCCCAGATTCGTCCCAAAGTTGCCCTAAGCTTTCCCGAACCTAACTTGATCACTTTAGAGTTCTCTTAAGGTCCGAAATGACCCTTGCGGTCAAGCCTGTGCTTATCTGAATAAATAACAGAGTTTTGACTCTAATTCTGTTTCCTGCCGGTTTGACCGGCGTTAACCGGACGTGGTTCTTACACGGATGGTAAAGAGCCTACCCACTAGATCGAAGGTCTTACGAACCTGATTGTCCTCTTCCAACGGGTTCTAGGAACACAAATAATTTGTTCCTCTTCCTCTTCAATTTTTAGGGCGTCAAAGCCTTCTTGAAGTGCTCTGTCACGCCCCAAATCCGGTTTTGACCGGATTCGAGACGTGAACTCAAAAGTAATTAATTAATAAAAGTACGAAGGAATTAAATGAAATAAAACTCATAAATTTAGTTCCAAAATAACAATCCCGATAAATATAACATGAGTCAATCGCTCAAATCCTCACTATTTAAAACATAGTTTAGTAAAGAAAAAGGGGTACGTCTCTAACACAAAACACCACCCGGACAATTATTGGGGTGAGCTTACGCTCAATATAACTCATCAAGGAAACCTGTACAAACAGTAAACACGAAGGGGGTGAGCTTACGCTCAATAGGAAAACGTATTAAAGTAAAAAGAACCCCCGCTTTGACAACAAAATCCTGATTAGAACGATTATCCAAATGACATCATAATTAGAGATCAAGAAGAATTGCAACACTTAATAAAATAGTAACTCAAAGGGGATCAACGGGGAGACAGCTTATTCACCAAAGAACAACTAAAGAACATACGAGTACTGAAATATAGATAATTTAAACCACTAGACCCCGATCCACACACCAACCAACACATCATACCGGAATGCCCCTCGGTCCCAAAGGGACACATATCATCGGGGCTCCCGGAAATGTCCCTACAAGGAACACATATCATCGGGGCTCCCAGAAATGTCTCCAAAGGAACACAGATCATCGGGGTGAAGCAAGATGTCCTCCCGGAAATGTCCCCGAAGGGACACATATAATCGGGGTGAAACAAGTCTCTCCAGAACACGTAGCATCGGAGTGAGATAACAGTATACCATGCCGGAATATCCCTCGGCCTAGGTCTTCCCGGAACACGTAGCATCGGGGTGGAATAGTCTCTCCCAAACACGTAGCATCGGAGTGAGACAACAATATAAGCATATCGGACCGACACCTCCCTCGGCCGGATAGCCTCCCACAATGTACACCTAAGGGCAAGTAAACCACAATGCACACTATACCCAACAAGTACACTACACCGAACTCACATTATCAACCACGCTTACCGGCATGACTTACCCAACATGTCCCATCGGTTTATCACTCACCCGATCATATCACAAGGCGCAATCACATAATCACATTCAAACATTCACTCAATCAATCATATCACAGATCAACCATTCACATTACAATGATCATAGTTCATTTAGTTTAGTATGACTCTTGTATTAACCAAGGAATGGAGCATGCATCAACATTTGAGACAATTGATCACAATCCAACACAACCACAATCAATCCTAAGGCTCGTCATGGCCATTCTACCAGCAAGGCAATTTCCCAATAATTGAAAGCGGTTAAACTAGTGAATCACATCCTATATGCATACTAAGACTCTTCTGGTTATTAACAAAATTGAAAGCGATTATTCTAGTGAATCACATCCTATATGCATACTAGGACATTTCCGGTTATTATTATCCTATAGGCATACTATTAGTGTCACGCCCCAATTTCAGTAAACCGAACTAGGGACGCGAACGTTTTAAAAACATAAAAACACACTTGAAACCTGTTTTCATTAAACACTTTAAAATACCAGTTTAGTTCAACAAAATAATAATTACAATTTAAAACAAGTCCCAACAAGTGGACAAAAGTACAAGGTATCTGTCACTAGACTCAAAAGACAAAACCCGGACTCCGCTCCTAGCTCCACAAGCTTCGAGAGCTCACCTAGTCCGTCCCACGAACGGTACCTGTAGGAAAAGCAGCTAGGGGTGAGCGTTCGCTCACCACCACGGATAACATACTGACTACGGCATAATTAGCAGACAATGCCGGTAACACCAATAATAAAGCCAACACCGGGGGACACTGTCCCCAACCCAAGGACTCTGACTGAACATATACCCACTGTTACCTTCCTTGACCAACTCAACACTTTGACACGTAAAGTAGACCCGACACAACGATCACGACCTCTTCCAAGGACACGAACCCGGATCAGGCTAGCCGAAGAATGCTCAGAACCTGCCGAGCCTCGTACACGGATCAGGCCAGCCGAAGAATGCTCGTAACCTGTCGGGACCCGGTCACGGATCAGGCTAGCCGAAGAATGCTCATAACCTTTCGGGATCCGGACACGGAACAGGCTAGCCGAAGAATGCTCAGAACCTGTTGAGGCTCGAGTTTGGTCAGGCCAGCCCAAGAATGCTCGTAACCTGCCAAAATCCACACCAATCCCCGACACACAGTCGGTTCGGGCAAACACAACCACAAAACACAAGCAAGTTCAACAAACAAGCACTCAAGGCCACTCAAGACACCTCAACAGTCAAGACTCGGGTTCAACAACCCCACGGGCCATCATGGCCTCCCAAGACACAACCACTTAACTCACGGGCTCAACAACCCCAAGACGCCAATAATAACACACGGGCTCTCATGACAACCCAACTCAACAATGAATACACGGGCTCTCATGGCCACCCAAACTCAACAATAAATACACGGGCTCTCATGGCCACCCAAACTCAACAATAAATAATATGGGCTCTCATGGCCACCCAAACTCAACAATAAATACACGGGCTCACACGGCCACCCAAACTCAACAATAAATAATACGGGCTCTCATGGCCACCCAAACTCAACAATAAATAATACGGGCTCTCATGGCCACCCAAACTCAACAATAAATAATACGGGCTCTCATGGCCACCCAAAGTCAACAATAAATAACAATCAACCTCCGGCTTAACCCAAGCCTCCAACAGTCCTACTATCAACAGTTTCACAATCAACCTCCGGGCATGGTCATATGCCTCCAGTACTCTTAATATCGATAAGTTCACAATCAACCTCCGGGCATGGTCATATGCCTCCAGTAAAACAATTATCGCTAAGTTCTCTACTCCTACGACACTACTAAGTGTCACATGCCTTTCCAATAATTACTAAGTTCCCGTAACATGTCTTTCTAATAAACGCTAAACCTACTTAACCCACGACACCCCGGTGTCACATGCAATTCTACTGTTAACTTCCCCAAGTCAGGGCCAAGATCCGGCTACTTTTCCCTACCTCAACCGAAGAACACCCGCTACGCTTCCTAGCTGCTGACGTTCTGGCTCGCTACCTCCGGGCTTCACTTCGATCGAAGCCGGACGCTAAAGATAACACGAAAGCCATAAATTAGAGGCGGTTCCCCGGTTAATTTAAAGGTCACGATTAATCCAGTTTAAAACCGACAGTTGTCCTTTAAACTCGAGCGGGATAAAAGCGGGGTCACGGCGAATCGGGTTTGAGTACCCGAGCACCGAACCGGTGCATGCGAGGCACGGTCCCAATGCACGAGGTCCGATTCAGCGGTCCGCTTTTGTTCCTTTCTAAACCCAAATAGCAGTCCATTTTAACAAGAGTTCCAGATTCGTTCAACTGCTCAAATTCCGTTTTAAAACCGTTTAACGTCTAGTTTAAACGTTCAGGTTCCCAATCTCAATCCAGTTTCGATCCAATAATCTTAACAAGAAAACCTTTTGCTCGACTCTGGTTTCGCTTTCCTTTTTGATTAAAACCGTTTTATTTCCAAAATTGATTCTCATTTTTAAACCCAAGTTGATTTTAAATTCTCTCCATTTTAAAACCCTATCTTTTCATTTTAATACTTCTTTCTTTTCAAATTCTTTGATTTTGATTCCATCCAAACCGGATCCAAAAATGATTTCTGTTTCCCTTGTTGTTTTCAAATCTTTTCTGTTAAAAACCCTGACTTTTGTTTCCATTTAAATCAAACTCACAGATCCAACGTTTTCAGTCCCAAATCACAAAATCATCTTTTAAGTCCAAATTCGTTTTAGTTTAATTTTCTGTTAACAAACTCCTCGATTTATTCTGTTTCGAACACCCAACAGATACAAAGGGTTGTTTCAACAAAACCCAGATTCAACAGAAAATCGAAAACAGGAAAATAAAGGTTCGGTTTCGAACTGGTCGGCCGCCGGCGAGGGCGGCGTCGGCCGGGGCCTAACCGTAGAGAAAGGGACGGCACTGGATCGAATCGGCGGCGGGAACTCGGGAGAGAAGAGGAGGGTGAGGTCTGAACAAGGGCGGTGGCGGCGGCGACGTGCGATGACGGAGGAGGAGGCCACGGCGAACTCGGCCGTGGTTTCGCGTGGAGAAGGGAGAGTCCCTTGAGGTCGGAGACGGCGATTTCCGGCGAGACAGGCCCGAGAGAGGGAGGGGTTCGACGAGGTTGTGGTGGCCGGAGTTGGAAACGAAGAGGAGAGGTGCGGTGGAGGTGGTCGGGAACGAGCTAGACGGAGAGGGAAGCGTCGGGATGGATAGGGATGGTGGCGGCCGGAGCTGAGGGTATGACGGAGAGGGATGGTGGCGGCCGGTTCGAAGGAGAAGAGAGAGGCGGACGGGAGTGAGGGTCTGCATCGCGAGATGGGAGAGAGGAACCGATTGGAGGGAGAGGCTGCGTGATCTGAGGGTGAAATTTAGGGTTTTAACCCTTATAAAGTGACGCCACATTTTGGGCCCAAAACTGGACCTGAAGGAGCGGCCCAGAACGGGTTGGATTGGGCTTGGCATGCGCGCCAGGCCTGGTCCAGACCTGATTTCCTTTTTTTTAAAGCTCTTAAATAAAACGATCCGTAATCTTCCCACCACGACGTTGCCAACAACCGACCTGCTACTTTTCACCCTTGACGTTCCGAACGAATTAAATTTAATAAATTAACCCTTTTTAACCGGAGCGGTCTTCACAATTAGCATTCCTTAAATTAAGAGTGGAGTTTGCTACTCTTCCCTACCTCAAGACAACACAATCATAGCAGCTGACGACCTGGCTAGCTTTCTCCTGGTCCTCTCACACGGTCCAAGGGCCTCCTCCTCCGTCGAGCTCGGGTCCAAGGTCTTGGATCACAATTAAGACTATAATTAAAGGCTAACCAAAGCTGGTTTAAGAGGCAAACATCTAAGTTAAAAAAACCCAAACAAACGGTTCAAGGTAAAAGATCGAATTAGATGAAAATGCTCCAAAAGGGCTCAAAACAGGTCTGCCACGGATCGGGTCATGGAGCCGTGAGGCCACCCGTCACGGATGACATCACGGACCCTGACGTGTGCCGTCACGGTCTCCCTCACGGAGCTGTGACGCCTCCCGTCACGGTGCCCGTCACGGATCCGTGACGGCCCAGACCTGTTTCGTTCTTCTTCTTCCTTCAGCCTCCTTTTCACGAAAATAACACCCAAAACTCCATTTTCAGTCACACAAAACCTCTAAAACAGTCACATAACTTCAATCTTTCACTACCCAAAGTAGGATTCATTAAAACAAAAAATACCCAAGAGATTTCCAACTCAAAAACAAGTGATTTCAACATAAATCAATCATCTACTTCTCTAGAACATCATCTAACAACATAGAACTCAAAACCTAGCTAGTTTAAGCAAAACCCAAGGAAACCCATAACTTGAAATGAATTGAAAATGGAAAGTTAGAGTTTACTTACCTTGGAAATGGATAGATGAAGAGGATTATAAGGCTTAATTGTGCTCTCAAATGCTTTAAAAACCTAAATTGTTGAAGTTCCATAATGCCCCTTAGGTCCAAATCATCTATTTTGGCTTATGTGAGGGTAAATGGGTTTTTAGAGACCTATTTCTTCTCCTCCAAGACATTGAGGACAATTATCCTAGTGGGGACCATTTAGCTCTTAGAAAATCCAGCAATTTCCATTTAATTTGTTTTAGTCGATAAAAAGTCTCCGTTTGACCGAATGTTGACTTTTCCACAATTACAGTCAATTGAAAGGGAATGGCCCAATTAAGCTAACCGTAACGAAGGCTAAGCTTTTTGGGCCCCGGAAAGGTCCCGAATGACTCCCGGAGTCATCGGTTGACTTTTCCGGTAAAAAGTCAACTTTCGCCAAGATTCGCTGGTTCGACCGGAGGCGGTACTTACATGCTCGAAGAGCCTCCATCGGAGGCCATTGCGGTTCGATGTAGCCCTTATCCTCCCAGGGTCCGGTTTGAGTGGTATCTATCGCGGGGTTTAGTTGGGGCCTCCCTCGAGCACCAGTCCATTCAATCCAAATTCGGGGTGGCATCACCGAGGGGTCACCGCTCTTAGTGGAAAGAAGGCCGTCCTATAGATGTTCCATCAGAGTCGAGAACATATTCTGGCCTTAGGAGAGGTCACTGGTGCCGGTGTGGATCCCGAAAGGGGCAAGCTTTGATCCAGCTTTGTGGGCCTTGGTCCTCCAACAATTGGCGAAGTGGTGGTGGTGTTCGCCATGGTGGAAAGGAGCTTATCAGGAAACGAGAGTGGTGGGAAGAGGGCATTCGGTGAGGCCCCCAAGCGGAGCACCATCGTGGGAACGGGAAGGCTAGGGGATACCATCCGCACCCTAAGGAGGCGATCGTCCTGGGCGGAGATCGTGAGAGGAAGATATCATCGACATGACGGACAACGACCGGAGAAGGAGGGGAGTCGTACGCTTTGACTTCTTCTGATACCTTATCGTTTTTACATGCCCCTGACTCGGTGATGGATGCATAGCCCGAGGGAGATCTATGAGCGAGATCTATTAGTTATTACTATTATTATATTTTATATATAATACATTAAAAAGTTATAATCAAAAATATAATTTTAAAAGTACATGCCATGAATTGAGTGTAGGGTCTCGAGGTAGGGTTGGAGATGAACCAACTCGCAGCGGAAAATCAATAAAAACCAAGAGACGATTAAAACCATGAAACAACTAACAAAGAATGGATTCACAAGAGAAAAATTCAGCACTATCTATTACCAAAACAAGAACACCGGTTAACGAATGATTGGCTTGAGTCTCCAAGACGCCTACGTATCCACATGGGAATCAAAGCCACGTAGTTCTTCTCTTTGAGGACTCAAGAACACAAAAATGGAGGTGGAAACTAGCCAAACCCGAAATGGCCATGGAAGAGGGAGAGAAAATGTGTTTCCTATTCTTGTCTTGTGTTTGTTATGTTGAAAAAAGATGACTTAAACATAACAAAACCCATACTTGTCCAACTAAAGGCATGGGACAAGTATGGTGTCAAGTAAGGTGTAAATAGGACAAAGTATGGCAAGACAAGATTGGGTTAGGTGGTGAATCACCAACACCTTAATCCTTGTCTTGCTTACTTAGTACTAATTAATCAAGACTTGATTAATTAGTTCCATGGGCCTTGGTTGCATGGGCCTTTCATGGGCCTCTTGGAACATGGCCCGTGGCCATTTCCAACGAGGTCCCGTGATTCGCTCATCGCCTCCAAGCCTTCCATACCGGAAATGTCCAACATTATCCGACGCGATCAATCCCAAGACTCCAAGCCTTGTCTCGATCCGTAAAGTCCTATTCACTTACGGGCACATGACCCAAAACCCAGTTTTGGTCATGTCCCGAGACAACTCCCTTTTGGCCATTCTCCATAAATGTGTCAATGAGTTTCATCCTCCGGTGTGACCCTTAGGTTTATGCATGTCAATAAATCAACGTAAAATCCCATTTTACTTGATCCTATTTAAGTGGCAACTAACGAGACTTTAGTATTGCCCGACACTACATAACGAATCGACCCTGTCGATTCTAACCTTTCCGTCGTCCCTGTCATTATCCTTTTATCTCCGATATCCTGATTGAGATAAGGCATAGAGCCGTCATCCTTATTATTCTCAATCACCGTTCCTTGATAAGTGAGATGACTGAAGATATGATACCCAGTATCATGTGCATGGCCATGCTATTCTTTCAGTCACTCTCGATTAAGCGGCCGAGAACCGATATCTTTCCCATACCTCAGTATGAGGGATAAATCCCTTAGCCGCCTTTCGTGTCACTCATGTAGCCCGTCCCCAAGCCAATCCTGGCCGTTATGGAAGCCCTGTTACGGACAACGTTAGGCTCAGGTCAAACTCAGTTGTTGACTACATAGCGATCACAAAGACTCCTTAGTCTAAGGATACATGACAAGCTACAACACTGAATATGTTCATGACTTAATCTATGGCACATATTCAGGGCGGGTCGTCCAATATCATGTCCCACATGATATCTATGATCAGACTCCGGAATCTCATTCCAATGACTAACAGAACGTAAGCCATAAAGAGCCATCTTTCATACTAGTCGGTTCTAGTGAAGCTTTGTTGACTAGGGACCCATCGAGTGTGATCTATCTCGATCTATGGTTCTATTCGCATGGTGGGCATAGATCAGAGCACACATCGATATATTACTCCAACACATAAGTAATATAAAGCCGCTTTAATTTTATTGCTAACGATGATATATACATTTGGACATTTAGGATTGAACTACGGGCACTAACACTAACATTGAGTACATGAAACTATATTATTGTATTAAATAATAATTAAAATTAATAAAAAAATAAAATCTGCCTAGATCCCGTTTAGGTCCCACCTAACGCCTAAGAGTCCTCACTGCCCGACTAACGCTTAACGCTTTTTACAACCTTAGTTTTAATTAACCATTCTCATTACTTACCATCAACTCAATAAAATTTCTTAGAGGCCCAGAAGGAATATACTGATGTCTTTGCCCGTATAGCCGTCATGCAAGAGTAAGGCGTTGATGACATGCCACTCATACCCATGGAGGAGAAAGCCATGGGATTGACGCAACCACCGAGGAATTCGGTTAGTCTAAGGGAAAATTCCACATCGGAATCTGGAATCAATTGCGTGTCCAAGTGTTTAAGGATCATGTCGAGTCATCCAATTTTACGTTTTCCAAGTCCGTTCAAAGGATTGACAACCTAGTCTATCCTGTCACGCCCCAAATCCGGTTTTGACCGGACTCGAGACGTGAACCAAAACAGTAATAATTTTAATCTAAAATAAAGCCAACAGTCTCGAATTCATAATTTAAAACTTTTAACAATGCCACAACTCGACAGCTCGATAAAGACAACAGTAAAAGAGTTTAATAAAAACGAATAGTATGTCTCTAGACTACTAGCCTAGGACCCTCGCAAGCTCCCGAGCATCGAGCATCCAGCTAGTACACAACCCGCTTAGGACCTGAAAAACAACAAGGTAAGGGGTGAGCTTTCGCTTAGTAGAAAAAGTAGTTAAGGTTATAAGCAAGCGCTCACCACCACGGGTAACCGTCCAATTAGGGCATACTAGTACAACACACAACTAATTTCCAACGAAACTCGTAACCACAATTCTCAACTCAAGAACAACCCACGCCCACAACCATAAACAACCAAACAACACAAACAGCAACCAACACACCAAGTAACACGTCATTAAACATAAAGCAAATTATAAAAGCACAAACGCGTCCCGTACCGCAGTCCCCTACTCGGTCGGCTGTCCACAGCCCGACTCCATCATATCGTACCGGAACACACAGCGTCGGCCTGGATATCTTCCCGTCACTGAGACTCGGGGGACAATCACAATACGTCATACCGGAATCTCCATCGGCCTAGACATCTTTCCCGGTATTCCTTCGGGCAAAGAACAGATAACACAACTTTCCCGGCACTCCTTCGGGTAAAGCACTGATCACGTAACCATCGGCCTAGATTTCCTACACTGGCATACCCCCTCGATGTAGGCCATCGTACCAGAACCACTACCCGTGGGACCGCGCATACGTGGGACCACATCGTCGGCCTAAGTACTACCTTACACCGGCGTACCCCCTCGGTCGTAGGTACCATACCGGAAACAAATACTCGAAACACACATCAAGATAATATCACACATCACAATGCCATAATTAAACAAGGCCTACCAAGCCCAACAATCGTACCACAACACGTCACGTCGGTCTATCACTCACCCGACCACAACACAACCACATATTCACATCATAACAAACACGACACACACGCCCACACATAGCAACAGCATGCTCACCGGATATACTAAATCTTGTCTATTAACTTACCGACACTAAGTCACACAGCACGCATATCAAACAAGCAGACAATTCAATCCGCACACAAGCTATGGCTCGACATGGCCAATCTACCAGCACGGCAATTTCCCAAGTATTGAAAGCGGCTACACTAGTGAAACACATCCTACATGTTACTACGACTCGTCCGGTTATTATCTGCTATACACGATCGTTCCAGTTTCATTAATCCTAGCATGCATACTAGTAACTTTCCGCAATTAAACCGGTATCCGCTACTTTCCCTACCTCGATTGAAGAACAACAACTACGTTTCCTAGCTGCTAACGTCCTGGCTCGCTAACTCCGGTCTTCTCTTCGATCGAAGCCGGACTCTAACTTTACACGAAAAGCCACAATAAAAAACGGTTCCAAAGTTAAATTAAAAGGTTACGACGATTTCGATTTAAGTTCAACAGTTGTCTTTTAAACTCGAGCGGGCTAAAAGCGGGAATACGACGAATCGGGTTCGAGCATCCTAGCACAGAACCTAGTGCACGGATTTCAAGGCACGAGTTTCGAGGCACGATTCCTGAGGGTCCTATTAAACGTTCCACTTTTGTCCCATTCTAAGTCCGATTAATATTCCGTTTCAACGTTCAGGTTCCCAAAACCGTTCAACAGTTTCACAGTTCCAGTATCCGTTCAAAGTCCAAAAATGTCTTAATTCAGATCTGGATTTAAACCTTTTTTTTTTAATTTAAACTGTTTTTCGTTTTAAAACCTTTTCTTTTATTCTCTGTTATTTTATTTTCTTTTTAATTTAATTTGCTTCACTTTCGTTCCAACCCGCCCAGATCTAGATCCAAAACAAATTCGGTTTCAACAAGCCCAAATCCAAGACAAGCTCGGGACATAAATAACAAAGGGAAGAAGAAGCTCGGGTTTTGAGTCCGGCCGGCCAAAGCTCACGGTTTAGCGTTTCTCACCGTGGGAAAAGACGGTGACGAGAGGTTGGGTGTGGTGTCGGGCACAACGGCGGAGCACGGCGATTCCGCCTCAGATCCGGACAGACACGGCGACTTCGTCCCAGATCCGTCGAACGCGCCGGCGACTTGGCTCCGGTCGTTCACGACGTCGGCGATGAGATCGGGTTATGCGCGAGGAGAAGACGAAGGAGAAGGGCGTGCTCGAGGGGCTTGGGCGTGGGGAGAAGAAGAAAGGCGAGGGAGAAGGAGCTGTTACCTTCAACATCTCCATCGGACCTTCGAGACGAAGTCGGACGATGAGAGAGAGAAGAAGGAGTGGTTGGCGGTGGCGGGCGATGGCGAATGGAGAAGAAGAAGAGGGAGACGGACGAGAGAGGGGGTCTGGATCGAGAGAAGGGATAGAGAAAGGTGGGGACGATGTGGATTAGGCGAGATTAGGGTTCGAGCCCTAATCTGTGCCTTATATACCACGGGCTCGGGCTCTACTGGGCCTCTGGCAGATAACGGGCCTCGCGGCCCAAGAGGGGGAACGGGCTGAAACGGGGCGGGCTGGCTTGGCCGGGCCTACGTGTCTGGTCGGGTCCAACCTCCTTTATTTCTTATTTTTTCCCTTTTTCTCTTTTTCTTATTTTTTTTTGCAAAAGCACCCAACTTCGATCTGATTTCAAACCACGACGAACCGACGAACACTTTTAAATAATTAAATTCTGTTTAAACCGAGGCGGTCTTCACATATCCTATCGAGGATCAATGGCAGTAGCTAGCCCAAATGGATGAGGAAAATGAGTGGAAACGAGAGCTTGAAAGTACATGTCAAGAAGAGTATCAAAAAAATGCAAGAAGAATTGCAAACCCAAGTTCGTATGCTCATGAAATATATGAAGAAGTAGGGTCACAACATTGAATTGTTGTAACTTGTTTAAACAATTTTATTTTGGGAACTTTGTTTGTACAACTTATTCGTGTAATGTTGAATTTCAATTTATGATTCAATTAGATTATCGCTTATGTTCAATTTGTAGTTTCATTTGATTGTATTTTTTTTTAGCGAAAGGTGCAATATTTCAATTTTCAGAATCGATTACATTGTTGTGCATCGAGGAACATGCTCATCGACCACGAAAGGTCAATATGAATGAATAATGGTATTTTGACGCCCCGCAGGCTTAGACAGGATACAGGGGGGGAACGGGGTACCGAAAATCAAAGATCTCAACAGTAATGGTGATGGTTGGAGGCAAAGCATCGTCTAGGGACCCCTCCCAGGGAAAGTCCCCGATGCTCCAGTAGTGTATCATCCCTCTCGACGGGGCATGTGACTTGTCGCCCCAAATAGGTGTCGGCGCCTTCCTTTTCAGTGCTCCAACAGCTGCGTTCCCATGGGCCAAGGGCGCTGGAGCATCAACATCTCGCGGTCTTGGATGTGCGCGTCCTCCACCTCCAAACCCACCACGCTTCGGCTGCAGGAGGTCAGCAATCGAATCAGTAGAGAGCTGATCACCACCCGGCCTCTACCGAATCTTCGCGTGTGCAAAAGCCATGGGGTTTGGGGTGGACCACCCAGGGAGGCATATCGCGGGCGACTGGCTGGTGTCCTAGTTGGGAAATCGGGGACCCGAATTAGGTATCGGGTCCATTGTTATGTCGGTTCCCCTTCCTCTAGACAATCTAGCCTTAGGTATCGGGTCCATTATAAGCGGGATTGGGGCAGCTTCCTTCAAATCCTAGTCTAGTGCGACGTCGTCTCCGCCGAGAGCCCCTTAGGACCTCTACCCCATCCAATCCTATGAGGACGGTTAAAACTCCAACCGTATCACACGGGGGCGAGGCCCTATCACTAGTGTATGCCGCAGCAGACCCCTCTGATATGCCGGAAGGTGGCTCTGAGGATACAGTGGCGGGAGCGACGTGCTAACCGCCCATCGTACAATGTCCTCCTCGACATCCAACGCAAGCCCCCTCGAGACCAGAGACGGGGGGCCACCAACCCCACGGTCAGGCCCGGGATCTTCCCAACCGTAGGGTATCCAGGACCTAATCTGCCTTCGCGCCCAGTCCCGACGAGCAAACGTGGAAGAGGCCTCCACTTTCCTCCTCCGCAATCTATAACTGTCACGGATCAAACACTAGGTCCGGACCCTCACCGTCATGACCCTGGAGTACGCTGACCACACCGTCACATCCCTAACAGTCCCCACACATGGGGTTCGAGGGGGTACAGACCTCGGAGACCCTGGCAAGGGAACAACCCTAGACCTCGCACCGTCCAACCCTGTCACGCCCCAAATCCGGTTTAGACCAGACTCGAGACGTGAACTAAAAAGCATAATAAAAGTAAATTTAAACCACATAAATCTCCAAAATTTAGTTCCAAATCAACAATCTCGATACCACGAGTCAAACGCTCAAATTCAAATAAATAAGGACATTGTTTAGTACCTAAAAGAAAGAACGTCTATACTAAATGATAAATCCACGGACTCTCGATGAGCTCCCGAGCTCTGAGAAGTCCTCTAAACCGACTCACGATCGAAACCTGTAAAACAGTAAAAACAGGGGGGGTGAGCTTTCGCTCAGTAGGAAAAAGTAGTAACGGGAATGGAATTCCGCTCTGTCGCCATAACTACTCGATTAATAACACTTACTAACAAATGACACACAAACAGAAACCAACAGGATCACAACATTATCGACAAAAGAATCAAGCTAAAGAAGCATACAAACAGCAGAACATTATACTGCTACAACGCCAACTACGAACATCAATCAAACCCGACATCGTACAGATATATGAAAGGTATACCGTGACACTCCGATCACCACATGTAGCTCAACATATCGTACCGGAACACGGCATCGGTCTAGATATCTTTCCGGACACACAACATCGGGGTGAAACAAATACATCATACCAGAATACTCCCTCGGTCTAGATGTCTTCCCGGACACACAACATCGGGGTGAAAAAATACATCATACCGAAATACCCATCGGTCTTGATGTCTTCCCGGACACACAGCATCGGGGTGAAACAACACACATCATACCAGAATACCCATCGGTTTAGATGTCTTCTCGGAAACGCAACATCGGGGTTAAACAACATACATCATACCGGAACACTCATCGGTCTAGATGTCTTCCCGGAAACGCATCATCGGGGTAAATCTCATAACAAACATATCGGACCGGCATACACCTCGGTCGAGTATCTTCCCGTCGCACGGGTTACAAGTCACAACACTCAATACCATACCAAACATGTCACTCCGAATTCAGCATTCCATCAAAGGTTAGCGACATAACTTACCAAGCACACCACATCGGTCTATAATTCACCCGATCATATCCCAAGACAACACTTCATATCGCAATCATCACATTCATTCACTCATTCACATCACGAGACAACCATCCATATCACATTTATTGCATTTATCACATCCTAATAGCATAACATGATTCTTAAGTTAACCAAGGAATATACTATACGTCATCATTAAAGGACTACTAGTCACAACAAAACACAACCAGCACACACAGTCCTAAGGCCCGACATGGCCACATGTGATTCTACAGCACGACAATTCCCATAATTTAAATACGAGTACACTAGTTAATCACATCCTATATGCAAGCTAATACTTTCCCGGTTATTAACGTCCTATATGCATACTATTACCATTCTTCAATTAAAAACGGTAATTACTACTCTTCCCTACCTCAAATGCTATCCAAACGCTTAGTCAACGAGAGTCGCCTAGTAGCCTCCTCTGCCGTGCTCGGGACCAACGTCTTAGAAATGGAGAAAGGAAGAGGAAAATGATGTTTTGGAGAGGATTAGTGTTGGAAATCATCCAAAGGAGCTCCCTTTTCCTCCCTTTCTTCTTCTTGTTCAAGCAATGGAGCTTCAATGGAGTATTTCTTCTCTCTTTCTCTAGCTAGGAATTTCGGCCAAGGTGGAAAAAATGCTGAAATTGTTGCCCAATGTGGTCTTATCCTCAAGGTGGAAATGTCCCTTTCGTCCTTTAGCCCCTCTCTCTCTCCTTTGTCCATATGTGGGGACCAATTGGTCTTTTCTCCCACTTTTCTTCCCCTCCAAGCTATCATGGATATGTGTCCATGTGGGGTCCACTCCTACCCAAAATATCTCAGCTCATATTATATTTATTCGTTATTATTCCAAATTCGACCTAGTTTGACCCGGGTTTAAATTTTTCTTCAAAAGTAACCATTTGAAAGGAACGACCCAACTAAGCTAACCGTAACGACGACTAAGTTTTTTGGTTCCCGGAAAGGTCCTGAATGACTCTCGGAGTCCTCGGTTGACTTTTCCAGTAGAAAGTCAACTTTCGCCCAATTTTACCGGTTCGACCGGGGGCGTTTCGTACAAACCCAGGCACCAGAGCAAGGTCATGGTGAGCCAGGGAAGACGATCTAGGGTTCGGGCGAAGAGGGGCCAAACCGTACCGTGGAGTAGAAGGCACCCAAGGCCGCCACACCAGACCACCCTGACGCAAACCAGAGAACCCAACCGACTACAACATCGCCAGGGAGGAATAACGGGGCCCCATGGAGACTGGAACTGATTCCAGCGAGACCTCAGGAGGAATAGGCCAGGCTGAGACGAGGGAGAAGGAGGGAGAAGATGATGGTGTCGACAACCATCCCCATCGTTAAGACTTTCGGATTTCGTTTGTAGTACACTAAATGTTTTTTAGTGCCACCTCAGTACCTTAAATACTCATTTATTATATTTTAGTACCTGTCGTTAACTTTTCATCTATTTTTTTGAAAAAAAAAATCGAATGTGCATGGCACATGACTTCAAATTTTTTTTTTAAAATTCCAAAAATACCGTGTTCTGCAATTTTTTTTTGTTTTTCGAATTAATTTAATTACTAAAATGATTATTATAAACAAAGAAACTTTTAAAAACATAAATAAAAGTTTATAATAAAGCATGAATATAAGATATTAAATATTAAATAAAAATATTAATTAATAAATTTATCTTTAAATAAAAATATAAGAAATTAAGATAAAACTGATTTAAAAAAAATAAAATTGATTTTTCATAAAAAAAAAACTGATTTTTTAGTAAAAATTGATTTTTTTATAATAAAATTGTTTTTAAATAAAATAAAAGATTTTTTAAAAGAAATAAACTTATTTTTTTTAAAATAAATTATGATTTTTATTAAAATTAGATTTTATATAATAAAAATAACTTTTGAAAATCAATGGCATTAGTTTGAAATTTTATTGTTAATGAGGGACATTATGGTCATTTTACCTGTCTTGGATAGAAAATCAGATGGAAAGTTAAAGACGAGTAATAAAATGGAATAAATAAAGATTTAGGGTAATGAGGTGGCACAACAAACATTTAGGGTCTTAGAAACGAAATCTGAAAGTTTTCGGATACTAAAAAAATTACTCTAATCTTTTTTAAAATATCTATCCCAAAACTTTACCGACTTAATTATGATAGACCAGGAATGAATAAAAAAATAGATTTTTTGCATCTCTATCTCCCAATATCTCAATTAACTAATAGTCATATCAAATCAGCTCTCCACACACCTCACTTAGGTTCCTCTCATGCCATACTTAGGGTCGCCGTCGCCGCCGTCTACCACCTTCCCCTCCGTCCGTCCGATACCACTCTAATCACCACCATCACACCCACAGCTTTCTCCTCTACAGAACAACGATCCCCAACCATGATTCTGCTCTCCGTCTCCACGAGTTCATAGCCCCGGCCATCTGCACATGCAGAACCACCGCCGTCATTCCTTCAGCACGCTCGTCCATTTCCGCTCAGCCGATGCCGGATCTCCCCATCCACCGCCCACACAAGCCGAAAATGGCCCTCCCCGACCAGATCCAACCCCATGCAGAGGTCGCCCACGGCCTCGAGGTCTCCGCCCAGCTGCGCCCTGTAGATCTGAAGGACCCTGGCCGTCGGCGTGTCTCCAAATCCACCAGTTCCATTTCTGCCCTACACCGGGCATACGTCAACGGCGAGGGAGGTCCATCGGGATTTGATCTCTCTCCCCCGGCCACCCCCTTCTCCGGTGGTGACTCGTTATCTTCCGCCGGCGGAGCGTGTACCGGTCCCAAGGCCTGACTGTTCGAGCGCCGGCAGCCTATCGGGTCGGTTTCTGAGCTCCAGCCAAGCCGAATATCCCCGGTCCCGGACTGGGAGGATGAGGACGACGAGCTAGTGGTGTCGGAAGAAGGAGTCCCACTGTTTACCACTGGGTCGTACCAGTTCTCCCTTGCAGCAAAGATCGCATGGGATCGGACCTACAACCAGCACATCGCATGTGCGATGATGCTGCGAAAATGGAAAGTGACGGGGATTAAGGTGGATTTCATGTCCCCCGAGGTCACGGGATACCATTTCCCGTCAGCCAAAGCAATGGAAGACATCCGTCATAGGGGTCCCTGGAGCTTCAAGGGATTTCCCCTCCTCCTTGAACCGCTTAGGCGATTCGATCGGGAAAAAGAGATTACATTCAATCATGTGGAGCTTTGGGTCCGGGCGCTGAATATCCCGGGAGGAGCCAGAAATCACTACATCCGGGGTCTCGTTGCAGGCAGCATAGGCACGCAAGTAATGTCGGCCCCAATCTCGACGGCTCGACGAGAGGATATGCATCTCTAGCTAAGGGTTTGGATGGAGATGTCTCGACCCTTACGGCGCAGAACCCGTCTCCGGTTCCCAGGTACTGATACTCCTGTTGTGATTGATCTACAGTACGAGAGAGTGGTAGATTTTTGTCGCAGGTGCGGAATGCTGACACACAGGATCTCGGGCTGCCAGACCCTGCTGCCGGGGATTGGCCGGGAGGAGATTCGATATGACCACTCTATTCTGGTCCCGAGGGATTTGGATGTGGACCGGTTGCTGCGAACGGTCTGGAATGTACCCCCGCCAGCATCACACCCGGCGATCACGTACTTCCTGAGTGATTCATCCCTGAACCCTCTGATTCGGTCCAGGGAAATTACTATGGGCGCAGAATCGTCCGCTGCAGGCATCCTGAAGCCTGACTACCTGGCTAAGGTTAACCAAGAAGGGTTAACCAATACACTGCAGGGGGTGGCCATGGAGTACCCATACCGCCACCCAAGTCCACAAAGCCTGACTACCTGGCTAACGTCCACCCTGCTGCTGACTCTGTGATCCGAGCCGACCTCGGATACAATGCGATGATGAGGGAGGGGAAGGAGACAGATCCACGGGGATATCAGAGAGACCCCCAGGAGAGCCTAGGGAAAGGCGGGCCCAATCAAAACAAAGACAAGGTGACCACTCTGAAGACTAGAAGTGGCTCGTTGTATGCACGCCCGCCGGAGACAAAGAATCAGAAGAGAGATCTGACTTCCCAACAGCAGTCCTGGTATCCGCCCTTCCAGGGGGAGGGAAGAGTAGATGAAGCGGTGGCATAGAGGCCTCCGATGGAGGAATGATCTGCCCCAGCAGGGGTGGGTGGAGTCGGCCCCAGACTATACCTACAGACCCGGTACAACCACTGTTGGGAGGTCCCGGGCAGCCTGCATTATCAGCACCTCTTATTTACTTATTCTGTTATTGTTTGTGTTTTTGTTGAGATATTTTATTTTCTGCGGATTTTGGAACTTGATATTTTTTGCCTCGTTATTGGAACGATGGTAGGGAGTTGTCTTGAGTTGTTGCCCACGATTTCAAGTGGGCTATTATTATGGGTCCATGAGCGCCGGACTTGCTACGGTCGGCCCGAACAAATATCTGGAACCCGAGACGGTCACTCCTCATCCTGTTTGATTACCTTTTGGTATCAATGAAAGTCTCCGGTTACCCGCTTAAAAAAAAACTCCCAATAGCTCATGAAATTGCACCGCCAACAACGCACATTGATTATGTCCACAAAAAGCTGCTTGCTTATGCCAAATAACTTCAAAGACAAAATAACCTTTTTGTTTCTTTCTATTTCTGTGCTGATCTGTTGGCTGCTCCTATTGCCAAGAAACATTCTACAAATGGTCGACGAGTGTAGAGGTTTGGTTCTTGTCGTTATCGGCGAGATATTGTGTTGAACCTCACCACGAGATCATGAAGAAACGGTCCTACTGCTACATAATATATGCATGACTCCAAAATCAGCTGGGTCTTCTTATCTACCACGCCTCTGTTTCAACTGTGTGGTTCTGCTTTATGTATTGTCCAACCAAATTTGGTATGAAATTGAAAAATAGTATCCAATGGTAGAAACCCGTGATGTGCTGGTCCCATTTGGCTTCTAAATCCATCATCTGGTGGTTCAATTAGGCTTGTATGATGTTAATGTGTACAAGTCGTGTCATTCTTGTCTACCAGTCGAAATCCCCTGGGAATAACATCCGGTATGTGATGATGATAGTTGTTTTGTTTAATAATGGGTAAACTTCGTTATTTTATTGCACTGACTACCCAAATGAAACTTTTAGATTGCATTTCCACACCCGCTATCAACTTGACATCCATTTTTTGAAAACCAAATAATGGTAAAATGTCCAAAATATCCCTATCTAACACTCAAAATTTCAAAAACATGTCACTGGTTTTCAAAAATTCTTTTTATTTATTTATTTTATATAAATCAGTTTTTAATTTTTTAAATATCATTTTATTCTTAAAAAAATCAGATTTTACATTTTAAATTAGTTTTTATTTTATACATTAATATTTTATTTTTAAAAAATCAGATTTTTTTTATTAAATTTTAGTTTCTATTTCAAAAAAATCTGATTTTATTCTTAAAAATCATTTTTTTAAATAGCTTTTATTTTTGAAAATCAGATTTTATTCTATTTCAAAATCAATTTTTATTTTTAAAAAATGAGATTTTATTTTCAAAAATCAGTTTTTTTTAAAAAAGTTTTTTTTCTAAAGAAGGGACGTATTTGAAAACTGTTTTTTTTAAAAAAAAACTGATTTTCTGAAAATAAAATCTGATTTTTTAAAAATAAAAATTGATTTAAAAAAAATAATATCTAATTTTTAAAACTAAAATATGATTTTTAAAAATAAAAGCTAATTTTTTGTTTTAAAAAATTGATTTTTAATAATAAAATCTGATTTTTTAAATAAAAAATAAAATCTGATTTTTTAAATAAAAAATAAAATCTGATTTTTTAAATAAAATATTAATTTTTAAAATAAAATAATTTAAAAAATAAAATCTCATTTTTTTAAAATAAAAAACTAATTTATATAAAATAAATAAATAAAAAGAATTTTGTAAAACCAATGGTATGCTTTTGAAAATTTGAGTGTTAGTCAGGGGTATTTTGTAGTTTTTACCATTTTTCATTCAAAAATGGATGTCAAGTTGATGGCGGGTATGAAAGTGCAACTAAAAGTTTCGTTAGGGTAGTGAAGTACAACAAAGTTTGATTAAAGTAGTGAGACGAAACGCAAGTATTTTAAGGATAGTAAAGTAAAGTTTACCCTTTTAGTAATTAACAAGTTCAGTCTGAATTATAATTATTTGGAGTCTCCAAGTCCAGGACATATAATCTATTATGTATACTTCCCATTACAACTTTAAATGCCCAAGAGCTTCTTGAGAAACAAAAACTGATAAGAAAATGGCAAGCGAGGAAATGAAGTACAAAAACAAAAGATGGTGTCTGAGTGGTATGACGGCTCTGGTGACGGGAGGAACTCGCGGAATCGGGTCAGCTTACTTTCTACCTTTACTTTATAATTTAAGGTATTGGGTTCTTTATTAATCGTTGAGTTTCAGCAGACATGCCATAGTAGAAGAATTAGCAGGATTTGGGGCCATTGTGCACATTTGTGCCCGTAACGAAGATGCCCTCAACCAACGCTTACAAGAGTGGGCAGAAAAGGGTTTTAGAGTCACCGGATCTGTCTGTGATCTGTCGATCCGTGACCAGCGCCACAAGCTTATGGACACTGTCTCATCTATCTTCCAAGGGAAACTCAACATACTTGTACGTTATAAGTTGAGTAAAATTCCTGTTTTTTCTTACTACATAATCAACCACTTGAATCCATTTTGTGGTCACGGCAGGTGAATAATGCCGCAGTAGCTATCTCTAAGGAAGCAATGGAGGTGAGTGGTGAGGATGTATCGACCATAATGGGTACCAATTTTGAGTCCGTTTATCATCTGTCTCAATTAGCACATCCGATGCTCAAAGCCTCCGGCTGTGGAAACATTGTTTTCATTTCCTCTGTCGCGGGACTTACCAGTCTGCCCTTTCTTTCCATCTACTCTGCCGCCAAAGGTTTGAAAAAGTAACACTATACTATCTTTAGTTCACATCATTTGGTAATGTTAAAATGTTTCATCTTCCTACTTTTTCTTATAGGTGCAATGAATCAAATTACAAAGAACCTTGCTTGCGAGTGGGCCAAGGACAACATTCGTGCTAATTCCGTTGCCCCTTGGGTCATCAAGACCGAAATGTCCGAGAAAGTTTTGGTAGATTACCCTTTAACAGAATCAGCTCATAATTATGTTGATTCGATTCGTAAGGATTTTATATTGATATGTCTATAATCAACCTTATTGAACTGATACATATACTGTATTCTTTTTAAAGTCCGATCCTAAGATGGTGGAGCATGCCCAACAGATGATAAATCGAACCCCGATCCAAAGAGCTGGAGAGCCGGACGAGGTTGCTTCAATGGTGGCATTTCTGTGCATGCCTGCGGCTTCCTATATCACCGGACAGGTTATGGTAGTTGATGGAGGTTTCACAGTCAATGGCTTTGCTCTAACTTAAGTGTGAGCAAGACTACGTACACATTACAAATTTACAAGTCAAGTCACATTATGGCTGCTAATGACAAATTAGTTTTCATGTGTGAACATCATTTCCACGTTTGAGTTCCATGTTGAAATTAATTGCATCTCTATGTGACGACTGTGGTTTTATATACGGAATTAAGGCGTCAAGTAGTAATGGGATGGTGCCGCCTATTGAAACCAGTCGAATCGAATAGGCTTCCCCTATTAGAGAATAGAACCCGCATAGCTCTAACCTTTAGCTTAGTACTACAAAAACTGTCATTTGACGAAAATACTGACAAAAGACTTCTTCCCCGGTGAAACCGTCACTTGTGGTGTCCTCCTTCGTCGAATACTCAGAGTTGGCGGTGAAAATTGATGTGAATGTATGCCCTGGCTTCACTGTTTCCCGTTAAAAGCACCGTAATTTGATCACCCTCTGCCTCTTGCCTCGCCTCTCCGTGTGACGCGTGGCATGGGGGTGGAGCCGGCCGTTGCACAACGACCCTATTAACGGATACTTTTTTTTAATAAAAATTTAAAACAAAATTCATTTATCAACACCTATAAACACTGTAAAGACCGTCTCAATTAAAAGAAGTAAAATGTTATTTTTATCGACTTGAAACGTCGAGGTTGGAAAATCGAGTTGAAAACTTGAATCGATTGCAAAAGAAAAAGAAAAAAAGGGGGTGGAGGATTTGGGCTGGACTGGGCCGGTCAGAGAACCGGGCCCATCTCAACCGCGCGCGCCCAGGCCCACGAGACGCGAGCCCAAGCCCACCTTAAAACCCTACTCCTCTTCTTCATCCTCTCAACCTTGCACGCACCCCGAGACTCACCAGTGCCGCCCTCAATCCCTCTCTTCCTCCCTCTCTCCCTCGCACCAGACGCCCATCGCCGTACACTTCCCTCTCCTCCTCCGTGTAAGGTTTGGCGACGCCATCACCAGAATCGAGAAGCAGCGACGAAGTCCCTTCACCGCTCATCTTCCCGACCTCGAGCAGCGCCGGCGACGGAGGAGAGCAGCTCGGTTCGTGCTTCCTCTTCGTCGTCTCTCTCCTCCGACCTTCCTCAACCAGAGAACCCACGCGGACGAGCTCGATTTGGGCGAGCTTCGTCGCCTGAATCCCGCGCTCCGTCGCGTTCCTCTCATCGCAGAGTCTCGCCCTCGTCAGATCTGAGGCGGAGGGGCTGTTGAGTCGCGCTCCAGCCACCACTTTCTCTGCCACCGTCTCACCGGAGCTCTGATGACCCTTCAGGCCAACACTGCACCCCCTTCGAACCCCTCTAACGCCGCCGCTGGCGGCCAGAGCAACTCGAGCGCCGCCCCTCTTCGTCTCCGACTCAAGCCAAAGAAATGCTTGGGCCTTGGGCCAGACATGACGGAGTCGGGCTTTGGGCCTGTGTGACTCGTGGACCAGGAAGGGCCACTAGGCTAGGCCCAGGTTTGAGGTCTAAGTTCTGGACCGGATCTAGACCGGGTTCTGGACTGGGTCCGGGTCGGGTCTGGAGCTGGGTCCGTGTCGGATCTGGGTCCGGTCGGGTCTGGGTCCGGTCGGGTCTGGGTCCGGTCGGGTCTGGCATCCGGGCCGGGTCGGATCCGGGTCGGATCCGAGTCTGGATCACGGATCCGGGTCGGATTCAGGTCGGCAGTTAATTAATTAATTAAATTAATCTAAAATTGGACTTTTAAAAGACTAATTGGACAAATCAGAGGACTGTTGGACTATACCGGAACTGATTGGACTTTTTATCTGTTAAACCCAGACTTGGACTCTGCCCGAGAAGACCGGAGATAGGCCTGGACGTCAGCAGCTAGGAGACGTAGCTGTTGGTTCTTCTTGAGGTAGGGAAAAACCGTAAACTCTACTCCTAATTTAAGAGTGCTAATAGTATGCCTATAGGATATTTAATAACCGGAAAGGTCCTAGTTTGCATATAAGATGTGATTCACTAGAATAACCGCTTTTCAATTATAATAATAACCGGACGAGTCTTAGTATGCATATAGGATGTGATTCACTAGATTACTCGCTTTCAATATTTTGGGATATTGCTGTGCTGGTAGAATGGCCATGTCGAGCCTTAGGATTGCTTGTTGATTGTAAATATTGGTGTTTGTTCGCCTTAAGCCGATGCATGCTCCGTTCTTAGGATAAGACAAGCGTCAAACTAGGTTAATTGAACCTTGATGATGGTAATGTGATTGGTTGATCCGCATTATGATTGATTGCGTGAATGTTTGAATGTAATGTGATTGATTGCGTGAATGTTCGAATGTGATGTGATTGATTGAGTGAATGTGTGAATGTGTTATGATTGTGCCTAATGTTATGATCGGGTGATTGATAGACCGATGGGACGGGTTTGGTAAGTTGTGTGGGTAAGCTTGGTTGATAGTATGAGTTGTTGTGTTGTGCCTTGTCGGGAATTGCGTGCCTTCGTTGTTTTACTTGCCGGGGGTGTTTTGGGCTGATGTCCGATTGAGGGGATAACCCGGTCCGATACGTTACATTGTTGCTTCACCCCGATGCTACGTGTTCCGGGAAGACCAAGACCGAGGGACATTCCGGTATGGTGTGTTATTGTCTTATCCGATGCTACGTGATCCGGAAAGACTGGTTCCACCCCGATGCTACGTGTTCAGGGAAGACCGAGGCCGAGGGATGTTCCGGCACGGTACTTTATTGTCTCATCCGATGCTATGTGTTCCGGAAAGACTGGTTCCACCCCGATGCTACGTGTTCCGGGAAGACCAAGGCCGAGGGATGTTCTGACACGGTACTTTATTGTCTCATTCCGATGCTACGTGTTCCGGAGAGACTCAATTTATCCCGATAATCTATGGTCCTTTGGGGACATTTTCAGGAACTTCCGAGAACGTGCGTTCCTAGGGAATTTTTCCGGAAATCCCGATGATAGTGTTTCCCTCCGGATCGAGGGCATTCTGATATGGTGTACTAGTCAGTGTACAGATCAGAGTCTTGGAATTTAATATTAAACGTTTCAGTAGTGTGTACTCTTTAATTAAGTCCTTTAATAAATTCGTTCTCTTTCCTTTGTTATCCTCGAGTATTATCTTAACTAAAGTATTACATTCGTTATTTTCCGTTGATTTCCTTGAGTGTTACCTTCTTAAAGGCATTGGAACTTTTATTGATCTATAATTACAACACCTTTCGACTAATCTTCAACTTTAAGCTATGATTACTTCTACTAACTGATTTTATGCCTTCACGGGGTTATTTTACTTTATTTCTTTTTCCTACTGAGCGTAAGCTCACCCCCCCCCCCCCCCTTCGTGTTTACTGTTGTTTTACAGGTTTCCTTGCTGAGTAGGTTGTAGGATGTCTCAGGGCTCGGGAGCTCATTGAGGGTTCGGGTGTTGCTATTAGAGACGTACCATCTTATTCTTGTATTAAACTTGTTGTCTTTATTACATTTTGAGTTTTTGACTCGTTGGTTGGATTTGGATTACACCCTTCTCGGAATTTCTTTATTTAAGTTTACTTTAATTATTGTTACTTATCTTTCTTTCAAGTTCACGTCTTGAGTCTGCTTAAAAACGGATTTGGGGCGTAACATACACCCTTACCCTCTTTCATCTAATCTACAACAACTTTCTCCCTAATTCTCTCAACATTTTCTCTCCAATTTGCATATTTTTTGTGACAAAAAATGTCCGACGATGAGGCTCAACTGAGGGAGAGCTTAGCACGAGAGCACGAAGCCGAACTTTGTGCTTGGGAGGAAGGACTCCAGCGGAGGACCGAAAAAATGATAGAGAGAGCAATGCCCCAATTCGAGGCGATACGGCAAAGGATCAAAAGAGGGGAAGGTTCCCGACAAGAGATTGACATAAACCATGCCAGAGGCCATGAGCAACTGATGAAGGATTATTTTTTCGAGAACACGACCTATGTGCCTGAACTGTTCAGGCGTCGGTTTCGCATGTCCAGACCATTATTTTTACGGGTTATGGAAGCGCTAGCGGCTCATGAAGATTATTTTGTGCAGAAGCCGGACGGTGCGAGACTATAGGGGTTATCAACGCACTAGAAATGCACCGCCGCGATACGTGTAAGAACCGCCCCCGGTCGATCCCGGTCGAACCGGTGATTTTTGTCAAAGTTTGACTTTCGGCCGGAAAAATCAACCGACGACTTCGGGAGTCATTCGGGACCCTTCCGAGACCCAAAAAGCTTAGTCGTCATTACGGTTAGCTTAGTTGGGTCGTTTCCATTCGAAAAATGGTCTTCGCGGAAAAAGTCAATTTCGGTCAAACGGGGTCAAAACGAGACTTTTTCGGGTGATTTCAAATTGGGCTGAGATTATTTTAATTGGATATGACATCACTTGGACACTTGGCATTATTTAATTAAAAGGGAGAAAAGAGGTGAGAAAAGACCCATGTGACCTTGCTTTTTCCCAAAAAGATGAAACAAGACAAAATGAGCTTTATGGTTTTTCCACTTTAGGTTAAAGAGCACATGGGTCACAAAATTCAGCTCATTTTCTCAACTTGTAGCCGAACACCCATAGAGAGAGAGAGAAAAGGTTGGAGCTCGATTGTTGCTCAAGGAAGAAGAAGAAGAAGATGATGATAGGTCATCCAAACTCCATTTCTCCATCAAAATTCCATTTTTCTTCCATATTCCTTCTCCTCTCTTCATTCCCTACGGTGAGAACTATTTTATTTTCGTTTTTGAGCAACTAAAATTTGTGGGTCTTGGAAGAATCAACTTGTTTTGGAGTGGGTGTGGTTGGAAACAAGAAAACAAGGTTGGGTTTGTAAGGAGATGTAAGGAAAACGTTGGATTTGAAGATTGGAGTCGAAACCCTAAATTGGAGATTTGGGGAAAATGTAAAATTGGGTCTATTATTAAGGGGCTTTTGATGAAACTTGTTGGATTAAGAACTTAAAACACATTTGGACGAATTTGGAGAAAAGGGAAAATTTTCCAGTGACCGAAGGCTCGCCGGAGGATCGACCACGGGTACCGGAATTTGGGAACACAGACTGAGCACCTCGGGAACCGTGCCTCCGGATCCGTGGATGGGGACCCGTGCCTCAGGGGCCGTGCACCGGGAACCGTGCACTCGGGGCTCGTGTGTTGGAAACCCGGTTGTTCGTGAATTTCGTGCTTAAAACCGTTTAAATTGAAAAAGGGCGAATTGTTGGACTCGTTAGTAATTTATCGTGTTCCTTGTAAATTTAGAGTCCGGCTTCGTCCACGGAAGAGGAGGAAGCTAGCCAGGACGTCATCTGCTAGGAGTAATTAAGCGTTGGAGAATTCAAGGTAGGGAAGAGTAGTAAACTCCACTTTTAATTTAAAGAATGCCAATAGTATGCCTATAGGATAATAATAACCGGAAAGGTCCTAGTTTTCATATAGGATGTGATTCACTAGAATAGTCGCTTTCAATTATAATAATAATCGGAAGAGTCTTAGTATGCATATAGGATGTGATTCACTAGTTTAACCGCTTTCAATTCTTGGGAAATTGTCGTGCTGGTAGAATGGCCATGACGATCCTTAGGATTGATTGTGATTGTGTTCAATTGTCTCAAATGCCGATGTATGTTTCATTCTTTGGATAATATAAGAGTCATACTAAACTAGATGAATTGTGATGATTGTAATTTGAATGGTTGATTCGTGTTATGATTGATTGAGTGAATGCTTGAATATGATTATGTGATTGTGCTTTGTGGTATGATCGGGTGAGTGATAGACCGATGAGACGTGTTTGGTAAGTCATGTCGGTAAGCTTGGTTGATAATATGAGTTCTATGTGGCGTGTTGTGGTAAGATTGTTGGGCTTGGGAAGCTGTGGTCGAACTATGACATTATGATGCGTGTTACTCTCTTGATATGTGTTCCAAGAGGAGTTGTATTCCGGTATGGTACCTACACCGAGGGGGTATGCCGGTGTAGGGTAGTACCTAGGCCGACGGTTTGTGTTTTGACACGAGGTGTCGTTTTAAGAACCTGTAAGACATGCGCCAGGTCAACATCGGTCAAACACGACCCCGAGGGGCATACCGGACTTGGGTTGATCTCGGAATCGACCAAAGTGAGTTCCAAGCGACTCCGGGTCACTCTGGGACCAAATTGGGAAAAGTTGACTTTTCGCCGAAAAAGTCAACTGACGAAGTACGAGCCATATGGGACTTTTCCAAGGCTCAAAAGACTTAACCGTTATTACGGTTGGCTTCGTTGAGGCGTTTCCTTTAAAATAAGGGTATTTGGGGAAAAAGTCAAACTTAGTCAAACTTGGTCAAACTTGGTCAAACACCGATTAATGACTTAATTAATCTTTGGGCTGAGATATTTTGATGGAGGATGAGTCATCATGGACAATTGGCACGATTGTGGAGGAGGAGAGAAAAAGGGGAGATAAGCCAATTTTGGCCTTACTTTATCACTAGATGACAAAAGACATTTTTGGAGATTTTAGTCTTTACCCCTTTAGGTTAAAGCCTACATGTGACCAAATTGTCTCCCATTTCACTCCCTTGGCCGACCATATAGAGAGAGAGAGGGTCTTGCTTCCTCCATTGATGAACACTTGAAGAAGAAGAAGAAGAAGAAGAAGAAGAAGAAGAAGAAGAAGAAGAAGAAGAAGAAGAAGAAGAAGAGGAAGAAGAGGAGGCCATTTCTACACCAAAATCCTTAGTTTTTCTCATATTCCTTCTTCCCTTTTCATTCCCTACGGTAAGAAGTCAACCATTTCCATTTTTGAAGAACTTTGATTCATGGGTATTGAAGGGATGTCTTGGAATTGGAATGGGTCTTGTTGGAAACAAGAACCCATGGTGGGAAATGGTAGGAATTGCAAAGTTTGGTGAGAAATTGTGGATTTTGGAGTTAGAACCCTAATTTGGAGAATTTGGGGCAAATGTAAAATTGGACCAAACTAAGAGAAATTGGAATGACTGGTTGATGGATTAAGGACTTAGACCTAAATTGGAACGTTTTGACGGAAGTTGGGATTTTTCTAGCGACCGAAAACTCGCCAGAGCTCCGGCCGATCGTCGGAGGGCCGGCCAAACCATGGTCGGACCGGATCCTTGGGTCGGGCCGGATCCGCGGGTCGGCCGGGTCGGGCCAGGTTCTCAGGTCGGCCGGGTCGGGTTTCGGATATCAGACCCGGAAATGTGACCCCAGGCTTCGTGCATCGGGTGCTCGATGTTGTGTTGGTTTAATCGCCACTTTAAACCGTTTAATTTGAATTGGATTCGTTGGGGTAATTAGACTTTAACTCGGTTTTGAACTCGTTTTGATTACCTTTTCTCGTGGAAAATCAGACTTTGACCTCGATCGCGGAGAAGACCGGAGGTAGGTCCGAACGTCAGCAGCTAGGAGATCCAGATAAAATTGAGAGGTAGGGAAAAGTACTAAACTTCACTTTTAACCTAAATGCTAATAGTATGCCTATAGGATAATAATAACCGGAAAGGTCCTAGTTTGTATATAGGATGTGATTCACTAGAATAGCCGCTTTCAATTATATTAGTAACCGGACGAGTCTAGTATGCATGTAGGATGTGATTCACTAGTTTAATCGCTTTCAATACTTTGGGAAATTGTCGTGCTGGTAGAATGGCCATGACGAGCCTTAGGATTGATTGTGATTGTGTTCAATTGTTTCGAATGTCGTTGCTTGCTTAGTCTTTAGGTTAATACAAGAGTCAAACTAAACTAGATGAATTGTGATGATTGTAGTGTGAATGGTTGATCCGTGTTATGATTGATTGAATGAATGTTTGAATGTAAATTGATTGTGCCTAATGGTATGATCGGTTGAGTGATAGACCTATGGAATATGTTTGGTAAGTCATGCCGGTAAGCTAAATGTTATGATGCGTTCGCTGTAGCGTGTTCGGTAAGTTTGGTTGGCATGGTATGTCGGTGTGAATTGTTGGGTTGATACATGTGTATGACGGGTACACGATGATCAGGTTACGTGGTAAGGTGTGCCTACCTTCCGACTAGGAGTCGGTAAAATGTGTTGTGATTCTGTGATAAGGTGTACCTACCTTCCGACTAGGAGTCGGTAAAATGTGATGTTGCCAGTGATAAGGTGTACCTACCTTTCGACTAGGAGTCGGTAAAACGTGTTGTTGCCAGTGATAAGGTGTACCTACCTTCCGACTAAGCATCGGTAAAATGAGTTATGGATCGTGATAAGGTGTGCCTGCCCTCCGACCGTGTGTCGGTAAATTGTGCTATAGCCGTGAGATCCGGCGTATTAAGGGGGACTTATTGTCTGCATATTGCTAATGATTTATTGCGTGGTTGTCATTGCTTTACTAGTATGTATGATTTGGGTGTTACGATGTGACTGATACCTCGTGCTTTGGGAAGATACCCGACCGAGGTGTGTGCCAGTCCGGTATATCGTGGTGCGTTTTTACCCCGACATGAGTTCCGGGAAAACATCTTGGTCGATGCGTGTCCCAGTGCGTCATGTGTGTTGGGTTGTGTGTGGATCGAAGTCTCGTAGTTTAAATCATCTATATTTCTGTACTTTTGGGTTCTTTAACTGTTTAGTTGATCTCTAAGCTGTTTCCCCGTTAATCACCTTTGAACTATAGTTTTAAGTAAGCGTTTTAACTCTTGTTGCTCTTTACCGTTGGTGTTTTGCGCATAGTCGTATTAATCGGAACTTCTGTTTAAAAAGCGGGGGTTATGCCTACTTTACTACTTTTTCCTACTGAGCGTAAGCTCATCCCCCTTTTCTGTTTACTGTTTACAGGTTACCTTGTTGAGTAGACCTAGAGGACGTTTCAGGGCTCGGGAGCTCGTGGAGAGTCCGGGTGGTGTCTTTGTTAGAGACGTACCTTATCGTTTTTGTATTAAACCTGTCATCTTAGTTACTTTTGAGCGGTTGAATCACGTTATATTTATCGAAACTATTATTTTGGAACTAAAACTTGAAGTTTAATTGCATATGATTTCACTTTATTTATTGTTGATCTTATTAAATCCCTTTTTATTTACTGTTTAAATTACTATTCCTAGTTCACGTCTTGAGTCCGGTCAAAACCGGATTTGGGGCGTGACAGAACCGCCCCCGGACGATCCCGGTCGAACCGGAGGTTTTCGGCGAGAGTTGACTTTTTGCCGGAAAAGTCAACAGATGCCTTGGAGAGTCATTTGTGACCTTTTCGGGGGCCAAAAAGCTTCGCCGTCGTCACGGTTAGCTTAGTTGGGCCGTTTCCTTTCCGTTGACTGTAATATTGAGAAAAGTCAACCCGGAGACTTTTCAGTCAAACCGCAGTCCGATTAAGACCTAAATCCGATAAAATATTGTTCTGGAATTTATTTAAGCTTGGAGTGGTCCCCACATGGATATGTGAGCATGCTTGCTTGGAAGAGAAGAATTGGGTGTGTTTTGACCCTTATACCCCCATTAGTTGTTTTTGGGAAGAGATAAGGCAAAGAGGTATTTTGGGCACTATCCCCTCTAGGGTATATGACCCATTGTGGGTGTAATTTGAGCACAAATCCCAAGGTAGCCAAAATTGGAGAGAGGGTGGAGAGAGAAAGTGAGGTTTGAAGCTTAAAGAAGAAGAAAGGAGAGAAAAGAAGGATTTTGGGGCCATTTCTTCACCAAAGAGGCTTGATTCTTCCATTTTCTTCTTCTACTCATCATTTCCAAGGTGCGCTTCTAATCCCTTTTCGTTTTTATGGATTTTGGTTCTTGGGTTTGGGAGAAATTTGATGAACATTGGATGAGTTTGGAGTTTGGGGCTTGGATGATGAAGTTTTGGAGGAATTTGATGTTAGATGATGTATTTAATTCGTATTTTTGGAGTTTTGATGTTTACCCATGGTGGGTTTTGAAGTAGAGACGTTTATGGACTGTTTTCGGAGCTTTGGATGGTTTTTAATGGAGGTTTTTGGGTTGTTTTTCGGGAAAATCGCGTTTGGAGGAAGAAGAGGATGGAATAGCGTTGAACCGTCACGGATCCGTGATGGGAACCGTGACGGGAGGCGTCACGGCTCTGTGAGGGAGACCGTGACGGCGTCAGTCACGGCTCCGTGAGGAGAACCGTGACGGCGCAGCCCACGGATCCGTGACCCAAACTGTGACAGACTCGGATTGGGCCTCTTTCCGGCCCATTTTCCGTCTTATCCTATGTTAGACTTTCGGGCTTAACTTAGTTGTTTCTCGTTCTTTTTGCAACTGAATTAGTTTTAATTCGAGTACTTGTTTTGTGATCCAAGACCTTGGAACCGAGCGTGACGGTGGAGGAGGCACTTCGATCCCATGAAGTGGAGGGGGAAGCGAGCCAGGACGTCAACAGCTAGGAGTTGATCGTTGCTTATTTCTGAGGTAGGGATCGTAGCGAATACCGGTTCGATTGTGGAAAGTTACTAGTATGCTTGTATGTTAATAATAACCGGAAAGGTCCTAGTTCACATATAGGATGTGATTCACTAGAATAACCGCTTTCAATTACATTAATAACCGGACGAGTCTTAGTGTGCATGTAGGATGTGATTCACTAGTTTAATCGCTTTAAATTCTTGGGAAATTGTCGTGCTGGTAGAAGGGCCATGTCGAGCCTTAGGTTGTGTGTTGATTGAAATGCCATGATCCTTGTTTGAGATACAAGATGTGTGACTAAGTGTCGATAAGATTAGGAATCATGTTATGTTATACTCGGTGGGCATGTTGAGACTATGTGTGGGCAAGTGTGTCGTGTTTGATGTGATGTGAATCCTTGGTTGTGATATGATCGGGTGAGTGATAGACCGATTTGTGTGTTATGGTGGGTTGGCTCGGTTGGTATATTGTGGTCGAACTATGGCTTTGTGATGCGTGCTATTCTCTTGATGTGTGTTTCAAGAGGAGGCGGGTCCGGTACGATACCTACACTGAGAGAGTATGTCGGTGTAGGGTATCGAGGATGAGGACGGTTTAACCATTACCCCGATGCTATGTGGTCCGGGAAGGCGTACGACCGAGGTATGTGTTGGTCCGGTATGCGTGAGGCCCTGATTCTATGTGACAGGAAGACGTCCGACTGAGGGATTTCCGGTCTGGGATGTTACCCCGATTCTATGTGACAGGAAGATGTCGGGACCGATGCTTAGTGTTCCGGTACGATATAAATGGGACGAGCTGCGATAGCCGGAGATGTTGGGATTGTTTGTATTAAGTTATGTTTTGTTCAGTTGTGTGTGATGTGCGTGCTAATTGTCTTTGTGCGTTGTATTAATGGTGATTTTGATCTTACGAGGGTGATTAGTGGTTGGTACTTGTTCCGTGGACGTTGTTGACAGCTATGTTTTGCTTGTATGCCCTAATTGGACGGTTACTCGTGGTATTGAACTGATGTTCATAACCTTAACTACTTTTCCTACTGAGCGAAAGCTCACCCCTTACCTTGTTGTGTTTCAGGTCTTGAGCGGGATTTGTACTAGCTGGATGCTCGAAGCTGGGGAGCTAACGAGGGTTCTAGGCTAGCTTGTCTAGAGCCGTGCTGTGTTTTTTTGAATTAAACTTTAACACTGGATTTATGAGTTGTTGACTCTTTTATTTGTTTATGGTTACAATTTATTATTACTTTAAACTTTATTTCCTTTAAAAATTGCTTTGTTTATTATTCCTTTAAGTTCACGTCTCGAGTCCGGTCAAAACCGGATTTGGGGCGTGACAGTCATACTTATGCCCCGAGGGATTTCCGGGAAGACCGATGCGCATTCTGGTATAGTGTTTACCCTGATGTGTGTTCCGGGAAGACCGATGATGTAAAACCCCACGTATTTTAAAAGGGTATTTTTGTGGAATCAGAAACTTGGAGGTAGGAAAGTGCAACAAGTGTTTTGGTTAAAAGAAAAATAAAAAATAAAAAGAGAAAGGAGGGAAATTAGGCTGAACAGGTTGACCAGGCCGGCCAGAACGTCGGCCCAGTACCGATCTACTGCCCTGGCCCAATTCCCCAGCGTGGCCCAACCCTAGGATCAAAACCAAAGAGCAGCTTCTTCAGATCCTCACTTTCTCGCACGAACCCCGAGGAGCCGAGTCCTCTCTCTCGCGTCCCTTCTTCGCCAGAGCTGCTCCCTCGCCGGCGTCTCTCCCTCGAACCAGCGCCGGAGCTCCGATCCTCGCTCCACCTCTCCTCCTTCCCCAGCCTTGCCATCCTCGAGCGCACGAGGTCAGAACCCGGGAGCGCCTCCCTCTCCCTTCTCCTTTCTCGCCGCGCCGAGCACTCACTTTTCCCCTCCGAGCTTCAATCGGACCTTCCGTGGTAGGAATCGAAGCGTCGCCGGAGTACGAGGTCTCCAAGCTCGACCTCGCTCGGTACCCTCGTCGTCCTTCCCTCCTCCGTGACCCACCGCCAGAAGACCGGCCTAACGAGCTGGGTAGGAACAAGCATCGCCGGAACAAGGATGGCAGCGAACTGCTTCGCCGGAAAAACTCACGGCCGCGTCAGATCTGAGGCGGGAGCAGGAACGGAGCCGCGTTCTGAGCCTTCCCGTCACGGCCACGGTGTCGCCGGAGCCTCCGACACCCTCCTCTGCCTCTTTTCCCCCTTCCCCTCGCTGTCCGACGCCGCCACCGTACGCCGTCACCGGAGCCCTCGACGCCCTCGTTCCACGCTGAGCAGACCAGTTTGGTCTTGGACCAGGACTTTGGGCCAGTGACTTTGGGCCGTGGGGCCAAGCCCGGTACGAGTGGGTCTCAGACCCGACAACAACAAAGGACGGGCCTTGGCCCATTGTGGACTCGGGCCTTGAGCCCAGTTGGACTTTAGGACCGGGTCTGGACCAGGTTCGGGTTCGGATCCGGGTCTATCGGACTGTTAAGGAAACCGTTTTAAAATCAGATTTAATTAACCGGTTTAACGAACTCAAGGTGAGATTTTGAACGGGAAATTCTCGGTTAAATCAGAGGACCTTTGGACTTTTATCGTTATTGATTGGTTTTTGCTTTGTCAAATCTAGACGGGACTTCGCCCGAGATCAAGGGCTTGGACCCGAGCTAGACGATCGAAGAGCACGCCGGGACCCGTGGGAAGAACGGACTTGTTGCTACCGATCTTGACAACAGAGTATTAGAGGAAGACCTCGAGTTAGGGAAAGCCTTAACCTCTCGTTTAAATGCTTAGTATGCATGTTAGGGTAATAAAATTGGAAAGGTCCTAGAAATGCCTATAGGATGCAAATAACTAGTATAATTGTCTTTCAATTACTAATAATCGGAAGTGTCTAGTTGTGAACGATTAGGATGCCAATCACTAGTGTAACTCGTTTTCAATACTTGGGAATTGTTTGTCTGGTAGAGGAGCCTTGGCAAAGCCCTCGGATTAGTTGCGTGTTAGGATCACATGCTTGATTTTTGATTGCTTAGTGGATAGGCTAAAGAGTCTAATGGAACTAGTTGAATTGCATGTGTGAATGCTCGATTGGAGGTTTTTATGTTTGGTTGATTAAACTCATACTTGATCGTTGATTGTACTCGAATGATTACGTGTTTTACTTAAATGGTTGCTTGGAGCATCGAGTATGACTGGTTGTACCGAGCGGTGCAATAAGGTGATCGATGCCCCGTTGGTTCGAGACTGGTAAGTGAACGGTAAGTTGTGATTGTGTGATTGATGTGCTGTGTTATGTGATTCATGTACTGTGTGTTGTGGTGAATGGGTGATGTGTGAGTTATGTGTGACAATGAATTGATGGTTGTTGGGATTGGCTTGTTTCGGGTTTCGAGTTGAGTGCGTTATTCAATTATTAATTGATTATTATTGAACTGCCCAAGTGTATGCTTCCTAAGGGAGTAATACCTTGGATCCTGAGGACGTAAAATCCTTTGGAGACGTTTCTGAGAATCCCGATGATAAGCGCCCCGAAGGGTTGTTTCCGGTCGCCTCAATGTTATGCGTCTCCTCTGGATTTGAGGGAAAATCCGAGAGGACACATCATATGTGGATCGGAGGGTGGAGACTTCATGTGCCACGGCATTGATTGGTTTGCCTATTGCCTGTGATTGTTAAGATTTACATGTTGACCTTGCTGATGAGGGTGGAGACTTCTTGTGCCACGACATTGCTTGTTTACCTATTACCCGTGTTTGTTGAAATCTATCTTGTTGACTTGCTGTTGAATTTATTGAGTTTAAGGTCCACCTTGTTATGTGCTTTCCCTACTGAGCGCAAGCTCACCCCTATGAATTTACTGTTGTGTTTACAAGCTTGATTGAGGAGTAGAAGCTCGGGAGCTTCTCGGTGTGGGTGCATTGTACAGACTTCGTTCTTATCACTTTATTGTTTTGAACAAACCTTGTGGAGGATTATTATTACACCCCTGGAGGGTTATTTGTGTTTTGAACTGAGTTTTGCGGATTCGTTTTTCTTATTGGAGATTTTCAGGAACTAAATGTTGAATTACCATCTTTTTAATCTTTCATTACTAGTCATGCCTCGGGTCCGGGCAAGAACCGGATTTGGGGCGTGACAATTTGGTATCAGAGCCTGGTTTCATTTGAAACAGGTGTCTTATGAACTGATTTTCAAACCTCGGACCGAAGTCAATTAGGTGGGTAGAGTTAGGGAGTCTGAGTCTTGAGTTGCTTTAAGGGTTGTCCTAAATGGAACCTTACACTACAATGTTTGCATTACTTGATTGGTATCCTCTCCCTAGTGATCGGTGAAGCCGAATGGTTGAGATCGGAATTAAATTAACGGTCAATGACCGACCCGCTCTACGTTCATGGTAGGGTGAGCCAACGGTTGGTGGTGTTGCCCTTTTGGCGTATTACTTCGAAAATTTTCAAGTTGTAGTTTGGTCCTGTTCAAGTTTTGACTTGTGATTGACTGCTTGTCTGGAGCATGAGTACTCCATGTGTGCTGATATTGAGTGTTTTGGATGAGGCGCGGGAACCCCGTATTCCGTTGTCTGAGAACTTTGTTTTGGGACACGAGTATCCCGTATGCCCGTGTAGGTGGCGAGATTAGGACACGAGTATCCCGTATGCCCGTGTAGGTGGCGAGATTGGGACACGAGTACCCCGTAGTATTTGGGAGCACGAGAACTCCGTTTATTGATTGCGTTGTGTACTTTAGGAGCATGAGAACTCCGTTTATTGACTGTGTGATGTCTTTGGCCGAGCATGAGAACTCTATGTACTTTTACCTTGTGAATTTGTGTTGGTGGTTGTCCCGCTTAAGCGGAGGGTTAAGGGAAAATACGAATGGGTCATGCCGAATTTTTAGTAAAATTAAAATATTTACACCATCACTGGTTGACTCAGGGACGTCACTGTAGTTGAGCAGGATGGTTCGATGTCCAATTGTTACAACGAGGTTCGGGGACGCCTGAATCAGGTTGTAACAACACGAGATCGACACGAAAAGCTTTGGGTAAAAGTTAAGAAATGGGAATCTGTGGGAGGGAAGGAAAGGTTAAGGGTGATTATTGAATTGAATTGTGTTAAGTGTTAAACCCCTCTTTGTGGAAGGATACCCGAGTGAAGGGTATGCCTGCTGATTTGTGCTTTGTGTGGTGCTTTAGTTGGAACCCTCCTGTGGGAGTTGGTGGTTGATTGCTTAAATCACTGGTTGTTGTTGTGAGACGCTTAGAGTTGCGAACTTGTGTGCTATTATATATGAGTATATACCCGCTAAGCTTAAGAGCTGTAAAACCTTGGGTGACTTGTGAGACGCGCGTGGACGTCCCTGTACTTGATCGAACCTTTGTTTTCTGTGAGACGCACGAGGTGCGGGTCTCTTGTCTACGTAAGTGTTACTTATGACTTTACAACTTACTCTTGATCCAAGTGGGATCCGGTGAAGACGCACGAGAACGTCATGTTTGGGGTGAATCAGACCGATTGGGTTAAACTGATTTGTGAACCTATAGTTGCTAAAGGCAGTGAGCTGGCGAGATGTCACATATCTATATCCTGGAGAGTACCAAGAACCGTCCAGTTGTGGAGCAGAGCCAGACACCAGCTGTTGTTCTGGCAGGGGCAGTGAGCGCCCAGGGAGTTGCTCCCACAGAGCACCAGAGTTTTAGGGATAGACCGGTAGGGTCATTACCTAGAGTTCCTCCAGTCGCCGAGCCGACTCAAGCAGTCCGACTGATGAGGTGGTTCACGCAGTGTTAGATGCGCTCAGCATGAGAGTACAACACCTTGAAATAGATTTGTTTTAAATCAAATTAATATATATATTTTTTAATTTATCTATAAATAAATTTTTAATTTATTTATAATCTGATATTAACAAATCTGATATTTAAATATTTTTATATATAATAATCATATTTTAATTATAAAAATATTTTTTTAAACCAAAATTGAAATTTTTTGACATTTTCTTCTTCTTGTTCCCCAAATCGCCAACCGATGAACACAGATCCAAATCTTCTTCTTTTTTGTTTTATTTATTTATCATTTTGATACTTTTTTTTCAAACCCAAATATGGATACAAATAGAGTACGATGGTGGTTCTATGTTCATCATCTCAAATCTGCAGAACCAAAGCTCCATCAGAGACGAAGAGCATCGGTGAGTTCGAGATTATGTACTCTGCAGAGGCAAATCCAAGAAGACGAACTCTGAAACCACATCCAATAAAATCCCCAAATCTCCTTATTTGGTTCACGCCCACGAAGGGATGAACTTCTCAGATCTGCAATTCGTGTGGCGCTTTTTTTAAGCAAGTTTTTTTTTTCATGAAAAGAAAGGGAGGAGTTTTTTTAAATCTAGCCCGAGCTTCACCATGGATGCTCACCATGGATGAGTATGGAAGAAGAAGATGATGGGTATGGGAAGAAGGTCACGAGAGATAAGCATGGGAGATGGGTATGGCGTGATGTTGATGGTTGATAGTTTTGAAGAATAGCGAATAGTTCGTAGATGGGAATTGAGATCAAAGGTAAGTCGCAGTTAGGATGGTGGAATCAAAGGTGAAACATAGTTGGGATGTGGCTTTTCCCCTAAGGGCAATCTGGTCATTTACGAAAAAATGGAAAGGCACGTAACTGTCACGCGCTGAAAATACTGCCGGTGCCGTCAAAACAGACGGTTTCCGTTAGTTTCTGAGAATCGCGAAAAGTTCACCGATGAGAATGGGGAACGAAGGTCAGTCGCAGTGTGGACGATGGAAACAAAGGTGAACCATAGTTGGGAAGCAGCCTTTCCCCTTATATTGATCACTAAGCTGTTTCCCCGTTAATCTCCTGGAGTTACTATGTTATTAAGTGTTGTAATTCTTGTTGATCTCTAATTATGGTGTCTTTTGGATAATCATACTAATCGGTAATTTTGTAGTCAAAGCGGGGGTTCTTTTTACTTTACTACTTATTTCTATTGAGCGTAAGCTCACCCCCTTCGTGTTTACTGTTTTTACAGGTTTCTTTGATGAGTAGACCTAGAGGTGATCTCAGGGCTCGGGAGCTCCTTGAGGATTTGGGTGATTTTATGTATTAGAGACGTACTGCCCTTTAGTATATAACTATATTTTCCGTTATTTGTTGGAACGAGCGTTTGACTCTTAACTTTTGATTTGAATTATGTTTTACTCAGACATTGCATCATTAATTTTCTTTTTGTTTATTATATATTTATTATTCCTAGCTCACGTCTCGAGTCCGGTCAAAACTGGATTTGGGGCATGACAATATGAATGCTAGCGTACGGGTGCTCCGCCGATTCATTGGACGACACACTACGTATGGGGGTAAGTACTATACTCAAATGTGTTAGACATTTCTGTATAGCCGTTATTGAGGTTTTCATGGAGGAATACCTGCGGAAGCCGAATGAGGCGGACATACAGCGATTGCTCGAGTCGGGGCACAACTGAGGGTTCCCCGGTATGATTGGCAGTCTTGACTGCATCCATTGAGAGTGGAAGAATTGACCAGTCGCATCGCAAGGACCACACGAATGTGGAGATCACTGGAATCCAACCATTATGCTTGAAGCGGTTGCTTCCCGTGATACGTGGATTTGGCATGCGTATTTCAGGATGGCTGGCTCGAACAACGACATTAACGTCCTCAACGCCGACCACTTATTCGACAACGCTTTCCATGGTTGTTACTTGTCCGTGAATTACAAGCTCAACGAGCGTCGCTAAAACTGCCCGTATTATTTAGTTGACGGTATTTACCCCACATAGAGTCGGTTCGTGAAGACGATTCGCCATCCCCATACTCGCAAACAGAAGTTGTATGCCAAATGTCAAGAAGGTGCTCGGAAAGATATTGAACGGGCTTTTGGAGTCTTTCAAGCATGGTGGCACATAATCTCAAGGCCCGCTCGTATCTGGATGAAGTCGACTTTGGCTAACATGATGCATGCTTACATCATTCTACACAATATGATTGTGGAGGATGAACGCGACCGCTACGAAGCAGGGGATGACGAATTGTATTTCGAGGCCTCTCCAAAAATACCAGATTGGGCACCACCTCAACGATGGCATCAAGGAGGGCCCTTGTCATACCGAGCTAAGTTGCGTGCTCGAATAAGCGTCATCAATGATGAGACCCATCGACAACTCCAACATGACCTTATAGATCACATATGGAGTCGGTTTGGAGCGAATTACCGTAGCTCTGACAACGACACGGATTCAGACGACTGAGATGATTCGTTTAATAAATTTGATGTACTAGAAAGCATTGTAATGTTTGATGAATATTGAAATTTCAAGTTTATTAATTAGTTTTGCATTTTTTTAATTTATGTATTTATTAATTAAATTTATATATTTTATTTAATAGTTTGTTAATTAAAAATGAATTCAACAAATTCAGCAAAAGTATAATTAATTATCCAGTCAGCATTTTAAGAGGAGCATGATCCCCATATCCTCCCTTTTGATGTGGAACACTCTCAATTTTGGAGGGGTAGGGGTAGAACCTCAGCCTAGTCAGTAGAGGTTCTGCCTCTTGCCTCATGCCTCTCTTGATGCACATGCTCTAAAGAAGAAAAAGGAGTTTTAAATTTGAATTATATCGAACAGACGAGTTTTACGAACTAATTGTTCCATGGTATCCAACCCACATACTCGACCGATGGAGTGTCTATTATTAGTCATACCCGACCGTTCATCTTTCGGATAGCCTGGTCGGATATTGTAATACCCGATGACTCATTCGACCGAGTTCCTTCTCGGGTAGTACAGGAAATTTTCCTTTTTCTCGTTCCCTTTAACTTCGCACCTGTTTAATAATATATTTATAGTTTTGGGGTACTTCCCAAGAAGCACACTTTTTCTAATTGTCGTTGGCTCGACGGAACTATGCCTAATCAGACATGTTTGACAAGTGGGATGACTGACACTCTACACATACTTCTCTGGCTGTGATCTAATGCTTCTTCCAACAATGTATGACAAGGACCGTATCCCTTCAACGATGTTTGACTAAATGTATAACTTCCCACTCCAACAATTTCCTTTGGGTTTTTTCTAACTCATGCACCGTCTCTATCATATGTGGAGAATCAGGTAGAACCACGAGGAGAGGATTGTTAACATGTTTTCAAAGCATTATTGGACATGACTGTCTCCATATTTTAATAGCATTGTTCTCGTGTGTTGTTCATGAATGATTCTCCAAAGGGATAACTTTGTTTCCTAATCTTTACAAACGTTTCATTATTAGATCCTAACTCAGGCCAACGTTTGGTCTCAATTCCTAACATAATAGGTTTGGAGTTTCTCAGAAACTAAAAAAACCCATCTAAACTCACGATTCCGTCAACTCAACCAAGCGTTGTTGTTGTTGCCATACATTACCCATGGTGCCTTCCTCGACGTTGAACTTATCCTCGTTCTCAAGCAACCGAACCCAATGCTCGACGAGTTGACGGAATCGTGAGTTTGGACGGCTTTTTATAGTTTCTGAGAAATTCCAAACCTATCATGTTAGGAATTGAGACCAAACGTTGGCCTGGGTTAGGATCTGATAATGAAACGTTTGTAAAGGTTAGGAAACAGAGTTTTCCCTTCTCCAAATAAGCCATTCAACTCGTCTATCCTTTCACCGATCCTTATACAATCAACGAGTGATTTGTTACCTGTTACATAAGGTCTTAAACCATCCATAGTGGGAATAGGCCAAATCAATCTCTTCTCAGTCTAATTAAACTTCATTTTTACCTAATAAAGGGTATAATATGTTTTTTTATCACCGTGAAAAAAACCAATTCGGTCTAGTGTGGGTCTAAAGCTTTGTAAATTATGAAAATTCCATTGAACAACATAATTTTAATTTAATTTAGTGTTACAAAATGTGAACGAATAAAGTCATGTACAAGCGTAGGCTTGCTCCTCGGGCTGAGTCCACTTTTGATACATATGTGGACGTCCGGTTTGTTCGACATCTTAGTATAGCCCATCCCAAGCTGAAACCCGGGTAAGTTGTTGTGCCCTCGAAGATCAAGCCACTCGGGAAAGTTGATGCAGAAGGATAAGGGTTGGAGCCCTTGTACACATGGAGGTTTGAACTGACTATTGCACCGACGATGGCATATACTCTTCCTGCTGCCAAAACCATTCCTCTGTTTCGTACAAGTAATATTGTGAATCAGGGACGTAATCCCAGTCGCATGTGAACCTTGGTGGAAATTTTGGTTGTTGGGGTAGGCCATGAATTCACCAAGAGAAACGGATTGATACCAAAAGAGCTTTTAGCGGCCAATATGCAATGGGACGACCAAGGACGCGACTATGATGCACGTCTAAAAGGTGGACTGTCGGAGAATCTATTGCATGGTTCAGAGGTGGAACAACGGAGATTCAGTGCTGAGACGCTGGAGAATTTGCTCTGGAGCGTCATAGATGTAGTCGTGCAACGTCGGAAAATCTGCTACAACAAAAAGGAAGAAGGAAATAAATGCAGATTTGAGAAGTTGGTGAAGACGAAAGAAAAACGGTTGACATCTATTTAAAGATTGAAATTAACTTTCGGCTTTAAAGACAAAAGATTTTCGGCGCCACTCGACACGCTGCGGTTCGGTAATCAACGATTCAGAGGGCCCATATCCGTTGAATCTGCAGAATATCAGGGTCGACAGATTCCTCGACGTCGCTTTTAAGGCTCGCAAATTCGACTGCTATCCGACTCTATTTCGAGATTCGACGCACTTTTTTTTTCGGGGATTTCGATAAATTCGATGAACAAAATACTCAGTGGCTTCTCTTATAGTATTATTGAACAATAATATGAGAAAGTAGTAATCTCCCAACAGCTCAAGAAATTGCCACCGTGAGTAGGTACATCGGTTATGTCCATAAACGATTGCCTGGTTATACCAAATAACTTGGAAGAACGAATAACCATTTTTCCATTCATGCGGTGTTGCGTTGGCTGCTCCTCTTTACTCCTCATGCTCACGCAATCATCATCACGCGACAAAGCTGAAAATAAAGGTTTAGAAACACTTGTTTCTAATAGTCGTCGAAAAGAGGTGTCGTAAGTAAACGATCCTACATAGCATATGCTATGCATGAATCCAAAATCAACTGGTCTTCTCGTCTGCCACGCCTCTTTTCCATGTGTGCGTTATGTATGTACTTCCGTTACAACTTTAAGTGCCCAAGAGCTTCTTGAGAAACAAAAAGTGATCAGAAAATGGAAAGCGAAGGAATGAAGTACAAAAGCAAAAGATGGTCTCTGAGTGGTATGACGGCTCTGGTGACCGGAGGAACTCGAGGAATCGGGTCGGCATAGTTTCTATTTTTACTTTATAATTTATAGCATTTTCTTTTTCATTAATGGTTGAGTTTTATCAGACATGCCATAGTAGAAGCATTAGCAGGATTTGGGGCCATTGTGCACATTTGTGCCCGTAACGAAGATGCCCTCAACCAACGCTTACAAGAGTGGGCAGAAAAGGGTTTTAGAGTCACCGGATCCGTCTGTGATTTGTCGATCCGTGACCAGCGCCACAAGCTTATGGACACTGTCTCATCTATCTTCCAAGGGAAACTCAACATACTTGTAAGTAAGTTCCTGTTTTTGCCTTGTTCTGTTGTTCAGAATCAACAACATAAATCCATTTTGTTGTCACAGGTGAATAATGCTGCTATAGTTATCTCTAAGGAATCATTACAAGTGACGGCTGAAGATGTATCAACCATAATGGGTACAAATTTTGAGTCCGTTTATCATCTGTCTCAATTAGCACATCCAATGCTGAAAGCCTCTGGCTGTGGAAGCATTGTTTTCATTTCCTCTGTCGCGGGACTTACCAGTCTGCCCCTTCTTTCCATCTACTCCGCCGCCAAAGGTCTGAAAAAGTAACACTCTACTATCTTTAGTTCACAGCTTTTGGTAATGTTACGTTTTTCTCATAGGTGCAATGAATCAAGTTACAAAGAACCTTGCATGCGAGTGGGCCAAGGACAACATTCGTGCTAATTCGGTTGCCCCTTGGGTCATCAAGACCGGAATGTCCGAGAAACTTTGGGTAGACTACCCTTTAACAGAATCGGCTCATAATTATGTTGATTCGATTCAACTTTATAGAACTGATATGTGAATATTGTATTCTTTTTAAAGTCAGATCCTAAGATGGTGGAGCATGCGAGACAGATGATAAATCGAACCCCGATCCAAAGAGCTGGAGAGCCGGACGAGGTTGCTTCAATGGTAGCATTTCTGTGCATGCCCGCGGCTTCCTATATCACCGGACAGGTTATGGTTGTTGACGGAGGTTTCTCAGTCAATGGCTTTGCTCTAACTCAAGTGTGAGCAAACTAGACTACGTACAAATCAAAAGTTATTTGAAAGTTGAATAAGCAGAGTTCAGTTTCTGCACATAACTTTGGATATTACTTCATAAATTACAAATAAGGAAAATTATTATGCATGTCGGTGTAATCTCTTCACCCCTTTGGGATATCTTTTTAATACTGATAGAGTTTGAATTCGTCATTTGTATTGATGTGTATGTCTAACTTTATAGGTATAGGTTATATATAATAATCAGTTTCAAACTATACATAATATCTATCTTTAGACTTTGAGTTTATTCAAACTCTATTTACATTTACAAGATATGGAATACATTATCTTTAACACGCTCTTGTAATTTAAACGGGAGGTTCTCGAACGTTAAGGCTAGATCTGAACTCATGGAACAAGACACACGGCAAGCCTTTAGTGGAAATATCTGCAATCTGATATGGAACATGTAAAACTCGAATGTGTCCTTTGGCAACCTTCTCCCGGACAAAGTGGATGTCCGATTCAATGTGCTTGGTGTGCTGGTGTTGGACAGGGTTACCGAACAGCTAAATGGTGCTGATATTGTCACAATAGACCAAGGTGGCTCGGGAAACTGGACAATGGAGCTCAAGAAGAAGATTGCAAATCCAACAGGCTTCCAAAACCACATTGGCAACCCCCCGATATTCGGCCTTCGTGCTGGAGCGAGACAAGGTCGATTGACACTTGGAGGACCAAGAGATCAAGTTATCTCCCAAAACCACACAAAAACCAGATGTGGAGCGACGTGTATCTGGACACCCAGCCCAATCGGCATCAGTATAAGCAACAAGACCAGAGGAAGGAGAGGAGTAGAGATGAAGTCCAAGATGCCGAGTCCCCTGAAGATAGCTGATGATCCGTTTTAGAGCGCCCATGTGGCTCACCCGCGGATCATGCATATGTAGACAAATCTGCTGAACCGCATAAGAAATGTCTGGTCGGGTGAAGGTAAGATACTGGAGCGCCCCGGCAAGAGTTCGGTACAGAGTAGGATTCTCAAAAGGAGAACTGTCAGATGTGCTAAGTTTAACCGAAGTATCAACCGGGGTAACCGAAGACGAGCACAAGGCCATGCCAAAACGAGCAATAATATCGTCAGTGTATTTCTGTTGAGAGAGAAAAATTCATGCGGGATGACGAGTGACTACAATCCCCAAGAAATAAGATAATGGACCCAAGTTGTTCATAGAAAATTCCGAGCCGAGGTGGGACATAATGGAGAGTCTGAGTGCTTCACTCGAGGAGACTAGGATGATGTCATCAACATAGAGAAGGATGTATGCATTATCCTTTCCTTGACGATAAATAAACAGTGAGTGATCAATCCTACTATGATAGAATCCAATGGAGGAGACAAAATCAGTAAATCGGTGATACCAAGCCCAAGGAGCCTGCTTAAGTCCATAAAGAGAACGATGCAAGAGGGAAATGTGGCCAAGATACATAGGATTCCGAAAACCGAGCGGTTTATGCGTATAGACTGTCTCATTCAGATTTCCGTGTAAGAACGCATTATTAACGTCAAGTTGATGAATTGACGGAGACTGAGAAACGGCTATACTGAGGACGGTGCGGAAGGTCGAGGTTTTCACCATCGGGCTGAATGTCTCCTCGCAATAAACTTCAACCTGTTGAGACATGTCATCACCAACAATACGAGCTTTGTATCTCTCAAAAGAACGGTCAGAACGAGTCTTGTGGCGAAAAATCCACATGGACCGAATAATGTTCACTCCTACATGACGAAGAACTAAAACCCAAGTCTTATTATTAATTAAACTCAGCTTTCATTTCCAGTTTCCAGTTTGGGTCAAGAAGAGCATCCTTAGGATTATGAGGTACATGTGAAATAGTGGTAGTAGTAGATAGGTTAAACTGTACCTTTGGTTTGGTGATACCCAAACGACTACGTGTGACCATAGGATGATGATGAGTGGAAGGATGGGACTGGTCTATGGAGGCGGGTGGGTTGGGTAGATTCGGATCAAGCGAAGGTGAAATCCGAGGTTGGGCCGGTGAGGTGGGCTCGTCTGGGCTAGGACAAATGGATGGAGGTGATGTTCGCGGTAGAGAAAAAGCAAGGGAGGGTCCGGGCCGAGTGTGTGTGTGGGGGGGGGGGGCAGTTGTGGGGTAAAAAATATTGGTTCTTACTACAAGAGATATGTGGCCAATCAAGAAATCATATGAAGGTGATGATGGGTGAAATGTGGAAGAAAAAGGAAAGACTGTTTCATCAAACACAACATGCCTCGAAATTATGAATTTACTAGTTTTCAAATCATAGTATTTATGCCCCCTATGGTTAAGAGGAAATCCGAAAAAAAACATACGGCGTAGAACGAACCTGGAATATGTTGATGGATGTGGATGGAAGAATAGGAAAACACAAACATCCAAACTCACGAAGATGAGAAAACGAGGGAACACATTTATACAGAAACATAGTAGGAGAAGTAAATTGAAGTGATTTGGAGGGAAGAATATTAGGTAGATATGTGAACAAAGATAAAGCATGGTGCCAAAAGAAAGGTGGAATAGATGCATCAACAAGGAGGACGTACCTAAATGATTCGATCGACCAACTCTTTAGTTTGATGGTTGGATCATTTGGAAAGGAAATGCTAGTGAACTCAAGACTCTTGGAACGAGAGGTGGTTTGTAAAATACCATTTATTTAAAAGGTGGTATTCTGAAAAGAAAAACTTGAGGCTAGAAGTTTGCAACAATTGTTGTTGAAAATCAAAAAAAAAAGGAAAAGGTTTCGTTTGGGCTGAGAAGGGTTGGGCCGGACTAAGCCCAGCGCAGAACCATGCCCCCGGCCCACGCTCACGAGCTGGCCCAGTGCCCCCCTTTAAAAGGGCATAAACCCTAATTCGATGCAACTGTTCATCTTCCCTCGCCCATTTCTCTCTCAGGTCTTCTCTCGCCTTCGCGTACCAGGCACGACGCTCGCCGGTGCGCTGCTTCGTTCCCGACCACTTCGCCAGATTTCTTCCCTTCCTCCACTCCTTCCTCACCTCCTGCTTCATCACCGAGCGCCAGAAACCCCGAGAACCCTGAAGCACCTTTCACTCGCCTTCTCCCTCTTCGATTCAAGACCACCGCCGCGATTTCCAGAGCCTCTGTGCCAGATTCGAGGGGGTTCAACAACGGTGAGTGAAAACCCTCACCCGAATCTTCTCCCCCATCCTCTTCTTCTCCGGAAAGCACGAACTCGAGCTCAACGGGAAGTCAGACGAGACCGAGGAGCATCGCCGGAGCGCTCGAGTTTCAGATCTGAAAGTCGCGCGCCTGCGATCTTTTGGGTCGTCAAATCTGGCCGGAAGGGCTCGGGATTCGCACCTCCCACCCGTTTCTCCTTGTTCCCGAGCCTCCGACGCTTCGACCGCCGTCAGAATCGTCGTTGCCGCTGCCGGGTTGCCGGAACCCTAGCTCCGACCGTCACCGTTTTCCGCTCCGACTGGGCCAGAGTAAGTCTTGGGCTCGGGCTTGGAGTTGAGCTGGGCCGCGAGTCTGGATTGGATTTGGGCCTCGAGCCCAGATCTGGTTTGGGCCTCGGCCCGGTCTGACTCTGGGTCTCAGGTCCAGACTCGGTTCTGGACCCGGGTCTGGGTCGGGTACGGGCCGGTCTGGGTCGGGTACGGGCCGGTTCAGGTCTGGATCTAGACTTGGATCCAGGTCGGTTTCCAGGTTCGGGACGGGTTCCGGGTCGGTCGGGTCGGACACACTTGTGTAATTTAGTTAAAACTGATTTAACGACACTTTGGACTAAATCAGACTTTTATTGGAATTATGGGTGTAATTAAAGGAAAGGACGAACAGTTATTTTAAAGAACTGGGTAATCTGGACCCGATCTGATCTTGGATCGTTTGTGTGTAAACCCAGACTCGGAGCTAGACTTTGCCCGAGAGCTAGGACTCCGCCCGAGCAGACAAAGACCACTCCAGTACCCGTGTGAAGAACGGAGGAGCGCCTGATCGACTTTACAACAAAGTGTATTAGAGGAAGACCACGAGGTAGGGAAAATCCTAATTACTCCTCGTTAAATAACGCTTAGTATGCCTATTAGGTTAATAAAATCGGAAAGGTCCTAGAATTGCATATAGGATGCGAATAACTAGAGTAAATGTCGTTCAATTACTAATAACCGGGTTGTGTCTAGCAAGCATGCCTAGGATGAAATTCACTAGTGTAACTCGCTTTCAATTCTTGGGAATTGATTTACTGGAAGAGAGGCTATGTTGAGCTCTCGGATTAGTTGTGTGCTAGGTTCACATGCTTGTTTGCTAGTCGTTAGGATAATCAAGAGTCTAATGAAACTAGATCGAATGCATGCTTGAACGTTTGTTTGTTAAACTTGAACGCTTGAATCTTTGATTGATCGATTGAATACTTAAATGATTGAATGGTTGATCGAGTATGACTGGTTGTGCCGAGGAGGCACGATCAGGTGATCGATCGACCGGTGGAGAGCAAGTGGTAAGTGATGGTAAGTGTAATTATGGGTATGAATCCCGTGTGGTGTGTATTGACGAACGTGTGTATTTCGATGATTTGTTGTGGACCCTGCGGGGCGTTGTTTGGTAGTTCCTGCGGGATATCGTTTGGTAGATCCCGCGGAATATTGTTTGGTAAACCCTGCGGGGTATCGCTTGGCAGATCCTGTGGGATAATGGTTAGGGACCCTGCGGGGCATTAGTTATTGATCCTGCGGGATAATGGTTAGGGACCATGCGGGGCATCGGTTATTGATCCTACGGGATAACGGTTAGGGACCCTGCGGGGCATTTATTATTGAGCCTGTGGGCAACGGTTATGGACCCTGCGGGGCGATGGTTATTGGGCCTGCAGGCATTGGACACTGGACCCTGCGGGGCATTTAGATGGTTTACCCTGCGGGGATTGTTTTCTTGTTATTTCACCCGAGTGTATACATCCTGCGGAGGTATTACCATGGTTCCCTATGACATATGGTCCTTTGGAGACGTTTCCGAGAATCCCGACGATATGCGCCCTCAGGGGGTTGTTTCCGGTAGCCCCTACGTTACACGTATTTGTGATGTTATGCGTCTCCTCTGGACCGAGGGAAAATCCGACATGACACAATGATTATTGTGGATCGGAGGGTGGCGACTTCATGTCCCACGTCATTAATTGAACACTCGTTTCTCATTGATTATTTACGAAATGCATCGATTTCCGTATTTTCCGACGATTATTGTTGATTCATTGCAAGTGTTAAAGTTCTTCGCATTTGAGATTTGAACTGAATTTATGAAGGCTTTTTATTGAACAAAAAGGAGTAACCTGGTTATGTTTTTTTCCCTACTGAGCGTAAGCTCACCCCTCCTGTCTTTGTGGTGTTTCAGGTGTTGAGCGGGAGCAGTATTAGCTGGACTCTCGGAGCTTGGGAGCTATGACGGTTTAGCTAGGTTTAGAGACGTGCACCTTTTGTATTGGATTTTATATTTATTACTGAGTTGTGACTCTTACTTTTGAAGTTTTATATTACTCTGGAACTCTATTTACCTTTCCCTTATCCTGCTTTTATTGCAATTCGCTAGTCACGTCTCGAGTCCGGTCAAGAATCGGATTTAGGGCGTGACAATTTGGTATTAGAGCCTGGTTTCAGTTGAAACAGGTTCATTTGAACTTGTTTTCAAAACCTCGGACCGCACGTCAATTAGGTGGGTAGAGTTAGGGAGTCTAAGTGTTGGTACTCAGTGACGTAGTCGGAATTACTCGCTACGTAGAGTTGAAATGATGACAGTCCTCGTGACTCGAACGCCTTTAAAAAGGTTGGGACTTTGATTTTACGTAATTTTTTTTACGCGTGTCGTAAGCTCTATTGCTATGCCTCAGTGATTTGTGATGCCTATGGTTGAGACCAAGGTTGGCCTAAAGCAATGATCGAACCGCCATAAATTGATTATGGAGTAAACATTTCGTTTGGTTATGTTGCCACAGTGTTGGGCAGTTGCACGATTCCTCGATTTGAAATATTGAATTGTTTCATTGATGGACTTGTTAAGCCGTTTTAGAGAGAAATTGTTGGAGTTTGACTCGGTTAAGTTGTTGAATGTCCCGTAAGAATTAAGGCTAGAATGATGATCCTATTGGATAGTTGTTAGATAAAAGGGTAGAGACCCGGGTGGTACCGCGGTACTTTGTTGATAAGGTGTACTTTACAGAGCACGAGAACTCTTAAATTGTGTGTTTTGACGGGCAGGAGAACCCTGTGTACTGAATGGTGTATTGGGTGAGCGTGACAACTCGGTGTACCGAATACCTTCTGAATTTGATTATTAATGGTCTCGCTTAAGCGGAGAGTTAATGGAAAATATGAATAGATCATGCCGAAATTTTTGTAGAACTGAAATGTTTGCACTATCACGGGCTGACTCAGGGGCGCCACTGTAGTCGAGCGTGATGGTTGGGTGTCAAGTTCTTACAATGAGATTCGGGGACGCCTGGATCGGGTTGTAACGACGCGAGATCGACATGAAAGTTGAGTAAAAGTTAAAAAGTTAAGAACCTTTGGGAAGGAAAGAAATGATAAGCTTTAATTAAATCGATCGATTACGATACTAGACCCCCCGTTTTGGAAGATACCTGTTTGAGGGTTATGCTTGTTGCTTTGTGCCTTGTGAGAATTACTAGAGATAAATCCTCCTGCGGGAGTTGGCTCTTTGATTTGATTGAATCCTCTTGCGGGAGTTGGTTGTTTGATTTGGTTGGATCCTCTTGTGGGAGTCGATCAATTGATTGATTTTATTGAACCGCTGATTGCTGTGTGACACGCATTGAGATGTGGCCTTGTCTGTCTATATATACGGTATTATATATATATCTACTGAGCCTAAGTGTTGTTGGTCTTGTACGTTGGTCTTGTACAACCCTTGTGTGACGTGAGTGAACGTCCTTGTGTTTGATCGAATCGTTGTCTAAACTGGAAACTGAACGTGTTCGTATTCCGTGCAGGCGGATAGACGACATGGCGCGTAGTTACGTTTCGAGAGGTACCAGGAGCTGCCCAGCTGGGGGCCCGACTCAGGCACCTGCCTCTGAGCAGGTGAGGGCAGCTGACGCCCAGGGTGCTGCTTTCGCAGAGCACCAGAGTTTTGAGGGTGGACCATCGGGGGCACCACACAGGACATCTCTAGTCGCTGAGCCGACTCAGACGACCCCTCTAGAGGAGGTGGTTCGTGCAGTGTTGGCCGCCATGGGCGCGCAGCAGGGGACTGCAGCACCGGCCCCAGAGCCCGTGCCTACTGCCGTATCAATCACCAATGAGGGACCAGGCCCGCTTGACAGTTTCACGGCCCAGGCCCTCAGGAGGGAGTTTCGTAGACTTGGCACACCGGTCTACTCCGGGGGAGCAGACCCCATGGCAGCCGCAGGCTGGTTGGAGCGGGTTACCCGCAACCTCGATATCTCTGGAGTATCGGAGGGACATCTGAGAGTTTCATTCGCCACGTTTCAGCTCGAGGGAGAGGCCTATTATTGGTGGCAGTCAGTGCAGACTAGGGTTGGGGACGACTATGAGTTATTCAGCAAGCTGTTCCTGGAGCAGCATTTTCCTCGATCCATTCGAGATGACAGACGCCAGCAGTTCCTGGACCTGCGTCAGAGAGGATTGAGCGTCTCTGAGTATGCAGTGAGATTTACTTCCTTGGACCACTTTGCACCGGAGTTAGTGCAAACAGAGGAGAGTCGCTGCAGGCGATTCGAGAACGGGCTCGTCCCGTCGATTGCTCATAGTGTCATCTCTTTTAGGACCGATGTATACTCTACACTCCTGGATCAGGCTTTGGCCATAGGAGAGGCACCTTAGAGAGACCGCCAAGGTGCGGGAGATCAGGCCGAGGCCTAGTGGGTTCCTTCGACAGTCAGAGAGGCGCGATCAGCGTAGACAGAGAGTTTCTGGATCCTTTCAGCCTCAGTTTCAGTCTAGGGGCGTGTGCCAGGCAGGGACTGTTGCTTCAGTTGGACCCGTCCCGGTGGCACAGCTATGTCCTCGATGTGGAGAGCATGGCCATCTGGCCCGAGACTGTCCGAGGGGCAGTGGACATGCAGAGCGACATTTTGATTATCCACAGAGGTACGGAGACCGACAGCGGATTGAGGAGAGGGCATGCTACCAGTGTGGCCGACAGGGGCACCTTGCCCATGTTTGTCCTGATCGAGTCGGAGGAGCGCCCGCGCCGAGACCTCAGCAGACTCAGGCTCGTCAGGCACCTCCTGGCCGACCACGTCAGGCACAGCCTCAGAGAGCTCCGCGTCAGGCGGCGGGAGCAGCAGTTCAGAGACACCAGCCGAGGGCTGGACAGTAGGTGGCACTTCCACCACCACCGAGAGGAGGACCACCGGCACGGCAGGGCCGAGTCTATGCAGTTACGGATGCCAGAGTTGATGGGTCGTACGCCGGTCATGAGGCCACTCAGGGTACGTGTTTATTATATAATTCGTGGGCATCTTTTCTATTTGACACGGGAGCTTCCCATTATTTTATCTCTGCTTCCTTTGCTATTTCTTTGGGTTTGCGGGTGGAGACATTGAGTCCACCCCTTTGTTTGAATACCCCGGTTACGGGAAAGGTCGTGTTGAGGACCGTTTGTCGGGATTGCACGATTAGGGTTGCGGATTGCCTCTTTCTTGGTGACCTACTCGTTCTTGATATGACTGCTTTTGATGTGATATTGGGCATGGACTAGCTTGCGAGATATCGAGCGACGATCGATTGCTATCGACGTCAGGTGACAGTGAGGTCAGGCGACCGAGCAATTACTTGTGTGTTGAGTAGTAAGAGCGGAGTCCTTCTGTCCACCTTGACCGTGCGAGCTGAGTCGAAGACTGTGCAGAGTAGCAGAGACCTACCGAGGGTAGTGTGCGAGTTCCCGGACGTGTTCCCGGAGGAGCTATCGGGCTTACCGCCAGCGGCCGAGTTAGAGTTTCTGATCGACTTGATCCCAGGCACAGCGCCGATTTCGATGACACCATATCGGTTTGCACCAGCTGAGTTAGTGAGTTGAAGCGACAACTCGAAGAACTGCATGAGAAGGGTTTCATCCACCCTAGTGTTTCTCCGTGGGGAGCACCCGGCCTCTTCGTGAAGAAGAAGGGCGGCGCCATGAGGATGTGCATTGATTACCGGAAGCTAAACTGGGTTACGGTGAAGAACCGCTATCCGATGCCGAGGATCGATGATCTGTTCGACCAGCTGAGGGGAGCGACATGTTTCTCCAAGATTGACCTGAGATCAGGCTACTACCAGTTGAGAGTCCGAAAGGAGGGTGTGGAGAAGACCGCCTTCCGGACACGGTACGGACACTTTGAGTTTCTAGTGATGCCGTTCGGATTGACGAACGCGCCAGCAGCCTTCATGGATTTGATGAATGGCATTTTGAGACCGTACTTGGACCAATTTGTCATAGTTTTCGTTGACGACATCTTGATTTACTCTCCTAGTGAAGAGGCACATGAGGAGCACTTGAGGATAGTATTGACTCTATTACGTACTCACCAGCTGTACAAGAACTTGGAGAAGTGCGAGTTCTGGCTCGCAGAGGTGAAATTCCTCGGACATGTTGTGTCCCGAGATGGTATTCTAGTCGACCCAGCGAAGGTCGATGCACTTTCGAAGTGGGCAAGGCCCAAGAACGTGTTTGAGATCCGTAGCTTTCTGGGATTGGCAGGGTATTATCAACGCTTTGTTCAGGACTTCTCGCGTCTAGCAGCACCTATGACAGCACTGACCCGCAAGGGGGTAGAGTTTCTATGGACAGATGAGTGTGAGCACTCCTTTACCGAGCTAAAGGCTCGATTGACTACCGCTCCAGTGTTGATTGTTCTGGAGCGAGGAGTAGGTTATGATGTGTACTGTGACGCCTCAGGCGAGGGGCTGGGTTGTCTGTTGATGCAGTCCAGGAAGGTAGTTGCTTATGGCTCGAGGCAGTTGAAGGTGCATGAGCGCAACTACCCGACCCATGATCTAGAGCTGGCAGCAGTCGTATTTGCTCTGAAGAGCTGGAGACACTACCTGTACGGTGAGAGTTTCAGGGTGTTCTCGAATCACAAGAGCCTCAAGTATATTTTCTCCCAGTGCGACCTGAACATGCGCCAAAGGCGATGGATGGAGTTACTTGAGGAGTACGACTTCGAGCTGCTCTATCACCCGGGCAAGGCGAATGTCGTCGCTGATGCCCTGAGCAGGAAGTCGACTCATTGTGTTGCCAGCATGGTTGTCCGAGAGTGGAGCATGCTGGAGGAGTTGAGCTCATTTAGACTTGAGTTAGAGGAGGTCACGGATGGTATGGCCTTGTGTGCATTAGTAGCCCAGCCCACTTTGGTTGCTCGAGTGTTGGAGCCATAGGCCGAGGATGCCGAGACGGCAGGGATTCGTCAGAGACTGGCTGACGGTGTTAAGATCGAGGGTTGGGAGTTGGGTGATGATCAGAGTGTCCGTCATAGAGGACGATTGTTTGTACCACGGGGCTGTAGGGACACTGTGTTGAGAGAGTGTCATCACTCCCGTCTTGCTGTGCACCCTGGTGGCACCAAGATGTATAGAGACATCCGACGACAGTTCTGGTGGAGCGGGAAGCGCAGAGCAGTTGCAGATTTTGTTTTGAGGTGCCTCACCTGTCAGCAGGTGAAGGCCGAGCATCAGCGTCCCGCCGTCTTATTACAGCCCTTACCGGTCTCCGTGTGAAAGTGGGAACATGTTACTATGGATTTCGTGTCTGGACTACCGAGGTCGTCGAAGGGGCACGATGCTATATGGGTTGTGGTTGACCGACTGACCAAGTCGGCACACTTTCGGGCCATGCGGATGACCGATACTGTTGATGTGTTGAGCCGGTTATACGTTAGAGAGATTATCCGCCTTCATGGAGTACCGGTGTCAGTTGTATCTGATAGAGATCCTCGATTCACGTCCAAATTTTGGAAGAGCCTGCAGAAGGCATTGGGGACTGACGTGCTGCTTAACACAGCTTTTCATCCACAGACAGATGGATAGTCAGAGCGTACTATACAGATTCTGGAGGATATGCTACGAGCTTGTGTACTGGACTTTCGGGGATCATGGGAGGATCACCTATCTTTAGCAGAGTTCGCTTACAACAACAATTATCACTCCAGCATTGGGATGGCACCATTTCAAGCTTTGTACGGCAGACCATGTAGGTCGCCTGTGTGTTGGGCTGAGGTAGGGGATCGAGCTTACTTGGACCAGATATGGTCAGACAGACGACCGAGAAGGTCGTAGTGATTAAGGAGCGGTTGAAGACCGCCCAGAGCCGTCAGAAGAGCTATGCTGACAGACGTCGTAGACCGCTTGAGTTCTCGGTCGGAGACCATGTATTTCTGAGGGTGAGCCCGAATAAAGGCCTATTGCGGTTCAACCGCGGAGGAGGCAAGTTGTCCCCGAGATTCATCGGACCCTTTGAGATCTTGGACAGAGTTGGAGCAGTGGCATACCGCCTAGCATTGCCACCGCAGCTTGGGAACGTGCATAACGTTTTCCATGTGTCCCAGTTGCGGAAGTACACAGCAGATCCCTCTCATGTTATTGAGTGGGCAGACATCGAGGTGGTCGATGATATCTCTTATGAGGAGCAGCCTATCAGGATTGTGGATACGGGAGAGAAGGTCTTGTGGAAGACGACTATTCCGTTGGTACGAGTACAGTGGAGGCACCAGGGGGTTGAGTCGACCTGGGAGCGTGAGGACGAGATCCGGGAGAAGTATCCTCACCTGTTCGACGCTTGAGGTACGTTTGCTTTAAATTTCGAGGACGAAATTTCTTTTAAGGGGGGTAGACTGTAAAATCCCATTTATTTAAAAGGTGGTTTTCTGAAAAGCAAAACTTGAGGGTAGAAGTTTGCAACAATTTTTGTAGAAAATAAAAAAAAAAAAGGAAAATGTTTCGTTTGCGCTGAGAAGGGTTGGGTCGGACTGAGCCCAGCGCAGAACCATGCCTCCGGCCCACGCTCACGAGCTGGCCCAGTGCCCCCCTTTAAAAGGGCAGAAACCCTAATTCGATGCAACTGTTTATCTTCCCTCACCCCTTTCTCTCTCGGATCTTCTCTCGCCTTCGCGTACCAGGCACGACGCTCGTCGGCGCGCTGCTTCGTTCCCGACCACTTCGCTGGATTTCTTCCCTTCCTCCACTCCTTCCTCACCTCCTGCTTCGTCACCGAGCGCCAGAAACCCCTAGAACCCTGAAGCACCTTCCACTCGCCTTCTCCCTCTTCGATTCAAGACCACCGCCGCGATTTCCAGAGCCTCCGTGCCAGATTCGAGGGGGTTCAGCAACGGTGAGTTAAAACCCTCACCCGAATCTTCTCCCCCATCCTCTTCTTCTCCGGAAAGCACGAACTCGAACTCAACGGGAGGTCGGACGAGACCGAGGATCATCGCCGGAGCGCTCGACTTTCAGATCAGAAACTCGCGCGCCGGCGAGCTTTTGGGTCATCAGATCTGGCCGGAAGGGCTCGGGATTCGCACCTCCCACCCGTTTCTCCTTGTTCCCGAGCCTCCGACGCTTCGACCGCCGTCAGAATCGTCGTTGCCGCCGCCGGGTCGCCGGAACCCTAGCTCCGACCGTCGCCGTTCCCCACTCCGACTGGGCCAGAGCAAGTCTTGGGCTCGGGTTTGGAGTTGAGCTGGGCCGCGAGTCTGGATTGGATTTGGGCCTCGAGCCCAGATCTGGTTTGGGCCTGAGCCCGGTCTGACACTGGGTCTTGGGTCCGGACTCGGGTCTGGACCCGAGTCTGGGTCGGGTACGGGCCGGTCTGGGTCGGGTACGGGCCGGTTCGGGTCTGGATCTGGACTTAGATCCGGGTCGGTTTCCGGGTTCGGGTCGGGTTCCGGGTCAGACAGACTTGTGTAATTTAGTTTAAAATGATTTAACGACACTTTGGACTAAATTAGACTTTTATTGGAATTATGGGTGTAATTAAAGGAAAGGACGAACCGTTATTTTAAAGAACTGGGTAATCTGGACCCGATCTGATCTTGGACCGTTTGTGTGTAAACCCAGACTCGGAGCTAAACTTCGCCCGAGAGCTAGGACTCCGCCCGAGCAGACAAAGACCACTCCAGTACCCGTGTGAAGAACGGAGGAGCGCCTGATCGACTTTACAGCAGAGTGTATTAGAGGAAGACCACGAGGTAGGGAAAATCCTAATTACTCCTCGTTAAATAACGCTTAGTATGCCTATTAGGTTAATAAAATCGGAAAGGTCCTAGAATTGCATATAGGATGCGAATAACTAGAGTAAATGTCGTTCAATTACTAATAACCGGGTTGTGTCTAGCAAGCATGCCTAGGATGAAATTCACTAGTGTAACTCGCTTTCAATACTTGGGAATTGATTTACTGGTAGAGAGGCTATGTTGAGCTCTCGGATTAGTTGTGTGCTAGGTTCACATGCTTGTTTGCTATTCGTTAGGATAATCAAGAGTCTAATGAAACTAGATCGAATGCATGCTTGAACGTTTGTTTGTTAAAATTGAACGCTTGAATCTTTGATTGATCGATTGAATGCTTAAATGATTGAATGGTTGATCGAGTATGACTGGTTGTTCCGAGGAGGCACGATCAGGTCATCGATCGACCGGTGGAGAGCAAGTGGTAAGTGATGGTATATTTAATTATGGGTATAAATCCCGTGTGGTGTGTATTGACGAACGTGTGTATTTCGATGATTTGTTGTGGACCCTGCGGGGCGTTGTTTGGTAGTTCCTGCGGGATATCGTTTGGTAGATCCCGCGGGATATTGTTTGGTAAACCATGCGGGGTATCGCTTGGCAGATCCTGTGGGATAATGGTTAGGGACCCTGCGGGGCATCGGTTATTGATCCTGCGGGATAATGGTTAGGGACCCTGCGGGGCATCGGTTATTGATCCTGCGGTATAACGGTTAGGGACCCTGCGGGGCATTTATTATTGAGCCTGCGGGCAACGGTTATGGACCCTGCGGGGCGATGGTTATTAGGTCTGCGGGCATTGGACACTGGACCCTGCGGGGCATTTAGATGGTTTATGTAAGAACCACCCCGTTTTAAAAAAGAGTAGTAAGATTACTGTTGGAACGTTGGAGTAGGTTTTTGAAACAAGTGTGTTTGGGAAAAGAAAAAAAAAGAAGAAGAAGGGTTGGGCTGGTACGGGCCCAATCTTTTTCTTGGGCAAGCCCATACGCACGAGCTCGGCCCACTCTCACTCGAAGCCCAAGCCACGCTTTAAAACACGTGCAAACCCTAGATCGCCTGTACTGTTCATCGCCCAAATCATTGCCTCTCTCTCTCGGCGATTTCCGACTCCCTCTCCGGCAACGTCCCTTCCTTCTCCGGCATACATCGCCCTTCCCCTTCACTCTCTTCTGCTTCTACTTCTTCCCCCTTCAACCTCGCGCAACCGAACCTCGCCATCACCAGAAACTCGCCCCATCCTCTCCGCGAGTCCGACTCAAGCCCTTCATCGCCGGAACCACGCGATTTCGTCGGAGAACGACTCGGTTCGAGCTTCCCGAGTCCGTTTAGCACGGTTCGTTTGTTTTTCCCCCTTCTTCCTCTCCTCCCGACCTCCCCTTGACCGAAATCGTACCGTCCCAAGCTCGATTCGAGCTACTCTGGTCGGAACTCTCGCCGGCGACCTAGCAAGCTTCAGATCTGAGCCGGGGGCGGGTTTGAGTCCTGTGCGAGCCTTTGTCGTCCCAGCCTTGTCTTCTCCGTCACCCTGACGCCTTATCTACCCTCGTTTCCCCCCTTTCAGGCGCCCCTAACGCTGTGCTCGGCGGTCGGAAAATCTCGACTCGCCGGAGTTGAGCGAAGCTCAGAGAAGAGGCTGCATCAGGCCTTGGGCCGGAGAGCCTTGGGCCGAGAAGACGCAGGCCCTGTCACAAGCCTTTGGGCCAGGTCGGTATCGGGCTGGACAGACAGAACGGGCCTTGGGCCCGGATCAGAACTTGGGTTTGGTCTTGGACTCGGGTCTGGGGCCGGATCCGGGTCGGATCCGGGTCAACCCGATTCTGAAAATTAGTGTTTTTAAAAGCAGGTTTAATTAATTAATAAATTTGACTTAAAATTGGGTTTTTTAAGGACGTTTTGAACTATTCAGAGGACCTTTGGACCTTTTACCGGTTTTTATTGGACTCGTTCTTTGTCAAACCTAGACGGGACTTTGCCCGAGCACAAGGGGCTTGGACCCGAGCTAGAAGAACGAAGATCACGTCGGGACCCGTGTGAAGAACGGAGGAAAGGCCACTCGAGTTTTTCATTAGATTTTTATTAAAGGAAGACCGCAAGGTAGGGAAAGTCTTAATTTCTTAATTAACGCTTAGTATGTATGATTAGGATAATAAAATCGGAAAGGTCCTAGAATTGCCTATAGGATGCGAATAACTAGAATAATCGTACTTCAATTACTAATAAATGGATGAGTCTAGTATGCATGCTTAGGATGATGACGATTAGTGAAGCTTGCTTTCAATACTTGGGATTGATTTACTGGTAGAGAGGCTGTGAAGAGCTCTCGGATTAGTTGTGTGCTAGGTTCACATGCTTGATTGCTAGTTACTAGGTTAACTTAAGAGTCTAATGAAACTAGATTAGCTTGTATGACTGAATACTTAATTGATCGTTCACACGATGATTGATTGGTTGAATGCGTACTTGGTTGATTGAGTGTTTGTGTTGATATAATTGTTGATTGAACGGATGATCGAGTATGACTGGTTGTGCCATGGGGTACAATCAGGTGATCGATGTACCGCTGGTTTGTGACAGGTAAGTATACAGTAAGTGTGGAACGGTATTGGATGTCTTCGCTGTGATGAAAGTGTGTTTCGATGAGTGTTGATTGATGGATGAATGTTTATGCTTGTTCCCTTTATTCTTATTCTTGAAATGTATGTTTGGTTGTTTGTTTGTGTGTTTGGTTCGGTACTACACCGGGGGGTTAATCTGGTGTCGTTGTGGTGGTTGGAGTTTGACAGAGACAGTGATTATTGACTGGTTATTGGAGCCTGAGAGCTCGGCAGATCCTACGGGATATTGAGTGATTATTGAGTGATTATGGAGTGGTTATTGGAGCCTGAGAGCTCGGCAGATCCTACGGGATATTGAGTGATTATTGAGTGGATTGCTTCATGAGAGGTGGTTTCGGAGGTTTCACCCAAGGGCGTGCGTCCCAGTGGAGCACGACCTTGGTTCCCTATGATCTATGGTCCTTTGGAGGTGTTTCCGGGAATCCCGACGATGAGCGTCCTGAAGGGATGGTTTCCGGTAGCCCCGATGTTATGTGTCTCCTCTGGACCGAGGGAAAATCTGATATGATATGGATACTCTGGTGGATCGGAATATGGGAACCGATGTGATCCCAGAATCTATCCATGGATCGGAGACTTGAGAAAGCGAGTGGTTGGTGTGATATTAATTACTCCCATTTATTTAAGTTATGATTCGCTATAGTACTTTCATGGAATCTTTTAAGTTACTGTATTTTTGAAAAAGCGATATTATTTCATTACACGAATTCCATAACATTTCATTGATTAATAGAATTTACTCGTTCCCAGTTGTGTCGGTTTTCTATTTTATTATAATGTTCTCTATCTATTCTCTGGGAAGTTATCGTTATCCTTGAGAATGCGCTATTGTTATCGTTACTTCTTATTTGTTTATTACATCTTTTGGTCTTAGGGTTTTCAATACTTTTGTGATCTCGAACTAAAACAGTTTTAATATTAAACTTGGAGACTAAAGTTATTTACGATTTTTCCCTACTGAGCGTAAGCTCATCCCCATTTGTTTATTTATTGTGTGTACAGGTGTGATTGAGATCTGGGGAATTCGAGGCTCGGGAGCTTCCGGATGTCTTGAGGGTTGTATTAGAGATGTGTTGGTCCACATCGTTGAACCTTATTTACCTTATGTTACTTGTCAAGTTTCGACACTTTAATTAAATATCTTTGGATTAAATTATTGAGGAATACTTTGGACTCGCTTTTAACTTTAAAAGAGTTTATACCGTTTTACCACTTTTATCTCGTTTGTTCAGTTCACGTCTCGAGTCCGGCCAAAACCGGATTTGGGGCGTGGCAGTTTACCATGCGGGGATTGTTTTCTTGTTATTTCACCCGAGTGTATACATCCTGCGGAGGTATTACCATGGTTCCCTATGACATATGGTCCTTTGGAGACGTTTCCGAGAATCCCGACGATATGCGCCCTCAGGGGCTTGTTTCCGGTAGCCCCGACGTTACACGTCTTTGTGATGTTATGCGTCTCCTCTGGACCGAGGGAAAATCCGACATGACACAATGATTATTGTGGATCGGAGGGTGGCGACTTCATGTCCCACGGCATTAATTGAACACTCGTTTCTCATTGATTATTTACGAAATGCATCGATTTCCGTATTTTCCGACGATTATTGTTGATTCATTGCAAGTGTTAAAGTTCTTCGCATTTGAGATTTGAACTGAATTTATGAAGGCTTTTTATTGAACAAAAAGGAGTAACCTGGTTATGTTTTTTTTCCCTATTGAGCGTAAGCTCACCCCTCCTGTTTTTGTTGTGTTTCAGGTGTTGAGCGGGAGCAGTATTAGCTGGACTCTCGGAGCTCGGGAGCTATGATGGTTTAGCTAGGTTTAGAGACGTGCACCTTTTGTATTGGATTTTATATTTATTACTGAGTTGTGACTCTTACTTTTGAAGTTTTATATTACTCTGGAACTCTATTTACCTTTCCCTTATCCTGTTTTTATTGCAATTCGCTAGTCACGTCTCGAGTCCGGTCAAGAATCGGATTTGGTGCGTGACATGGTTAACCTAGTGGTTAACGATAAATCAATCCAAGTTATAGTTATGGCTCCATCCATGAAAGAAATTGACACACCATCAATTAATTGTAAATGGTTTGCTAGCTCCCTAGAGTAGTCACTTGGGATAACAAGTTGCAGAAGGGACTGACAATCGCGATAACAAATGTATAGCCTGAAAGCCTCGTACTTTGTTTCTCGGGGACTGAATCCTATTTTCTTCAAGCTGTGGTTGGAATTATTTTCCTTTACCATCGGGTAGGAAGTATCGGAGTTTTAGCACTCCAAAACTTTTAGGAAAAAAGAAAAGTTATTTTAATCGATCAGTGATCCTAACCCCTAGCTAGAAAAGGCATGCATAGCACTTGGCAACACCAACTCTAAGGTTTAAAACTTTCTTTGCTTCTGCCCCATTAGTAATGAGGACACAATCCCTAGATCAAATAGTACCGGAAGAGTAGAGACCGGGTACAAAGTAGAGACAATATTCCTCTATATTTTGTCAAACCTTTTCAGCTGTCATAGATGACAGTTAAGGAAAGGAGTGTGTCTTAGGAGTTTGATACTATAGGGGAATCAGAGAAAATAATCTCTGAGACTCTTATATGTGTATCTCCAACCGAGTGAAAACGTAACAAGAAGTGGTTGAAGAACTAGGTTGACAAAGGCTCTACTTTGCTCAATGATGAGGCCTTGATAGAGGATCTTTTCGGCCATGCTTCCAGTTTTAAGTCCACATCTAGACAAGATGCATGTAGGACTGGGCCTTTAGTAGAGCAGCAAGTTTAAGACCAAGGCTTCTGGAGCATTACTCAAGGATCAACTTAAAGATGATAAATTTGAACCATGGGTGGGAGATTCTAGCGATTCTGAGTATGACATGTCGTAAACAGTGGATGAGCAAACTCTCGCACCCAGTAGTGGGCATGCTTCCCTCCCAAATACGTTGATTTTAAGTTTCGCGTGATGTCTCCTTGTTTAAGAGCTCGTTTTGTGTTTTGGCAAGTTCATTCTAATCCTCGACTCGATATGGTTTCGTTTTTTGTCGGTTGTTTCAAGAGTTACCTCCGGGCCAAGCAGGTGGGGTTCGGGGGTGTTGAAGTTTTATGTTTTTTATTTTAGTTTTTAGGTTATTTTATTGGCTAGTTCTTTTATTTTATTGTAATATTTTGGTAGACTTATGGGGTTTGAGCCTAATTTTAGGCCCAACACGTTGGAGTTGTATTCTTGAGCTTATTATTTGTAGGCTACTTCCTACTCTTTTTTGGATAGAAGGAGCATCTACAAAAACTTTGTAGATAAAAAATATATATTCTCCCTCCCAATGTTAAGATCAATCAAACCCCCACCACCATAGTGAAAAGCTCTAAATCTAAATCACTGCACCAACAAAACCTAAAACCCATATGGTGATGGTGGTGGTTCAAGGAAATGTGAAGAGGCAACAAAATAAAGGCTCTGAATTAGAATAAACGTATGCCCAGTACATTTCTCAAGAAAGCATTTGAAGATTTCAGAAGATACCTGGAAAAGAAACTATGATAACGATCTCTCCCAGACTGATGTTTTTTTTCTCTTTTCAGGAATCTAATCAAATAAGCTTTCGAAGTAAATAAGGGGTTAAAAGCATGGATTGGATTTTAAAGTTGAGTGTTGAGGCTCAAAGACTAGAACATGTTCAAGATTCTGGTTATAGGAAGAGTCAGCGAACCACGAGAAACACCATGCCGCCTCGGGACACCACGAACACCCTCATGCTTCTCGAAACCGCACGTGAACTACAGTCCACGCATCGAGCAAGCAACTAGAAATCATTAGCCCACACACGCGCACTCTCCGGAAACGATAATTACGTCGGAGCAATGAGGAGCCAGAATTGCATCGTCGGTAGGTCTAGAGGAAGCCAAAAGGAAAGAGATATCGGGGCCAGCACCCGGAGAAGACCGACAAGAGGAGGACCAATATTGAGTATATTCCAATGAGCTACAACTAGGGGGCGAAAGAAGCGGAGAAGTGAGGACCCGGGGAGGGAACGAAGACGAAGAAGAAAACCAGACCATGCCCAAGCAAACTGAACCTGAGCATCAGACACACATCACGAAGCCAAGGAACACGCTGGAGACACCACCAGACCAGCACACAACAGCACAAATGTGACCCGCAAAGCTAAGGAAGACTGAAGTAACTCGAGGGAAAACACTCAAGGAGACTGACCTACTCTCGAGCCAACCTGAGCACACCACCTACACACCACTAAGGGCTATTTGGGCACCTTCCTAAGGAGACCAGAAGAACACGTCGGGGCCACACCCAAATGACAAAGAGCCCCGAACCTACGTCACCAGTCCAGATCCAACGAGGACAAGCAGACAGGGAGACGAGGACGGGGGATAGATCTCACCGAAAAGGAGAGACAAAGTAGTAGCATGACCAAAGGTGGACGGCAACGAGAGACTAGACCGGAGAAGGAGTCACCGAGCAAGGGTCCGAGGAGAGACGACGGAGATCAGGAACCTCATGACGAGAAAGGAACGAGAAGCATGCCAACCCGACCAATAGCTCAAAAGATCTTCCAAGGAAGGAGGCCAACCGAGCACACAAGGAGAAAGAGAGACGCCGAAACTCACAAAAGAAGGAGAAACAAGGTTGGATGGAAACCGTTAAGACCGACTTCGGCAAGTAGGAGAAAGGCAAGAGGGTAAAGAGGAGGAAGGGGGCCGATGAACTCCAATAAAGCCTTGGAGACCGCCGACGGTTGAACAAAAATAAAGGAAGCTTTTAGGGTTTGGTGATTTTTTCTAGAGATGTTTTTTTATAATGCTGCAATATTGAATAGCACTTAGATATATGAACTCCAAGGCTTCTACAAACACCAGAACACTTAATACAAATGAACATTCCAAAAGTTATTGACCTTCGAAACGATGTGTGGATTTTAAGGTTCTGCTTCCTTTTTCTATCATCAGTTCATCATCTTCTTCAATTTATAGTAGAGCGGAGCTACTACCATAGGAAGTCTCTATATGCTATTGGTGTTGGGTGTGATGTGTGGCAGAGATAGATGATGTATAAAGGAAACAGACACGTGCTTTGAGTTTTGGTTTATTGTTGGTATTCGGCGTCTGCGTGGTTTATGTTTGGCTTAGGGTTTCTTTTTTGCGTTTGGTTTTGGATACTTGTCGTTAGTATGTTAATCTAAAAAAATATAATTAGTAAAGGTTTTTTGATAGTATTAAATAAATTTCAGTTACAGTTAACACGGAAAACCAATTTTACACGGAGAGCAATAAGAACAACAGTGGCTAGGGTGTGACTTTTCTACCACCGCTATTTTGTTTGGTGCTTATTCTTTGTGCTTCTACAGGCGTGGTCCAACAAAGGGGATGGAATTATGTGAAGGAAGGAGGCTTAGCCTTTAGTGGTTGTTGGAGTTCTCTACAAGTTCACGTACAAGGATGCCACCACAAGAAGGATGTGGCTCGTTCATTGTTTTTGCAGGTGATGATCAGCGTGGAGATGGGTTCAAGGAGTGCGTTTTCTCCGGATGGTCCGGCGGTGACGTTCTCGGCGATGGCAGTAACTCTGTTCGTCCCGCCTCCAAACACAAGGCAATGCGTATGGGTGCTCTTGTAGGATCCTACCACAATCTGATCCTACAAAGCATGACGCCGGCTGATCCTTGACTTATAGCGGCTCAGATGTGATCGACGGCGACAGTACAGATTCTCTCGCCTATTCTCAGGTCCACGAGACCTGTAGGGTCATGGGTTAGGGACCATTGGAGTAGGAACGGAGACGGACATTCCTCGTATGGTGAGGACGGTCATATGGCCAAGGCCAATGAGAAAGATGACGGCAGGGATAGAGAAAGGTATGGAGGCAGCGAGAGCAATAGCCCGCTGATTTGTTTTGTATCCATTGTTCGGGTAGTTGTAGGGTCGACAAGTACCGTAGGGTACCTGTGTGCCGTTAGTGCTTGGAAGATCTGAGGTTCGATGCGAACTCTGGATACTGACTTAGAGAGGCATGTTGGGCCCAAGGGAAGGACTAACAAACTAGCGAGGGGTGTTACGCGGTCTCCCCTCTCCGAATGAGTGACATAAGGACCAGTGAAGGGTTTGCGGGTATTATCGCTTTACTAATCGCATGGTTGGAATTGTTCCACCAAGTACAACACGATACTCATTTACTACCTCGGGATAGCCAGCATTCTCGCATTCTTGGAGGCTTACGATCAAGGGATGACGATACACGCTGAATCTTCGAATGAGTATTTAATCCGCCTCGACGCCATTCTTCTGGAATAGGTCTCGCTCTGCCATTGCTCACCGTTTTTGACTAGTTGTACCGGTTGCCTTGACATCGGTAGTGGCCATTATCGCAATATTCATCTCCCAACATCCACCCTGGAGCTTTTTTGTACATGCGTAATTTTTATTTATCTCTTGCCATCCCATGTGTTTAGACGTTTTAATCTATTTCTTTACTGTTATGTGTGGGTTTCATACTCTCTGGTTATCCCGTTTGGGTCTAGATTTTATTTTTTGATTAATATATTGATTACGATTACAGGTAAAAAACGAGTTTACGAAGTTTTGAAAGTTTCATGTGATTTTACGATAAAAAATAAAACGATCTAATTACTTGAAAACTTAACATAGAATAGAAGGAATTTTTAGTAGTGGTGTCAAATAGATATGATTAATTGGGTGTCTTGGACATACAAATGAAAAGTTCCATTTTACAATTCCATGTTTGGGTACAGTGTGGAACGTTCTCATTTAGAAATGAACTTGTGAAGTGGGAAACACGATATAGTATCACCTAGCTTGCAAAGGGCTCTTCAAAAGTCCATCCGGAATATCAATTGTACGCGGCTGTGACTGGTCTTCTCGCTCATACGTAGCAGCCATTAACTCTTAATTAATTGCCTCGTTGATACATCTAATCTTAATTAATCCATTAATGTACATAATAAATGAGTAGCTTTAGCCTATATGTGCACACAACATTCCGTCATCTTCCTTGTTTGGTTTCTACTCCAACTCCGTACGTGTTCTCGTTTTATATATATCTTCTTAATTTGGATTACTTCGAGTTTTGCTTTCCGAGTAAGCAAGTTATGGGTAATGGATTTGAGAGTAGCAGTTTGTAGTTGAAGTATCTTCTTCATCATTGACACCAAATTAGAAATGCCCACACGTTTTTAGTCTATAGAGGAATGATATGTTCATGACTCAATTACCGTTGACGTCGACAATGTGCTATAAATCATGTGGCGCCTGCTGATTTACACTTACCCCTAAAACTACGTCCTAACAACCCATTCTCTTATGATAAACAAAATCCAAAGAGAAATCATTAGAACAAAAGTTACAATTGTACTCAAAACACCTAATTAAAAGTTCTACCAACAAATAAGTAATCATGAGTAAATAAATAAGGGACAACACCAAAAACTAAGTAGGGTGAGTTTGTACGGCACAAAAACTAATTGTTGACTATCTAGTTGAGCAAATAGTAACTGTACAATTACATAATTGTTAAAAAAATAACGTTTTTCGTTAAAAATGACAGAAATCGTCGGGAAAAACTCTAAGAACTAACTTTCGTATGACTATTTTAACTCAAAAACTAACTGTAAACTTGTCAGTTTTTAGATTTTTTCTAACGTTTTCCGTTATTTTTAACAGAAAATGTTACTTTCTATAACTACTAAATTGTAACGTTATAGCTTACTAATTATAATATTCTATAGTTAGTTTTTTTTTAAGAGTTTTTTTTTTAAACGGGTAACCGGGGAAATGCATTACTGCAAAAAAAGAAACCATACAAGGTAGAGCGTAACCGCCCTGGGTTCCAGATATATGTTTGGGTCGACCGTAGCAAACTCAGCGCTCATGGACCAATAAAGATAGCCTACTTGATATTGAAGACAAGACCTGAGGACATCCCCTTACCGACGTCTCAACACAACGAGACATAAAGACAAATTGTCCAAACCAAAACAGAAAACAGATTGTTCCAACGAAAAACATAATAATATAAAAACGACCAGAAATAAAGAGTTGTTGATGCAGGCTTTCCGAGACCTCCCAGCATTGGCTGTCCCGGTTCTGTGGATATAGGCCAGCAACGGCCAACCCCACCCCCGCCGGGTCGGCTCATTCCTGCATGGGACGCTGCCCAGCCTCCACCTGATTCATCTGGTCCTCCTCGGTCATGTCCGGCTCATACTCTCTTGGTGAGGGGACCGGTTGGTCCAGGGACTTCTTCGACCCAGGAACTCTAGGATACAGTTTCCCGCTCCTCGTCTTCAAGCTTGCCTTCAGTGCCTTTATCCTAATGGGGCATGCTTTCCCAGGTAGCTCACTAGGGTCTTTCTCCTTCCCCGCCTGTGTACCCAAGGCATCTGCAGGACTATCTGGGCAGAGAGGACTCCCAGCATAGTGGACGTTAGCCAGGTTGTCAGGTTTTGTAAAACCCGGCGGCCCTCCACATGCTTTTGGGGATCCCCCCGGCAGAATGTTGACCACCCTTTCCGGGGCAGTCTTAGCTAGGTTGTCAGACTTCGGATGATAGTCTGCCGCGGGTGCTCTGTCCCCCGGGGAGACCTCCCTGGATTTACCAATGGGGTTCAGTGAGAGCCCTATCAGGAGGTCATCGACTTCCGACTCCTCTATGTGTCTTGGTGGGTGCCACACCATCTTCAGCAGACGCTCCATGTCCAGTTGCCGCGGTACCTGTATAGAGTTGTCATAGCGGACCTCCTCCCGCCCTATCCCCAGTAATTGGGTCGTACACCCCGAAAGGCCGTGTGTCAACCTCCCGCACGGCGATAGAAATCCGGCAGCTTTTCATATTGAAGTTCAATCAGCGAGGAGGTAGTGTTATCAGGGAAACGGAGACGAAGACGTCTCCGCAACGCCTGGTTCACCTCCATTCGGACCCTCATCCGTAGTAAATGGTCCTCACGCCGAACAAAAGGTAAGGGAGCTGATATTACCTGAGTTCCCATGGAGGAGGCTATAGGTCCCGGACCCTCGGAGTCCGAGCACCCCCCAGGAGGTTCAAAGCCCGGACTCCGATCTCGATATGACTGAAGTCGATATCATTGGATTGCATGTAGGTTCGGAGGGGTTCTAATAGCAGTGGGAAGCCTTTGAAGATCCACGGCCCCTGGTGACGGATATCCTCCATAGTCGCCTTAGACGGGAAATGAAAGCCAGTGACCTCTGGCGATAAATATTCAATCTGGATGCCGTCCACCTTCCACTTCTGTAACATCAGTGCGTAGACCGCGTTCTGATTGTGGGTCTTCCCCCCAGCGACCCGTGCTGCCAGCGAGTGTAGGTACATACCATTTTTGGCCATCGGGACAACATTAAGCGGGACCAATAGTTCTTCATTTTCTTCCTCCCAATCTGGCACCGGGGAGATGCGTTCCAGTGGAGTTCCACCCCTGCCGAGAGCTAGATCTGATGGTTGTCACGCCCCAAATCCGGTTTTGACCGAACTCGAGACGTGAACTAAAACAATAATAATTTCAGATTAAAGTAAAGACAAAAAAAGTTTCAATTTATAAGTTAATATTTTAAACGACGCCGCGAGTCACAGCTCGGTAAAAACAACAGTAAAACAGTTCAAAGATACGGTACGTCTCTAGACTACTAGCCTAGGCCCCTCGCAAGCTCCCAAGCATCGAGCATCCAGCTAGTACACAACCCGCTCAGAACCTGAAAAACAACAAGATAAGGGGTGAGCTTTCGCTTAGTAGGAACAGTAGTTAATGTTATAAGCAAGCGTTCACCACCATGGGTAACTGTCCAATTAGGGCATACTAGTACAGCACACAACTAGTTTCCAACGGAACTCGTAACCACAATCCTCAACTCAAGGCCAAACCACCCTCACAAACATACTCAAACGAACATCACAAACTGTAACCACAACACTTAACAGATCATCACGCATAATGTAAACAGTAAAACCACAAACACGTCTCGTACCAAGCCAACAACACGCACATCACACACATCAGACCCACACAAACGTAGTACAACCATTCCAACATTTTCGGCTATCACAACCCATTCCATTTATGTCGTACCGGATCACGAAGCCTCGGTCCCGACATCTTCCGGTCACGTAGACTCGGGGTAACATCCCAGACCGGAAATCCCTCAGTCGGATGTCTTCCTGTCACGTAGACTCAGGGCCATACTCTTCCCGTCACACAGACTCGGGCGATACTTACCATACGTATTGGACCGGCACATACCTCGGTCGTAAGTCCTCCCGTCACAGAGACTCGGGATATCAATCACGCCATCCTTGGCCTCGATGCACTACACCGGAACTATCCCTCGTTGTAAGTACCACTCCATTTATGCCTTTTTATTGGAACACACAACAAGGACATAACAAGCAGCACAAAGCCAAAGCTGGTCCCGGTCTATCAACCGGACCGTCTCAACATAGCACACAGTCGGTCTATCACTCACCCGGTCATATCACAACCAAGAGTTCGCATTTTATCAAACACGGCACACTTGCCCACACACGGTCACAACATGCTTCACCGAGTAATACTACGACATGCTTCTCGATCTAACATACTTAAATCACACAGCGTGCATTGCCAACAAATCAAGGCAATTCAAACAAAACACAACCTAGGGGTTTGCCAAGGCCCGCATGCATTTCTACCAGCACAACAATCCCAAACTTACGGCTCGACATGGCACGTAAGCTATCCCTCGGTTCACTTGTTTCTCATTTCCTAATCATGCATTTCTAATAGTTCAAGTTAAGTAAAAACGACCTATAGGCATACTAGTAACTTTCCGCCATTGAACCGGTATTCGCTACGTTCCCTACCTCAAGACAATCATAACAGCTGCGTCTCCTAGCTGTTGACGTCCTGGCCTAACTCCGATCTTCTCGGGCGGAGTCCAGGTCTGATTTTAACAGGTAAAACTTACAATCAGTTACGGTACAGTCCAATTTAAAAATAGCAGTTGCCTTTTTAAACTCGAACGGGTCAAAAGCGGATTTAAACGACGAATCGGGTTCGAGCACCCGAGCCTCGAGCACAGAACCCGATGCATGTTTTCCGAGGCACGGTTCCCAATGGACGGGTTCCGAGGCACGGGTTTCGAGGCATGTCCCCGAGGTACGAGTTCCGAGACACGGATCCCGAGGTGCCCGATTCAGCGTTCCGCTTTTAGGCCCGTCTTAAGTCCGTTTCACCAGTCCGGTTTATTCGTCCAAGGTTCCAAGTCCGTTCAACCGTCTTAAATCGAAACTGATTTTGAATCCCCTTTTTAATTCAAACCAGATTTTATTTTAATTTCTTTTACTTTAAATTATTTTATTTCAGTCTCAACCACAAGTCCACAAGTCCAGATCTGTAGAAATGCTCGGGAAAGGAGTAAAAAAAAAAGAGCTCGGGTCCAAAATAAAACAAAACCGATCGACTACCAGCAGAGACGTCGTCGACAACCCTAAGCCTCAAGGGCCGTAACCCTCACCGTGGGGAAAAGAACGATGGGAGGAGACGGTGGAGCACGACGACCCTCTCTCGCCTCAGATCCGGACGGCGCGGCAGCCCCCGTCCCAGATCTGGCGAGCGCGCCGTCGAGTTCGCCTCGTCTATAGCCGTGCACGGCGACGACGAGGAGTCCAGCTACGCTCTAGAGAAGGCAGCTCGAGGGGACGAAGGAGAGTGAGGGAGATGAGGGAGCTCGGGAGAGCGGGTCGTTACCGTCGAGGAGAGGATGGAGAGCGAGGCCGGCCGGAGAGGGTGAGGGAGAGGTCGGAGATGGAGGCGTGGCCGGCGATGAGAGAGAGAGGGAGGGAGAATCGGTACCGAGAGAGTGAGGCGAGGAGTCGGCTGCACGAAGGGGAAATAGGGTTGAAACCCTAAAACGCGTTTAAATACGCGGGCTTGGCAGAACTTGGGCCTCAGATGGGCGTAGGCATCCACGACCCAACAAGAGAAAGGCTGACGGGGCGGGCCTGACCTGGCCGGGTCTGCTGGTCGGGTCTGGTCCGACCCGGTCCGACCCTTTACCCTTTTTAAAAAAAACGAATTAAAAATTAAAACGAATTTCAACCTCGTCATTACCAAAACCGACCCAAATTTCAACCTCAACGTTCGGATCGAATAAAATTAAATAAATTAAATCTTTTTACCGAGGCGGTTTTCACAATGGCGGTCGTTGGGCGGCCCACCGAGGTCGAAGCATGCACGGTCGGGGGACGGTATTTACGGTAGGACATCGGCGGCGGGTTGCGACGATGGTGTAGTGGCTCGCAGTGGGCACCGCCGACCTCTGCATATGACCTGCGCGACGTCTCCGGTGGTTGGGGTTCATAGAAGACGAGTGCACCCGCCCCCGCCGAGCCTGACTTGTCCTTCAACGGCGAGGACTCGCTGCGGTCGAGGTCCTGGTGTCTTGCCGGTAGAGGGACGGATCTGTCGACGATCGACTGAGAGAAGCCTACGTCGAGGAGGAAGCCCGATGGGGATGGTGGCGCAACATCGGGGAGGAGGCCCGATGGGGATGGTGGCGCAACATCGAGGCGGCGTGGTTGGATGGGATCAATAATGGTTAATCGGACGAGGTTAACGAGTCGAGAGGAGAGCTGCGAGCGGGTGGCGACCGACGAGGTGGAGCTGCGAGCGGGCGGCAACCGGCGAAGTGGATTAAGGTGGAGAAATGGGCGGTGGAAATGAAACCCTAAAAAGGGTAAGAGTGCACCCGAAAATGGGTTTTCAGAGAACGATATATTTTTTTAGGGATTTTAAGAGTTTTTTTTTGAAACGGGTAATCGGGGAAGTGCATTACTGCAAATAAATAACCAAACAAGGTAGGGCGTAACCGCCCAGTGTTCCAGATATTTGTCTGGGCCGACTGTAGCAAGCCTAGCGCTCATGGACCATAAATATAGCCTACTTGATATCATAGACAAAACTTAGGACATCCCCTTACCAACGTCTCAAAAAAACGAGACATAAAGTTAAAAGTCATACCCAAAGCAGAAAATAAATTGTTCCAGCGATAAACATAAGAAATGTAAAGCAAACGATAATATTGAGTTGTTGTTGCAGGCTGCCCTAGACCTCCCAGCATTGGCTGTCCCGGGTCTGTAGGTATAGGCCAGCATCGACCACACCCACCCATGCCGGTCGGATCATTCCTTCATAGGATGCCATTCTGCCTCCGTCTGCTTCGCCTGGTCCTCCTCTGTGTTGTCCGACGTGCTAATTTTTGGCGGAAGGCTCGGATGGTCTAGCGATTTCTTCGTCCCAAGAGGTCGAGCATACAGCTGCCCGCTCCTTGTCTTCAAGCTTGTCTTCTTTGCCTTCCCCCAAATGGGGCCTACTTTCCCAGATGCCTCCTTGGGGTCTTTCTATTTCCCTGTCCGAATACCTAAGGCATCTGCAGGTCCATCTAGGTCGAGAGAACTCTCAGTAGAGTGGGCGTTAGCCAGGTTGTCAGGCTTTGTAAACCCAGGCGGCCCTCCCTGCATAAAATTGACCACCCCTTCTGGGGTAGTCTTAGCCAGGCTGTCAGACTTTGACGAACAGTCTGTACCAGATACTCCATCCCCCAGTGAGATCTCCCTGGGTCTAACAATAAGGTTCAGAGAGAGCCCTGTTAGGAGGTCATCGACAGCCGATGGTTCCAGTGGACGAGGTGGATGCACACCGTTTTCAGCAGTCGATCCACGTCTAGTTGACGTGGTACCAGAATGGATGTGTCATATCGTACCTCCTCCCGCCCTATCCAAGGCAAATGGGCCGTCCACCCCATTATCCGATGTGTCATCCTCCCGCACCGGCGACAAAATTCTGTTAGTTTCTCGTACTGCAACTCGATCACCGAGGAGGTAGTGTTGCCAAGGAAACGGAGTCGAAGGCGCCTCTGGAGCGGCTGATTCACTTCCATACAAAATCTCATCCATAAGAAAAGATCCTCACGCCGAAAAAAGGTAGTGGGCCGATACAACTTGGGTACCCATGATGGAGGCAATGAGTTTACGGACTTGCGGTGTCCGGGCGCCTCCTGAGACATTCAGAGCTCTGACCCCGAGCTCGATATGGCTGAAAGCGATATCGTTAGCTTGTACGTAAGGTCGGAGGGGTTCCAGAAGCAAAGGGAAACCCTTGAAAATCCATGGCCCTCGGTGACGAATGTTCTCCATTGTCTCCTTAGATTGGAAATGAAATCCCGTAACCTCCGGTGACAGATATTCAACCTGAATGTCATCTACATTCCATTTCTGCAGCATTAGGGCGCACACGACATTCTGATTGTGGGACCTCCCTCTGCAACCCGTGCTGCCAGAGAGAACTGATAAGTGCCTTTCTTGGCCGCCGGAATCGCCTCCAGTGGGACCACCACTTCTTCGTCCTCGTCCTCCCAGTCAGGAACCAGGGAGATTCGGCCAGGAAGCGTCTCCCCCTGGCGAACGCCAGAGCTGGGACCAATCGACGGGCGGCTGCTCGAAGACGAGGCATGGACGGCCGGGGGGCGGTACCTGGAAATGGCCGCTGGAGATGACGGTAGAAGATGAGATGGCTGTTCGGAAGGCTCTCCAGCGGCCGCTGATGAGATCCGACAGGGGGGTGCCGGTGGCTGGGGCTCAAACGGGACGAGGGCTCCATCCATCCCCGCGCCCGATTTGTCCTTCAAGGGGGGTACGTTGTCGGCGGGACGCTGGATCTCGGACGAGGGGCGAACAGGGCTTTCGGCCGAATGTGGCGAGAAAATGACGTCGGGCAGGAAGACCGACGGAGGCAGTGGGGCGGCGCCGGAGTAGATCTGCTGGCCCGGTTCCATTTCCAGACGCAGGCGGGGTTCTCTCGGCGTGCGAAGAGACGTAGCAGACGATGCAGGTGGAGGCGCCAGCGTTGTCAAGCTGTGCGGAGAGGTACGGCTACGGCAAACGCGGCGGAGCAGGGCGTCGACGACGGAGAACTGGGAGGAGGACGTCGGCGACCGAGAACTGGGGTGTTGGTGGACGAACGTCGCTGCCACAAGACCTGGTCGACGACGAGGCGGCTTTGAAATGGAGGCGCAAAGAGGAAACTCTAGTCAGGGTGAGAGAGAACCTCGAGAGGTGACCGAGAGTTTTTCCCGGGGATTTTAAGAGTTAAAAAACCTTTAACTCGTAGAATTGTTTCAATATAAAATAAAACGGACCAGGATAAAGTTGAAAAGAAATATTTAATTGTAGTTGTGATACAGCTTTCAAGGATCGTCGTGTGGGATTGCGTTGAAATCTACCTCCCCCTGCCAGCGTGGCCTTAGCGTACACAGCTGGCCACGTCACTCTTAAATATATAAACCCACCGATTAGCTCCAAATTAATCAATTCACATCGAGAGAAATTAAAACAGAAATGGAGGGTCTCATACCTTTGGTGTACAGAGCCATAGTCGAATATAGGAATGCAAACCAGAAGGCTCCTCTTATTTGCTCCTTGTCATGCTTCTGTGCCTCTCCTTCGGCTTCTTACATAAGGCTTCCCGGCGACTCGCACACTTGTGATCATACTCAGCTCTTGGGATCATCGGATGATAATACTAGTCATGCCTACTCTTCTCCTTCGTCCGGAGTTCAACCGGCGGTTCGTCGTCGAGTTGCTGCATGATCTGTGTTCCCTGTCATCGTTTCAAGTAAAATTTGTTATTTTATCAAAGGAAAATATAAGGGTGGGTTAGTTGATGGGTTGGAGCGTACGTGTGGGTAACCAAAAAGGACCATTTACGCTTGTATTTATGTTTTGACGCTTTGTGCATATATATATAGTGTCGTTCTCGTGGTTTTAATATATTACTGAGGCTTGTTTTCAGGTCATAAATTATTTTATTTTCGTTGCTATTTCGTAAAATGATTTTTTTTTTCTCTCTGGATGTTTTACTTAAAAACTCTCATCCAAGATCATTGGTTTGGCAGTGCGTAGTAATGATTTTTCATTACTACGCACGGCAATCTCTTATATGGCAGAACAAATTAGCTTAGTTTGTATATGTTAGATAATCTTGTACTGTCATGTGTCTAGTTTTAGTTAGTTGCATAATTCATAGCTATGGTTAAGGTTTTCCTTGATTACATGCATTATCTTGTAAATGGTTACTTTTTTTTACTAAAAAGTGTAATTTTATTAAACTTTAAAATCAATTGCACTAGTGTGTCAAGAATAATATTCCTTACCACTAAAGAAAAACAGACATATAACACAATTGTTCGCAGTTTTTTTAACAATATAATCGTTAATATTAGTATTGAGACGCCACATAGGCTTAAGGGAAACTGGAGATTGGATAACGATATTATAAGTCCTGTTCAAGGTAGTGCCTAAACGCTATATCTGGGGACAAAATGACTAAACTTGAACTGCATCAATTGTAGGAGGCATGAATTTCGGTCAAACCATGAGTCTTAGTGAATTAATTAATTGTTTGCTGAGATATTTTGGGTAGAGATGGTCCCCACATGGACACATGTCCATAGTGGCTTGGGTGAGAAGAAACAAGGTGGAAAAGACCCTTATACCCTTAAACTTGAAAATGAGAGGCTTTAAGGCAAAGGGGACAATTGGGTCAATACCAAATTAGGTTTTAAGTGGATTGGGACAACATTTCAGCCCATTTTGTCAAGGGTGGCCGAAATTTAGAGAGAAAGAAGGAAGGGAGAAAGCTATGGAAGATTGAAGAAGAAGAAAGGAGGAAAAAAGTGTCTTGAACTAGTTTTCTACTCAAATCTCATCAGAATCACCATCTTCCTCTTCTATTCTCCATTTCCAAGGTGAATCCTCTAACCTTTTTCGTTTTTGTGACAATTTAGTTTATGCGTTTGGGAGAAAAGGGATGAACATGGTTGGATTGCCATGGGTTTTGAGTTAAAAGCTTATATGATTGGTTTTTGGAGTTAAGAGGATGTTTTTGATAAGAATCAATTGGATTTTTGGTGTTTTGATGAAGACCCATGATGGGTAGTGAGGTATTGACGTTTGTGGAGCTGTTTTGGAGGTTTGGGAAGGTCAAAAATGGAGTTTTTGAAGTTGTTTTTCGTGAAATCGGAGCTGGAGGAAGAAGAAGGAAGAAGAAGGACGAAGTTGTCCAGACCCGTCACGGATCCGTGATGGGGACCGTGACGGAGGACGTCACGGCTCCGTGATGGAGACCGTGACGGCGCAAGTCACGGCTCCGTGAGGAGAACCGTGACGGTGCAGACCACGGGTCCGTGACCCGACCCGTTACGGAGCCCGTCAAGGCTCCGTGACCCGAACCGTGGCAGATCAGAATTGAGCCTTTTGGGCCCTTTTTGGTGGATTTTGAGTAATTGGGCGGTTACCTATAACCGAGCCCTTTTGGGGTTAATTGGGAATGTTTTACTCTTTAAACCAATCGTGAATTACTCTTAATTCTCGTATTAATTTGTGATACTAGACTTTGAACCCGAGCTCGGCGGAGGAGACTTTGGGACATCGTGAAGTGACTAAGCGTTTGGAAAGCGATCGAGGTAGGGAAAGTAGTGAATATCGATTTAATTGCGGAAAGTTACTAGTATGCATACAGGTTGCGAATACTTGATATAATGATAGTATGCATGTAGGATGTGAGGAACGAGTGACATGAGGGATAGCTTATGAGCCATGTCGAGCCGTAAGTTTGGGAATTGTCGTGCTGTAGAAATGCATGTGGGCCATGTCGAGCCCTTAGGTTGTGTGTTGATTGTAATGCCATGATCTATGATTGTGATGCTTGATGTGTGGTTTATCCGTTGTTAGATTGAGAATCATGATATGGTATACTCAGTGTAGTATGTTGTTGTGTTTTGACAAGTGTGGCATGCTTGATATGATGTGAACCAATGTTTGTGATATGATCAGGTGATTGATAGACCGATGTGATGTGTTGTGGTAAGTTGGCTCGGTTGGTATGTCGTGGTTGAATTATGGCATTGTGATGCGTGAGACTCTCTTGATGTATGTTCCAAGATGAGGGGTTTTCCGGTATAATACCTACACCGAGGGGGTATGCCGGTGTAGGGTGGTATCCAGGCCGACGGTGTGGTCCCACGTACCCGGTCCCCCGGGTAGTGGTTCCGATACGATACTTACACCGAGGGGGTATGCCGGTGTAGGCTCTCTAGGCCGATGCGGCGTGAGCCGGTATGTTATATTGCGATGGTGCCCCGATGCGGTTCTGGGAAGACATCTAGGTCGATGTTGTGTGATCCGGTATGATGTACTGTGATTGTGCCTCGATGTGGTTTTGGGAAGATATCTAGGCCGATGTTGTGTGATACGGTACGATATGGTGAATCGGGTTGTGGACAGCCGACGGAGTTCGGGGACTGTTGTACGGGACGTGTGATTGCTTTATTATGTGTTGTATGCTTGAGGATTGGATAAGTGATGTGAGTATGTTGTGATAGTGGTCATGAAAGTGTGTTTGTGTTTGTGTGTTCTCCGTGGCTGTCATTACTGTTGTGCCTTACTAGTATGCCCTAATTGGACGGTTACTCGTGGTGGTGAGCGGATACTCATCACCTTAACTACTTTTCCTACTGAGCGAAAGCTCACCCCCTTACTTTACTGTTCTACAGGTTTCGAGTGGGATATGGCCTAGCGGGATTCTCGGAGCTTGGGAGCTAGCGAGGGTCTTAGGCTAGTATGGTCTAGTGACGTGCTTGTCTATTTTTATTGAACATTGTTATTACTGGATTTTCGAGCTGTTGACTCGTTTTATCAGATTTGTGGTTTCGAATTATTATTTCAGAAGTTATTTCTATTAAAATTTGTTTTATTTATTATTGTTCCTTGTTCATGTCTCGAGTCCGGTCAAAACCGGATTTGGGGCGTGACACCCACCATCTCCCTGTCGCACTCTTGGACTACATGTCCGATCAGCCCACAGTTAAAACAACAGGAAGGTGGCTTTGTGTAGGTGAGCGAGACCCTTACTGGATCCAAAAATTCCCTGAAACGTAGTAGTAGGTGACGACGCATGGGACGCTCCACGAGGTGCTAGAACCTCACTTTCACCGCTCCTCCTCAACAGAGACCCTATTGGTCACACGAGACAACTACACATAACCCAAGAGCGAGACCTTATTGATCTTATGACTAGTAACCCGGACAGATCCAGGGAGGTTGTAGGGGGTTGGCCCTTATTCCAACTGTGATGAGTGCAGATGATCTTGTGATCTTTCCCCGTCTCGACTTGATCGATAATGATGTGTCGCACCAGGCGCCCAAGGATGATGCCAAGGAAATGAGGAGATTGTAAACCATAATTCCTCTAGTTTAGTGGGGCTTGGGTGTGGCTCCTTAGTAACACCCCAAGCTTCCCTGAGTGAGTCATGGTAACCCGCGATGCAAGTGGTCGTGCCTCGCTCTAGTTCTTTTGGGGCCATCCACCGCTGATGTGTCTATTGATCCCATGGCATTTTGAGTGGGAGTCTCGGATCCTTCAATCTACGGGGATGACACGTACCATCGGGGTTCCACCGGACCCCGTGGTGAGCTCTATGGCCCTAAGAGGGGAGGGGTATCAACGAGGTTCTGCATGACGCACCTGCCTTGTTGGGTATGGCAGTTGCTTAGTCTTGTGACCATGTTGTTCCCCAACGTCGTCAGAGGGGCTGTGGCCACCTCTCATGTCATGGTAGGTACATATTTCTAATGTGACTCGGAGGCACAACAACATCGTTGTCTCCCTTGGTTGTCAGGCATGATATGGATCTGTTAGAGGCTCAAAGAACGTTCGGGCCGAGTGGTAGAGTTTTCACCACTAGAAGGAAACATGTGAGGAGGATGACCAGCGATCTCGCCCATTCCGTGCCCTCGTATCTAGCATCTAATCCCTCACCCCATTGCTTCTCACGCCATCGCTACAAATCAGGGTTTGGTTATGTCTAGATCGGATCCTTTGACCCGGAGGACGATGATACAACGATCAAGCGTGCCATAATTGGGCCCCGATGTCCTTTGTTCACCTCGGGTGTTTCAGGGATCCAGTAGCGATCGAGTTCTTCCTCAAGGGCCATCATGACCTAGTGGCTGGTGTCATGGTTTCGATCGAACCGGGTGGTTAACAGGGTTGGGGTACGCCATTTCATATGGTAGGAGACGACGATCAGTGGAGAGGGTGTCAGTATCACCCTAAGAGACGATCCAGGAGCCCCAATGGGCTGATCGGGCCATGGTGTGACACCAAATCAGTAGACGAGATGCTGGGGCCGAGTGCGGTGATCGTGGTGCTCTAGTATCCATGGTAATAGGCTAATCGGGGAGGCGACACAAGGAGGTTCGGTGGAGGCCGAAATGGTTTAGGGGGGAACAAGAGAGTTTGAACTGAAGAGAACCCTCAAGGAACATATTTTCTCACAAAAAGCTTTTAACTAGAGTTTTATTATTATTAGACCTGATAACAAGAATTAATTATTCAAATTTAAAAAAATAAATTAAGAATTTTTTTAAAAATAGTTATAAATATAAATTTAATAAATAAGTAAAATATTAAAGAATTAATTAAAATATTAATGACTTTTAAAGAATTGATGATCAAGGGTGATAAAATAGTCTCAAGAGAGTAACGGGGGTGATGAGAAAGAAGAAGGAGCAACTTTCTTTCTCCTCTTTTTGCTCGGTGCTGATTTTTTCTTACGATGCCTACTGTCAGATCATGAAGGATGTTACCAAGGCATCAGGCAAGGGAAGAGACCGTGTTTCTGTTCGGGCGAAATCGTCTACGAAGGCCATGAAAGAAGTTGGCTCTACCAACAAAGCTGGTCGTGCTAAACGAAGTACGATCGTTCTGAACCTTATAAAGGAACCGAAGGTATTGGCTGTGTCTGACAAGGTGAAGCAACCATGTCAGAATCGTTTTGGCTCTCAAAATAGAGCATTAGCGTCACTGGTGAAGGAAGGGCTCTCAGGTGCTGGGCCTTTCCAATCTGAGTAGAACGTTGTGGTGAAGGTACCTGAAGTTTCGACAGGGGATTTGGTTTCGCATTTAGTCCGGTCGGAGAAGGCAGGATGTTGAACTCATACAAGGAGTTCGGGTTTTGTGATGTAGGAGGATGAAGTGTTCGTCAATAACCTTCCCTTCGAGGCATCAGAGGTGTGGGTTCGAAATGTCTTTAGTACATTCGGCAAGATCGTTTCCGTGAAGGTTATCCGGCGTCCGAACCTTAAAGGGCGGTATTTTGGTTTCATTAGTTTTGAATCCAAGGACGAAGCTGCTCAGGCCATCGAAGGTTTAAATGGCTTCAAAATGAATGGATATATTCTCTTTGTTGCGGTAGCTCGCCGATGGCCGGTTGATCACAAAATCGAAGGCTCTGTTTTTGTTCAGAAACATAGTACCACACCAGGAGTTCCTAACTCTCCGCAAGTTCGGCCTGAGGAGTTGGTGAGTCTTGGTGCTTTCATCGAGCATAGAGGGGTCGAATCCCCACTGGCGGCAACGTCTTCCCCTTCGTCGGACGACAGTGTTTCACTTCCAGTTGGTCAATTCGCAATTCCAGTTCCCAATCTCGTGATAAACGCGAATTCAACGCTAGTTGATACGGGCGTGATCTGAGGAGCTATTGATCTGCATAATCAGATCAGTCCTGATTTTGAGGGATCTGCCGATCGAGTGAGCGATCTGCGCGAAGAAGATGGCGTAACAGTAACGTGGAATTTAGGGGAGACCGGGCTTGATGATAGTGGGCTTGACTCTGGGCTTAATTTGAGCCCAAGTTCGGGTTTAGGCCTTACTGAGCCTATTTTGAGCCCAAGCAGTCAGGTTCAAATGTCGAATTTGAACCCTACTCAATATTCAGAAGTCGTTTGGAATTGGGTAGCGCCTCGTTTCAGTGGGTAACACAGATGGCCCAATCGGAGTGGGTTCAGTCGATCCAGACGGAGCAGGTTCAGGCCCAAGTTATGAAGTCACAAGTTCAGGATAATCCTGGTCTTGGGTCGGCTGTGGATCCGAAGCAGGGGGTTTCGTTCGAGGATCAATCCGGTCCTTGGAAGGAAGCCTTGCTTAAGCCCCCAAAACGCTTGAGTCGGCCTCCCTCACATCTCTTGGATTATAAAGTGATTGGCGTGAAGCTTCCACCCATTGAGAACGTGTCACAAAAAGCTTTGCAATCGATCGATGGATGGATAGAGGAAGCCCTCGCGGCAAAGGCCCGTAAGGGTCGGACTAAATCCACTTTGGTACCTCGTCTCCATACTACCAGGTCCAAGACCCGAGCTTTCAATCAGAAGGCCTCCAGCGTTCCGACCTCAGATAGCGAGTGGTATGAGGATAATTAGAGGAAGATGCCTTTTGACTAGTTGATTCTGGTCGTTCTTTGTTAAGGGTTTGTGCCCTGTTTTCTCTTATGGAGACTTTTGTAATCGTGGTTGCTTGCTTTTCGGCTTCTCCTCCTTGGAGAATGTCCTTCGAATAAAAAAATTTGCGCTTATAAGAAAAGGGTGATAAAATAGTCTTTTGACTCATAAGCTCTATTAGTTTGAAATGGAAAAGGGTAAAATGGTCACTTTACGTCATTCTGTTAGTTTTTAACCCCAAATCAAAAAAAAAAGCTTACGGTCTGTGGACCGAACATAAGTGTATCAAAAAGTATTTACCCCTTGAGTTGATATTTCGTACGTGAAGAACCAAACTAGCGAAATTTCTTTTTTATAAGAAAACTTAATAGTACCTAGTACTTGTGTAAGATGTTTTTATACAAGAAGTATAATATTATGTAAAGTGACTAAGGTAAATATTGTATTATTCTTAGTAATGAAACTAAAATAGATTAATTTAATTAATAACTGAATCTATTTTTTTTGGTTAATTCGATTATGTTAATGAAATGAAAGGTTTTACTAGGTTAATATAATTCGATAATCAACATTTTATTTAGGTTACAAAAATAGCTAATATTCGATCTAATAATCGAATGCTTACTCCTCCTAACTATGAGGATGGTCCACACTGATCCTAATCTCATGCGACTTCACATGGTCGATCTTCTTAACGTCTTGTATATGGTACGCTCACGATTATTCAATGATATGATGAACCCTGTTATGACTATATGATCATAGATTATTTTTCTTCAGATTTATAACTCTATGTTGTCAAACATTTTCTATTACTGCTTGCATTTGTTGTCCACAACATCAACTCAACTGAATGACGAACGAAATAAAGAGTGTGTCTATTTTCTCTTTTGAGCACGATATCTGGACTTACATCCTATGACTACTTGACTATATGTTCACTTTTCGTGCCCGCATTCTGCATGTAAAACTGTGGGGCATCAAGTATTTTGTACTGTTATCGGGGAGAAACTAAAGGCAACAATCACTTATTCTCTTGTTTTTTCCTTAAAAGGTACATATTTTATTAATAATAGGGATTACATTGAATCATAACGGTCTCAGAAAGGTCATTCGCAGGTTCTAACTATGCTCCACCTTTTGTCACAGATCCTTACAAAAAGGTTGTACACGTTTACAAAAAGTAACAACCACGTGTAAAATAATTATGAAAAAGTGGTGTTCCTTGTAACAAATACCATCTTTGTGTTACTTTTTGTAACAAAATACCATCTTTGTGTTAGAATCTGTGACAAAAGGTGGAGCATAGGTAGGACCTACGAATGACCTTTCTGAGATAGTTAGGATTCAGTGTTTTCCCATAATAATACGAGAGCCACTACAAGAAAAGAGTACCCGAAGGGCTCTGAACACATAATTCTAAGACAAAATAACCGTCATAGACGGCATTGAAATCAACACATAGGCACACAGGAAGAGGGGTGGGGTTGGAAAACGGAACTGGGAGTACTGCTCAAGGTATTGTTTAAGCTCTACATGATTCCATGTGAAGTGCGACTGAACCTGAACTCGACAGTTAGATTGGGAGGATATACATGAATCAAGGTTCCCTCACAGGAAAAGTTCTTGAATCTTTGTTCACTAATCATTGACCCTGTAAAAAAAATCAGATAAAATAAAAAGACCCAATCGATTAGCTTGATCCAAAATCGAGATAAGGGTCGAGGAGGGTGCCACAGTGGAGGCCAAAGAGATGGGCACGCCAATGGGGACTTCAGAGATGGCGGGGGTTGCTTAGGAGAGATGATCTGATACAATTTGTTCAATGCAAGCTCAATCTGCAGTAGGTACAAAAACGAGGGTACATCGAATTTGTACTCTTTTCGAATGCATCGGTGGAGGCCTAGGAGTTGGGGACATTAATGGCTGCTTCAATAGAGGCTGTATAGGTAGCGGGGGATACTCAAAGATGGGGATCGGTTGTGGGCTCAACGATGGGGAGGAGCGGGATAGCGGCGGCGATGGGTTATTTGACAGCAGCGAGACATGGCGCAAAGGCGGGGCAGGGGAGGAAACCACTGTGAGAAGGGTTGCTGTCGGGGACAGAGCTAAGTGAGAACGACGCCATTGAGACGGAGGAGAGCGACCAGACCGGGGTCGGGAGGAACAGTGACGATCTTGAGGAAGGTCAGTCACCTACACTGGAGACATTGGAGAAACCCTAGCAGAGCTAGAGAGGGGCAACATGCTTCTTTATCACTTATCCCCTTTGTGTTGAGACCGTTTCACTTTTATTTTTATTTTAAATTTATTTGACTGTTTTAGTTATTTTAATCAACCAATCATAAAAACCTTCAATCGAGCATTCAAATATGCAATTCAACTAGTTCCATTAGACTCTTTAGCCTATCCACTAAGCAACCAAACAACCAAGCATGTGATCCTAACACGCAACTAATCTGAGGGCTTTGCCAAGGCCGCTCTACCAGTAAAACAATTCCCAAGTATTGAAAGCGAGTTACACTAGTGATTGGCATCCTAATCATTCACCACTAGACACTTCCGGTTATTAGTAATTGAAAGACAACTATTCTAGTTATTCGCATCCTATAGGCATTTCTAGGACCTTTCCAATTTTATTAGCCTAACATGCATACTAAGCATCATAAACGAGGAGTTAAGACTTTCCCTACCTCGAGGTCTTCCTCTCAACACTCTGATGATAAGCCCGATGGTCACCACTCCGTTCTTCACACGGGTCCCGGCGTGATCTTTGCTCCTCTAGCTCGATCCCCAAAGTCTTGGACACAAAGAAACGTTAATTAGACTCCACTTAAACAGCAAGTAAGACCCCCAAAGCCCTTCCAAAGTTCAGCTCAAAACCAAGATCAACCAAGGTGAAAAACCCCCAAAGAAACCCCCACCCTGCTCGGCCACGGACCTGGTCACGGACCCGTGACACCAACCCTCACGGTTACCGTCACGGAGTCGTGACGAGTGCCGTCACGGACTCCCTCACGGAGCCGTGACGTCGCCCGTCACGGGATCCGTCACGGATCCGTGGCGCTCCAGGGCAGTTTCGCCCTTCTTCAACCTCCAGCTCCTTTTCTCCGAAAACCACCTTCAAACCCCAAATTTTACCACTTCCAACTCCCAAAACAGTCAAACACCTCCAATAATCCTCTACCCATGGTAGGAATCAACAAAAAGGCAAGTTTCTAATGATTCATCAAATCATAAACAACTCAAAAGCTCCAACCACTAGGGATTTCCCACAAAAAAAACCAACAAAGCTTCTCATCAACAACCCCTCACACCATTTCTACTCAAACCCAACAACATCTAGCAATTTCGCCCAAAACCCATGAAAAGAGATGAAGGGAAATGAGGATTAGAGAGTTCCATTACCTCTAGAAAAGTGAAATGAAGAAGATGGTAAGGATTTGGAGAAGGGATGGCTAGAGGAAGACTTCAAGTGGCCTCTTTTTCCTTGTTTCTTCTTCAAAGCTCCATGAGAGCTCCTCTCTCTTGCTCCTCCTCCAAGGTTCGGCTACACCAACACAAAATAGGTTGGTTTTGCTTTTCCAAACTCATATAATACCTAGATGTGTCAAATGACTAAAAGCCTTGAGCTTGAATCCCTTGTAGAAGATTTTGGGAGGGTATAATGGTCCAAGACCACTCCCTTTTCTCTCTTTCAACCAAAAAGGGACAAGTGTCCAAGTAGGTTATTTAGTTTTCCAAAATAATTTCCAGCACAATAAAATAATGCTTTTAGTCGATAAAAAGTCTCGTTTTGACTAAAATTGACTTCCTCCAACATTATACTCAAACGAAAGGAATTTATCCCCTTAAGTCAACCGTGATGATGGCTAAGTCGTTTGGGTTCCGGAAAAGTCCCGAGTGACTTCTTGAGTCATCGGTTGACTTTCCGGTAGCAAGTCAAACTTGCTTGAAAAGCCACCGGTTCGACCGGGAGCGGGTCTTACAATCTACCCCCCTTAAAGAAATTTCGTCCTCGAAATTTAAAAACAAGGTACCTCAATGCCGAACAGGTGGGGATACTTCACGCGCATCTCATCCTTGCGCTCCCAAGTGGACCCTGCTCCCTGATATCCCCACTGTACTAGCACCAACGTAATCGTCTTGTTCCGCGGGATCTTCTCCTTTGTACCCAAAATCTCGACGGGCTGTTCTTCATAGGTGACATCATCAGCTACCTCGATGTCTGACCATTCAATAATGTGCGAAGGGTCTACCATGTACTTCCGCAGTTGGGACACGTGGAAAACGTTATGCACGTTCCCAAGCTGCGGTGGCAAAGCTAACCGATACGCTACAGCTCCAATCCTCTCTAAGATCTCAAATGGTCCAATGAAACGCTGTGCCAGCTTACCTCCGCTGCGGTTAAACCGCACTAGACCCTTCTTCGGATTTACCCTCAGAAACACGTGCTCCCCGACCGTGAACTCAAGTGGTCTGCGACGTCTATCTGCATAGCTCTTCTGCCGGCTCTGTGCGGTCTTCAACCGCCCTCTAATCAAAGCGACCTTTTCGGTCGTCTCTCTGACCATGTCTGGTCCAAGTAAGCTCCGGTCCCCAACCTCAGCCCAACATACCGGCGATCTACACGGCCTGCCATACAAAGCCTCGAATGGTGCCACACCAATGCTGGAATGGTAACTGTTGTTGTAAGAAAACTCTGCCAAACGCAAATGATCCTCCCATGATCCCTGAAAGTCAAGCACACAAGCTCGAAGCATGTCCTCTAGAATCTGAATGGTGCGCTCTGACTGTCCATCTGTCTCAGGATGGTAAGCTGTACTCAACAGTACCTCAGTGCCCAAAGCCTTCTGTAGACTCTTTCAGAACCTGGATGTGAAACGAGGGTCCCTATCAGATACCACTGACACTGGTACCCCATGTAGATGAACAATCTCCCTGACATACAACCGACCCAACATGTCCACAGTATCAGTCATCCTCATACCCAGAAAGTGTGCCGACTTGGTCAGTCGATCAACCACCACCCAAACAGCATCGTGCCCCTTCGACGACCTTGGTAACCCACACACAAAATCCATAGTCACATGCTCCCACTTCCACTCGGGGATCGGTAAAGGCTGTAGCAAGCCTGCAGGACGCTGATGCTCGGCCTTCACCTGTTGGCAGGTGAGGCATCGGGAAACAAAGTCTGCAACTGCCCTACGCATCCCACTCCACCAAAACTGTCGTCGCATGTCTCTATACATCTTGTTGCCACCGGGGTGCACAACCAGACGGGAGTGATGGCACTCTCGCAACACGATGTCTCTGCAACCGCTGGGCACAAACAACCGTCCTCTAAAATGGAGACCCTGATCGGTGCCCATCTCCCAACCCTCGAGCTTGACACCGTCGATCAATCTCTCACGAACCCCTGCTGTCTAGTCATCCTCGGTCTGTGCCTCTAGTACTCGAGCAAATGATGTGGGCTGAGCCACCAAGGCACACAAGGCCATACCATCTGTGACCTCCTCCAACTCCAGTCTGAATAAGCTCAACTGCTCCAGCATGTCCCACTCTCGGACCGCCATGCTGGCAACACAATGACTCGACTTCCTGCTCAAAGCATCGGCGACGACGTTCGCCTTGCCCGGATGATAGAGCAACTTGAAGTCGTACTCCTCAAGTAACTTCATCCATCGCCTTAGGCGCATATTCAGATCGCGCTGAGAGAATATATACTTGAGGCTCTTGTGATCTGAAAACACCCTGAACTGCTCACCGTACAGGTAGTGTCTCCAGCTCTTCAGCGCAAATACCACCGCTGCTAGCTCAAGATCGTGGGTCGGGTAGTTGCGCTCATGCACCTTCAACTGCCTCGAGCCGTAAGCAACCACCTTTCCACTCTGCATCAAAACACAACCTAGCCCTTCGCCTAAGGCGTCACAATACACGTCATAGCCTACTCCCCGCTCTGGAACAATCAACACTGGAGCGGTAATCAATCGAGCCTTTAGCTCGCGGAAAGAGTGCTCACACTCATCCGTCCAAAGGTACTCCGCCCCCTTGCGGTTCAAAGCTGTCATAGGTGCTGCTAGACGCGAGAAATCCCGAACAAAGCGTCGGTAATAACCTGCCAATCCTAGAAAGCTTTGAATCTCAAATACACTGCTGGGTCTGGCCCACTTCGACACTGCATCAACCTTTGCCGGATCGACCAAGATGCCCTCTCGAGATACCACATGCCCGAGGAACTTCACCTCTGTGAGCCAAAATTCGCACTTCTCCAGATTTCCATACAATTGGTGAGTGCGTAAGAGTGTCAAAACGGTCCTCAGATGCTCCTCATGCGCCTCCTCACTGGGCGAGTAGATCAAGATGTCATCGACAAAGACCACTACAAACTGGTCCAGATAAGGTCTGAAGATGCCATTCATCTAGTCCATAAAGGCGGCTGGTGCGTTCGTCAAACCGAACGGCATCACCAGAAACTCAAAGTGTCCATAACGAGTTCGGAACGCTGTCTTCTCTACGTCCTCGGCTCGGACCCTCAGCTGGTAGTACCCCGATCGAAGATCGATCTTCGAGAAGTACTTTGCTCCCCTCAGCTGGTCGAATAGATCATCAATCCTCGGCATCGGATAGCGGTTCTTCACTGTCACCCGGTTCAACTTCCGGTAATCGATGCACATCCTCAAGGCTCCACCCTTCTTCTTCAAGAAAAGGGCGGGTGCTCCCCACGGAGATACGCTCGGGCGGATGAAACCGTTCTGCTGAAGTTCCTCTAGTTTTCGATTTAGCTCGACTAACTCAGCTGGCGCAAACCGATACGGCGTCATCGAGATCGGCGCCGTACCCGGGATCAGATCGATCCTGAACTCCACCTCGCGCGCTGGCGGCAAGCCTGATAGCTCCTCCGGGAAGACCTCTGGGAACTCACGCACTACCGTCGGTAGCTCTCTGCTACTCTGCACGATCTCTGCCTCAGATCCCGTAGTCAAGGCGGATAGGAGAACTCCGCTCTTGCTACCCAAAACACACGTGATCACCCTGTCACCTGACCTCACTGTCACCTGACGTCGATAGCAATCGATCGTCGCTCGATACCTCGCGAGCCAGTCCATACCCAGAATTACGTCAAAGGCGTTCATATCAAGAACGAGTAAGTCACCAAGAAAGGGGAAATCTGCCACCCTAATCGCATAGTCTCTACAAACGGTGCTCAACACCACCTCACCCGTAACCGGGGTCTCCAAACAAAGGGGTTGACTCAAAGTCTCCACCCGAAAACCCAAGGAAAAAGCAATAGACGAAGAGATGAACGAATGGGAAGCTCCCGTATCAAATAAAAATGAAGCCCACGCATTATAAAGTAAACACGTACCCTGAGTGGCCTCATGGCCGGCGTACGGCCTCTCAACTCTGGAATCAGTAACTGCAAAGACTCGGCCCTGCTGTGCCTGTGGTCCTCCTCTCGGTGGTGGGGGAAGTGCCACCTGCTGCCCAGCTCTCGGCTGATGCCTCTGACCTGTCGCTCCCGCCGTCTAACGCAGAGCTCTCTGCTGCTGGGCCTGACGTGGTCGGCCAGGTGGTGCATGGCGAGTCTGAGTCTGTTGGGGCCTCAGTGCAGGCGCTTTACCAGCTAGCTCAGGGCACGTCCAAATGAAATGATCAGATCGACCACACTGGTAGCATCCCCTCTTCCCCCCTGCTGTGCCAGCTCAGGACACGCACGCACGAAGTGGTCAGGGCTGCCACACTGATAACACCCCCTCGGCTCACTCTGATGTCTGTCTCTGGTCCCCTGGGGACGATCATCATGGCGCTCTACAGGTCCATTGCCCCTCGGGCAGTCTCGCGCCAGGTGGCCCTGTTGTCCACACCGAGGACACAGCTGTGCCACCGGGGCAGGTCCAACTAACGCCACGGTCCCTGCTCGGCGTATGCCATCCTGCTGAAACTGAGGCTGAAAGTGTCCTGCAACTCTCTGTCTGCGTCGGTCTCGACGATCAGACGACTGAACAAAGCCACTCGGCCTAGGCCTAGTCTCTCGCACCCTGATAGTCTCTCTGAAGTGTCTCTCCATGGCTAAAGCCTGATCCAAGAGTGTGGAGTACTCTGCGGTCCTGAAGGCGATGACCCTGTCGGCTATCGACGGGATGAGCCCGTTCTCAAATCTCCTGCATCGATCGTCCGCAGTCCGAACCAACTCCGGCGCGAAGCGGGCCAGAGAAGTAAACCTCACTGCATACTCAGAAACGCTCAATCCTCTCTGACGTAGATCCAGAAACTGTTGGCGCTTGTCATCCCGAATGAAGCGAGGGAAGTACTGTTCAAAGAACAGCCTGCTGAACAACTGAAAATCACTGCCGACCCTGTCATGCACTGACTGCCACCAGTAGTAGGCCTCTCCCTCAAGCTGAAAAGTGGCGAACGAAACTCTCAAGCGCCCCTCCGATACTCCAGAGGTATCGAGGTTGCAGGTAACCCGCTCCAACCAGCCCGAAGCTGCCTCGGGGTCCGCTCCCCCGGAGTAGGTCGGCGTACCGAGTCTACGAAACTCCCTGAGCGACTGGGCCGTGAGGCTATCAAGCTGTCCTGGCCTCTCCCCAAAATCTACTGAAGCAACAGGCACGGGCTCTGGTGCCGGTGTTGTAGTCCCCTGCTGCGCACTCAAGGCTGCTAGTACAACGCGAACCACCTCCTCGAGAGGGGTCGTCTGAGTCGGCTCTGCGACTGGAGATGTCTTGGGTGGCGACCCTGTTGGTCCACCCTCAAAGCTCTGATGCTCTGTGGAAGCAGCATCCTGGGCGTCAGCTGCCCCCTCCTGCTCAGCGGCAGGTGCCTGACTCGGACCCCCAGCTGGGCGGCTCCGGGTACCTCTCGGAACATACGTACGAGCCATGTCGCCTATCCGCCTGCACGGATAACGCACATGTTCAGTACTTAGTTCAACAACGGTTCTCACACGTTACAAGGACGATCACGCGCGTCACACAAGTCACCCACAGTTTACGCATCTCACACTTAGTAGATATATATACTCATATATAATAGCACACAAGTTCGCATCTCTATGCGTCTCACAACAACAACCAGCGATTTAAGCAATCAACCACCAACTCCCACAGGAGGGTTCCAACTCAAGCACACCACACAAGCACAAATCAATAGGCATACCCCTTGCTCGGGTATCCTTCCACAAAGAGGGGTTTAGCACTTTAACACGATTCAATTCAATAATCACCCTTAACATTTCCTTCCCTTCCGTGGATTCCCATTTCTTAACTTTTACCCAAACTTTTCCATATCGATCTCATGTTGTTACAACCCGATTCAGGCGTCCCCGAACCTCATTGTAACAACTTGACATCGAACCATCACGCTCGACTACAGTGGCGCCCCTGAGTCAACCAGTGATGGTGCAATCATTTTAGTTCTACCGAAAATTCGGCATGACCCATTCGTATTTTCCCTTAACCCTCCGCTTAAGCGGGACAAGTACCAACACAAATTCACAAGACAAAAGTACGCAGAGTTCTCATGCTCGGCCAAAGACACCACACAGTCAATAAACGGAGTTCTCGTGCTCCTAAAGTACACAACGCAATAAATAAACGGAGTTCTCATGCTCCCAAATACTACGGGGTGCTCGTGCCCCAAACTCGCCACACACGGGCACACGGGGTTCTCGTGCCCCAATCTTGCCACACACGGGCACACGGGGTTCTCGTGCCCCAGTCTCGCCACACACGGGCACACGGGGTTCTCGTGCCCACCAACATCCTCAACACAAACGATATGCGGGGTTCTCGTGCCCCACTCAGAGTTCTCATACAACGGAATATGGGGTTCTCGCGCCCCACCAAAAACACTCAATACAAGCACACATGGAGTACTCATGCTCTAGAAAAGCGGTCAACCACAAGTCAACACTTGAACAAGACCAAACTACAACTTGAACATTTTCGAAATGATCCACCAACATGGCCACACCACCAACCGTTGGCTCACTCTACAATGAATGCATAGCGGGTCGATCATTGCCCGTTAATCCAATTCCGATCTCAACCATTCGGTTTCACCGATCACTAGGGAGAGGATACCAATCAAGTAATGCAAACATTGTAGTGTAAAGATTCCATTTAGGACAAACATTAAAGCGACTCACGACTCATGTCGTTCCAACTCTCCGCGTCAATGTTTCCAAATCGCATCACTGAGTATCGCGACTCAGACTCCTTAACTCTACCCACCTAATTGACTTAGGTCCGAGGTTTGAAAACCAGTTCACCAGACACCTGTTTCAAATGAAACCAGGCTCTGATACCAAATTGTCACGCCCCAAATCCGGTTCTTGCCCGGACTCGAGGCATGACTAGTATAAAACGATTAAAAAGGCAATAACTCAACAATAAGTTCCTGAAAATCTCCAATATGAAACTCAAATCCACATAACTCAGTTTAAAACATAAATAACCCTCCAGGGGTGTAATAATAATCCTCCACAAGGTTTGTTCAAAACAGAAATGAAATAAAAACGAAGTCTCTACAAGATACCCACACCAAGAAGCTCCCGAGCCTCTACTCCTCAATCAAGCCTGTAAACACAACAATAAACTCATGGGGGTGAGCTTGCGCTCAGTAGGGAAAATACATAACAAGGTGGACTTTAAACTCAATAACTTCATCAGCAAGTCAACAAGTCAACAAGATAATTCTTAACAATCACGGGCAATAGGTAATCCAATCAATGTCGTGGCACATGAAGTCACCACCCTCCGATCCACATATGATGTGTCCTCTCGGATTTTCCCTCAAATCCAGAGGAGACGCATATCATTGAGGCTACCGGAAACAACCCCCTGAGGGCGCTTATCATCGGGATTCTCAGAAACGTCTCCAAGGGATTTTATGTCCTCGGAAACCAAGGTATTACTCCCATAGGAAGCATACACTTGGGCAATTCAATAATAATCCGATAATAATTGAGTAACACACTCAAACCGAAACACGAAGCAATCCATTCCCAACAAACACCAATTCACTATCACACATAGCTCACGCATCACCGTTTCACCACAACACACAGCACACGAATCACATGATCACAACACACGAATCACACAATCACAACTTACCGTTCACTTACCAGTCACGACCCATCGGGGCATCGATCACTTGATTGCCCCGCTCGGTACAACCAGTCATACTCGATGCTCCAAGCAACCATTCAAGGAAATCAAGCAATCATTCAAATACATTCAACGGTCAAGCACGAGTTTAATCAACCAATCATAAAAACCTTCAATCGAGCATTCAAATATGCAATTCAACTAGTTCCATTAGACTCTTTAGCCTATCCACTAAGCAACCAAACAATCAAGCATGTGATCCTAACACGCAACTAATCTGAGGGCTTTGCCAAGGCCGCTCTACCAGTAAAACAATTCCCAAGTATTGAAAGCGAGTTACACTAGTGATTGGCATCCTAATCATTCACCACTAGACACTTCCAGTTATTAGTAATTGAAAGACAACTATTCTAGTTATTCGCATCCTATAAGCATTTCTAGGACCTTTCCAATTTTATTAGCCTAACATGCATACTAAGCATCATAAACGAGGAGTTAAGACTTTCCCTACCTCGAGGTCTTCCTCTCAACACTCTGATGATAAGCCCGGTGGTCACCACTCCGTTCTTCACACGGGTCCTGGCGTGATCTTTGCTGCTCTAGCTCGATCCCCAAAGTCTTGGACACAAAGAAACGTTAATTAGACTCCACTTAAACAGCAAGTAAGACCCCCAAAGCCCTTCCAAAGTTCAGCTCAAAACCAAGATCAACCAAGGTGAAAAACCCCCCAAAGAAACCCCCACCCTGCTCGGCCACGGACCCGTGACGCCAATCCTTACGGTTACCGTCACGGAGCCGTGACGAGTGCCGTCATGGTCTCCCTCACGGAGCCGTGACGTCGCCCGTCACAGGATCCGTCACGGATCCGTGGCGCTCCAGGGCAGTTTCGCCCTTCTTCAACCTCCAGCTCCTTTTCTCCGAAAAACCACCTTCAAACCCCAAATTTTACCACTTCCAACTCCCAAAACAGTCAAACACCTCCAATAATCCTCTACCCATGGTAGGAATCAACAAAAAGGCAAGTTTCTAATGATTCATCAAATCATAAACAACTCAAAAGCTCCAACCACTAGGGATTTCCCACAAAAAAAAACCAACAAAGCTTCTCATCAACAACCTCTCACACCATTTCTACTCAAACCCAACAACATCTAGCAATTTCGCCCAAAACCCATGAAAAGAGATGAAGGGAAATGAGGATTAGAGAGTTCCATTACCTATAGAAGAGTGAGATGAAGAAGATGGTAACGATTTGGAGAAGGGATGGCTAGAGGAAGACTTCAAGTGGCCTCTTTTTCCTTGTTTCTTCTTCAAAGCTCCATGGGAGCTCCTCTCTCTTGCTCCTCCTCCAAGTTTCGGCTACACCAACACAAAATAGGTTGGTTTTGCTTTTCCAAACTCATATAATACCTAGATGTGTCAAATGACTAAAAGCCCTTGAGGTAGAATCCCTTGTAGAAGCTTTTGGGAAGGTATAATGGTCCAAGACCACTCCCTTTTCTCTCTTTCAACCAAAAAGGTACAAGTGTCCAAGTAGGTTATTTAGTTTTCCAAAATAATTTCCAGCACAATAAAATAATGCTTTTAGTCGATAAAAAGTCTCGTTTTGACTAAAATTGACTTCCTCCAACATTATACTCAAACGAAAGGAATTTATCCCCTTAAGCCAACCGTGATGATGACTAAGTCGTTTGGGTTCCGGAAAAGTCCCGAGTGACTTCTTGAGTCATCGGTTGACTTTCCGGTAGCAAGTCAAACTTGCTTGAAAAGCCACCGGTTCGACCGGGAGCGGGTCTTACAAGTTTGGAACGAAAAGGACCACAAACGAAACAAGAATTCCTCAGTACTCGACCACAATACCCGGATGGACCGTCGGATAAGCACTTGTACTCGACCTAGTATTCTTCGAGTACATGCGCCGGATACAGAGGGATACTTGACCAAGTATCTAACCGAATGCAGCGACCGCATAGCGTTTCCAACGGGTAGAAATCATGTCCTACCTTTTCTAATGATGGGAGCACGATGGAGAAAAGCTGAGACTGGCATTGCCGGCCTTCTGGTAGTTAGGTGGGAATTCCGTTGTACAAATTGAAGTGAAAAATATGAAAGTTTACCGACAGGGCAAAACATAAGTGTGTTAGACATGTCTCGTTTTCAAGGACTGAAGACAAGAATTCGCTATTTCAGCTGTTGTGAACAACTGAAAATATATAATGTGCGGAGAAGATTACAAATTTGTCACCCCCAATGCCTCACTGCATGCTGTTTTGCCACCAGAAACTATGCATCTAGAATTTGATATCCATATAGCATGTTGATATAAATATCATAACGTGGCACGACAGCACTCAGATTCAGATAAACTCAATGTAGCATAAGAGTACATAGAAAATTGTTCAAAATTGGAGGCATGTTACCGGATCAATAGCATTTACAAGACAGGAATAGTTACTATCATGCTTGCATTTTCCGGTAATGGTCTAAACTGAGGCTAAGATCCAAAACATGACATGAGAAGACATGGCAGTGAAGCTCCAGGAGGCAAAGGCCAAAGCTGCAGAGATCTGGAACCTCCTGCAAGGAAGATGCATTGGCTGAGTCTTGCAGAAATCAAAGTCTCTCGAGTAAAGGACTATAACCCCAGCTGATGAGCACGCAGCAGCAAGTGAAAGAGTAGCCGTCACCTGCACATTTTGGACCATCGTTTGTTATCCAACTATTGTCTGCAGTCCTCAGTCAAGGTTAGAAACAAGCTATTCAACTAAAATGCTTCCATAAACAGAGCATCTTCACCACCATCACCTTTTCAACTACTTTAAGGATACCATTCTCCCTAGTCTTGATCATTAATCATACACAAATACAAATTCCTTTCCATCAAATGTGAGTGAATACATTGCCCTTGTTCTAATTTATTATGATTTCCATAGAGACGGCAATTCTTTCAAATGCAAAGACTCATGCATCTCTCATAATGAGTAAAGTTAAGTAGTTAAGGAGACAAAGTATATGCATACCCAATCACCCACGACAAACAGGCTCACTAGGACTGGATTTTGAAGGTCTCTGCTTCTCCTCAGGGCATATATATCAAGACATGCAAGTCCAAAGCTCCACAGTACTTGAAGCCCCATTGACGCAATTAAATAACTGAAGAAAGATACATGTCATTATTAAACCAGTATAAAGTGATACGCAGAAATTAGACCATCACTGAATATGGTCTCAAAGAGGCGAATACGAAGAACTAGGTAATACTAGCTTCAACCATTACTAGTGCAGATCATCAAATTAGTAGATGTAACTATGTTCCTAATGCACAAATGCAATTTTGTCAAGCCTGAAATTAATTATTCAAGAAAGACTCAGAAGTACAAAAACCAAATTCTAGTTCAAATTTGAGGACACATCGGCACATAACAGAAGCGAAATGTTATTCCTATTGCAGTATACTTCTTTTCTTAAAGCCCTACCCTCATAGATGATAATTGCCTTCCCGCCTAAATATTATATCAAGAAGAATTAAAGGCAGCAGCTGCAAAGATCAGTGATAATTCCTAGAGTAGAATTGTATTAACAATATAAAACATATGGTCACAACAATCTAAAATGTACAGCGGCCATAATTATTCCTTAGAAGAGACTTGAACATTCAACAAAGAAATCTTATCAGAAAGGATGAAATTTGACATTGCAGATGCATTTTAGTAATTAGGTTAATTGGTAGATAGCATACACATTGACTTCTACAACATAAAACAGCTAGATTCTAACGAACAAAATATATGATCATATATGTCTGAAACTTATAATAGAAAATCAACCAAGCATATTAAACTGAGTATAACTGAGCCATGTACAGCTTTCGAATCATCTCAACTATGGTACCAACCAAACACCACGACGAAAGAGGATCTTTTCAGTATGAACACGCAAACATATAAAGCTACATTCCATTGAAGGACACAATAATCTCAAATTACCATTTCCAACAAGCTTACGTGCATCAAGTATATCAACAGCTAAAAGAAATGCACAGACCAATAGAACTGGTACCAAACTTTACTATACATGCACAAACTACAGCTTGAAAGATACAAATAGTTGAGTGAAAGAATTACTGCAGCCGCAATGTATGATCATTTAAGTTCCAAAACTTATAAATGAATTACAAAAGCATATATCATTTTGTCAAGCTCAATTACTCGACATCAACATGATTTTTATTATGTTGAAGTAATGATGTAGCTTCCCAAAACCAGTTTGTCCGTATCAAAGAAAACTGATTTTGATGAATTTAAAGAGCTATTTTTACGTCATTCTAGCTTCAATCAAATTATTCATCAACAATTAAAGCATGGAACTCTTCACTAGATTCTCATTCCACATTTGTCGTACTTCTCATATTCCATCAAACAGATGCCTCCAGAAAGAATATTTCAAAAGCAAATAAGTCTATTTTTAACCATTGTTATCCAATTTTCTTAAATATGAATGCTACCACAAACCACTATCCACCTATTGTGCAGTATACCTGAACAAAAATCAGCACAAGTCAACATAATAGGCCTCAGGTTGTTCTTGTCCTTTTCCCTGATTTCGTTTTAGAAGAACAATGTTCCAAGTTTCAAACCCATATTAAGCTAAGAAAATGCCTATTCCTCTAACATACAAATCTTAAACCTAGTGTAATACAGACAGAGGGAAACAGCAGGAGGGCAGCAACCATTAACGGAAAAACACACGAGAGATTTACAAACAAAAAGAGAAATTGGGTTCAATACCAGAAAGCAGTAAACGTTGAGAAGCCATAAGCCGAGACCATGAATCCAATGGAAGCGGCTGCAAATGCACATTGCCCAATCCTTAACAGCAACCCACTAATCGTCCCAGGCCTGCCTATCAACTTCTTCATTTGGGTGCTCCCAAATTGATGCCCTAAATTTCACTACAATTCCATGTATAAATTGAACCCTCTACTAATTTCCTCCATTTCTACACCTCCCGGGATAAGAAACGATACCTAGGTCGTGGGTTTCTGCGGTGGTGGTGTAGGGTTGGGGAGGGTGAAATGTAAGAGACGATCAATATCTTCTTGTTGGAGCGAAACCCATTATCGACATGGAAGCGAATGTGTGAATTGGTGAAAATGTGACAGAATTGATGATCTCCAGAAGAAAATCAATGGCCTGAGGTGGGAAGGTCAGGACATTGGAGAGTTGTTAAAGGTGCTTTTCCTGAGTGACTGTCAGAGCTACTGCTACGTGTATTTACCTTTTATGTCTTTCTTTTTCGGTATTTCAAATTTAATACAACTCTCAGAAAATATAGCAACTCAACTTAACTCATTGATGACTGATGAGTCAGTCTCGGACCAAAAACAGGCCTTTCCGAGGAAGGAACAAGGCCCAAGATAGATAAAAAAGAAGATAATCTGAGCCCAGCTCGAAGCCCCCTGAGGACGAGCCCAAAGAAGTACTCTGCGTTTAGGCTCAAGTAAACCCAACTTATATGATGTGACCTCCGTGCACGTGCGCCTATAATCATTGACTCACACGGCCAAAACCCTTTTGTAAACCCTAATGCCCCTATCTTCCCCTCGTCTTCCTATTCTGCAAAGAGAAATGGCTACGTACACCATACTCCGCAGAGTCCCTCGATCCTTACTTCCTATAGCAATCAGAGCCGTTGGAGCTCCGAGACCCTTCCACGGTGCTGTCTCCACCGTCGTCAACTCTGGGAAGGGCGGGCTCCTCACCCAGCGCAATGGAGCTTCATCAGTACGATTCTCTACGCTCATGAAGACCAATTCAGATGAAGCTTTGATTGAAGTCATTGATTCTGAGATCGGATGCGCTAAGGAACCCGATTCGGTAAAGGCACTCTCTTTACTTCCTTTCTTCTTTTTTTCTTCCCCATTTTCCATTTTTTATAACATCGGATGTTTTAATGTCTTGTCTGTTCTGTTACACCCCGAGGAAGATTTACTTGACCAAACGTCTTATTAGTCTATAACAATTGTAATGCTAAGAAGAAAAAAGGTATAGGTTTCAACATGTCTGGTTTCATTTTTCCATTTCCCCTTCATAAGTTCACTTATTTTGTTGACTTCTTCAGTTTAGTATGTATAGCTTTTAAATCTTATTTCTACTTTGGCAGATGAGACCCCCTTCTGAACCAAATTCATTACCCTGATTTCACTGTAATATACATGTATTTATTAATTTAGCAAATAGAATTAGCTATTTTTACTTGAACACTCAAAATTCAATAACTATTTTTAGTTTTTAATCAAACCAAAAGCATATGGTTCTTTCAGACCCAAGTTTGCACTTATCGTTTGGTCCGTAGACCATATATCTTTCCTCCGTATCCTATTTCAGCTTGGTTGAAACAACTCAAACTAGCAATTTCCTTCTCCCTTCCTCAAATAGCATATGAACTTTTATTAATAGAATGGATGTGGTGCATGGTGGGTTGGTACTACCTCACATTGGCTTCATTGGCTGATAGGATTCTTCCCAAGTACACTTTGTGATTCTGTCATTGAGCTTTGTACACTTACAGTAAATTTATTTGTTTATATCTAGTTAGTGAAGTACTCCCTCATTCCCAAAATAAATGTCCCATTTTGCTGTCCTCAAAAGTTAAGCATTTAAGTTTTAGTAGATTGATGTTCCATTCTTTTCCCCCCTATGTCCTTCTGTGTACCCAGTACTCATTATAACTAACATATGGAGAGCTAACCCGCCAGGTTTAGTGAATTAACTAAAATGGAAAGTGGTTACTTATTCAGGGGTGGAGGGAAAAACTGATTTTGTAAATTGTAATAATTTGGATGCAATGTACGATAAGAGCACAACATGTGGGTATGATTCTTTTATTGTAGTTTTGTTTGTATTTTTCTTCTTCTGCTGGCATGATGTAATATGAATATATGATTAACAGAGTAGATGATTGTTGGGTACAATTTGGTGTAAAAAAATCATAAGTTTATTCATGTAATCTCATTGAAGGGAAGAATTTCCCCCTGCTTTCTCAGTCAAGTATTTGTGCAGGTACTGATCACATGTCAATGTTTTTTCACAGATAACAACTATGCCAGAGGGGTTCCCTTTCAAAATTCATGATTCTCCTGGGGAAAGTACCGTATTATTGGAGAGGGTGTACCGAGACGAAACCATCAAAGTAAGAGTGGACATGCCATGTAGAACAGAGAATGAGGAGGAGGAGGAGGAAGAAGAAGATGACGAGGAGGATGAAGACGATGAGGAGGAGCCAGGCAATCTTATTATTCCAATGGTGGTGACAATTTCCAAAGGAAGTGGTTCTTACCTGGAGTTTGGTGTGACAGCTTTCCCTGATGAGATTACCATAGATAGCTTGTCAATGAGGCATCCAGATGCTTGTGACGAGCAGCTTTTATATGAAGGGCCTGAATTCAAGTAAGCTCACTACTGATTTCCTCTTTATCAGCTGTGATTCCCCTTGGTAAATCTGTGAACTCAGTTTATGCAACTGTGTCTCTTTTGGTGCAGTGATTTGGACAAGAACTTGCAGAAGGCTATTGAGAAATATCTTGAGGTTAGAGGCATCAATGCTAGAACCACCAGCTTATTGTACGATTACATGAACAGCAAAGACAACAGAGAGTACCGGACATGGCTGAAGAAATTCAAGCAATTTATCCTTGAGTGATTATCTTTTTAACCAAGAAAACTATACTTGTCCTTTAACCTTGTTTACAAGTAGGAGGTAGTCAGCAACTGCGTGTCTCTTCACGTTCTTGGAACTGGTTTCGTGTTGGGGCAGAGAGTAATAAAAAGCAAGAATTGTAGTTTAACTTAAACCATTTGGAGACCATATCATGGTTGAGTATTGATTCCTAAACCATTTGGAGACCATATCATGGTTGAGTATTGATTCCTATCCCAATTATTACAAGTCTATGCATGTGACAAATGGTTTGCAAATATATGATTTTGATGCCTAAAGATCTGGGCGTGACGTACATATGATTTTGAGGATGAATAAATACGAATTGGAGTTTGATTGTGACTTGCTGATTTGAGAATAAATAAATATTGGACTGTGTTTGAAATTGAAATGGAGACCAAAAACGCAGTCCCAAGTCCTTGTTAAGGAATCTACATTGCGTATAAGCAAACAGATCCTAATATATTGTGCAACTATTATAGTTTCTCAGATCACAAGGCAACAAAAAGTTGGTCGCAACAGATTCTCGTGATCTTCTCTTTCTCAATCTCCACCTCATCTGATAGGTCAATTTTGATCTGATTTTGAAATCACTTGATATAGAATTGGTTTGAAACCGTTTTTATTCGAGCTATAAATATGAATTTGTTGCAGATAGAAGAAGAAGAAGAAGAAGAAGAAGGCAGTGATGGGTAGCAACGATACAGCAAGCTTACACTTTGATTTGAATACAGGGGCCAAGATACCAGCCGTAGGTCTGGGAACTTGGAAAGCTCCTCCCGGTGAAGTGGGCGATGCCGTCAAAAAAGCAGTCAAGGTTCTCTTCTCCCTCAGTCTCAGATTTCCATCCAGATCTATACATGAATGAAGCCATTGATATTTTTATTTTGTGCAGGCTGGTTATAGGCACATCGATTGTGCTCTAGTTTATGAAAATGAGAAAGAGGTAATCATTTTCAATTCATCCAAATATCTGCTTGCTTTCTAGCACTCACTCTTTTGTTTCATGTCTTAGATTAGCCTAGGTTATTAGAGTAGCTACTATTTGGAACAGTACTTGATATGTTAATTTCATCACTAGCTCAAGTAATTAGGTTATGGTTATGTAAATTTCCCCATCTAGTCAATCTCATATACTTATGTTAAAATCCAAAAAGAAAATAAGGTGACATCTCCTATCATTGGTGCACAGATAGGATGGGGGTGATTCTCATTTCTTTTCCCACACAAAATCTATCCAAAGGCAGCCTTAGAGAACTTGATTGTTTTGCTATCATTTCCAAGAAAATACCCAGTTTGGATAACCATACTAGTGATTCTGGACCCGATAAATATAGTTTATACTAGTAATTTATTGATTGATATAAAAATTATTCAGGTTGGGGCAGCACTGAAGGAACTATTTTCCTCTGGGGTAGTGAAGCGCAGTGAGATGTTCATCACATCTAAGCTTTGGTATGTCAAACCTGTTCAATCCGATTCTTATTTTGCTGTCAGTTTTGTTAATTTGATTGTCCCTATGTAATATTTCTAGCTATGTGATGTATTGAGTAACTTTTCACTTTGAATTGCAATCTCTACAGGTGCAGTGATCATGCACCAAAAGATGTGCCCAAGGCCTTAAACCGAAGTTTAGAAGACCTGCAACTTGACTATGTTGATCTGTATCTGGTATGCTTCTTCTCCTTCATGGTCTTTAATACTAATGAACTAGATGCTACAACTGGAAGGTTATGAAACATGATATTTGTGTTACAGATACATTGGCCATTTAGGACAAAACCCGGATCACGTGGGTTTGACCCTCAAGTCATGGCTCCATTGTGCCTTGAAGAGACATGGTCAGCAATGGAGGCCTTGTATACCTCTGGTAAGGCACGAGCAATCGGGGTGAGCAACTTCTCCTCTAAGAAGCTAGAGGACCTCCTCGCCTATGCCAAAGTGCCACCTGCTGTCAACCAGGTGGAGTGCCACCCTGTCTGGCAGCAGCCTAAGCTTCATAAGTTGTGCAAATCATCTGGTGTCCATCTCACGGTAACTATCTTCATCACCTGTATTTACTACCTGAAACCTAAATAATATCCACTTTATATAATGTGATTGGAGTTTCTTTTCCTTAGGCATATTCTCCTCTGGGATCACCGGGTTCTTGGGTTAAGGGGGAGATTCTGAAGGAACCCATATTGAAGGAGATTGCTGAAGAACTTAACAAGTCACCGGCACAAGTAGCGTTGAGGTGGGGTCTTCAGGCTGGTCATAGTGTCCTCCCCAAGAGTGTAAATGAATCTAGGATCAAGGAAAATCTAAGCCTATTCGACTGGTGCATCCCTCCGCAGCTCTTCGCCAAGATTTCAGACATCCACCAGGTAAATACTAATGTCAGGCCCTGTATTTAGTGTCTGACCCTTACCACACGACACATTATTACCACACGTTTACATTATGCCATAACTGGCATAACTACAGACACTGCTACTCACATTACGCTATTACATAAATGATATGTGGACCTCTCTGACCGCTATTAGCTTTGAAGCCTGCCCTAGTGACATTTTTATCAGATTACTTACACATTTGTTATTCCTATGATGCAGCAAAGGCTCCTGCGTGGGGATTTTGCTATACATGAAACTTGTAGTCCTTTTAAGAGCCATGATGAATTGTGGGATGGCGAAATATGAGTTGGTTGAGGTAGGGCCTCTTTCGAGTATAGATCCAACGATGATATCTGCAAATGCTTCATTGGTGGACAAGTTAATTTTGCTTTGCAATTTCTTTATCGATTCCAGGACTTTTGGTGCTTATATGTTAATCTAGACAGTGGTTAACAATAATGATATAAATTTTCAGTTCCTAATTGCAGACTTAATCTTCTTTTAAGTCCATAAAAGACCTCTCACTGTGATCATCATAGTTATATGACCAGCTTCTGGACTGTTTGAATTTTTTGCTTTGGTTGATAGATATCCGTGTTATTTGCATAAAGACTAAAGGCGATGTAAAGACTACCTTACTTGAAACAGGGTACATGGTCAACCCATGTAACAAACTTGAAGTACTGGCTCATATTGCTCCTGTATTTTGTTATCCAAGTGATATTAACTGCAAGGAGAATATTTATGACAGCCATGGGCAATGGTGGAGCTAGTTTTTTCGGTAGAGGGGCATCCACTTTTTTTACGTTAAAAAATTTTAGTTGGCATACACCGTTGTCTCCTTCCAGGCCACACTCTGCAACACCGTCTTTTCTGTCAGGTCGAGTGACGCACGTCCCTCCTCAGTCTCCTTGTCGTGCCCATCCACGATTTTCTCCAAACCACACCGTTACAGGATTAACCATAAGAGACCCTTGGTCTTTGTTTTGTCGGCATCCTCTCCTTCTTCCAAACATCTTCCGTTCCGACCGATGTTATCCTGAGAGAGGTTTTCGTCGTCCTACGCGTCTCCGGTCTCGCCCTCGCGGCCATCATACGGGGTTTGGTGCCCTCTCACTCTTTTCATAGGGTCGTCCCGAGGTCGCGTGGATCCTCGCCTTCACGAGAGATCTCAGTCCCGTTATTGGAGAATCCCTACTCTGATGGTATTAGACTTGTCTAGGCGATGATGCCCACTGAAGAAATAAGAAAATGTTCTTATTCCACTTGGTTTTAATGCACATAGAAACTAGATATATATACACAATTTCTAAACTTCTCAACTACCCCATTAATGGGAGGATCATTAATGCGTGACTTTTAGTCTACCAACATTTATTATACTCCCCCTCAAACTGATGCATAGATATCAATCATGTCCAGCTTGTTACAAAGGTAATCAACCCGAGTACCCGGAAGTGCTTTGGTGAACATATCTCCTAATTGTTCTCTGGTCTTTATATACGCGGTAGTAATCAAGATCTACTGAACCTTTTCACGGAAGAAATGATAGTCAATCTCAATATGGTTGGTTTGTTCATGAAAAACGGAATTTAAGGCAATATGAATATCAACTTGATTATCATATCATAATTTTGTTGGCATGGAGACTTTGAGACCGAGTTCTGAAAGTAGTTGATAGATCCACATTATCTCAGTAACATATTGAGTCATGACTCTATATTCTAATTATGCACTAGAAACGTGAGACAACATTTTGTTTCTTACTTTTCCACGAGACTAAATTTCCTCCCACAAATACACAATATCCTGACGTGGATCATCGATCAATCTTGGATCCTTCCCAATCTGCATCTGTAAAACATTCTGTATGAGTATCATTGTGGTTCTAGTAGGGGAGGACATAAACTAACTTACAATGCTTATTGAGTATGCAATATCAGGCCGAGTTGCCGTAAGGTAGTTCAGTTTCCCCACAATTCTTCTATACCTCTTTGGATTCTCAAATAGTTCACCTTCTTTCACGAGTTGCGTATTTTGTGGCTATGGGGTAGAACATGGTTTAACTCCTAGCTTCCCAATTTCTGATAACAAATCTAGCACATATTTTCTCTGAGACAAGAATATCCCCTTCTTGCTTCTTGATACTTCTACTCCCATAAAGTACTTCAAGACTCCCAGTTCTTTAGTATTGAACTGGATGTGGAGAAAAGACTTCAGAGAAGAGATGTCCAAATTATCGCTGTCAATGATCACAGTGTCATCCACATATACAACTAGAAGAATAACACATGCTGGAAATTTCTTATAAAACACAGAATGATCGAACTTGCTCTTGTTCATTCCAAACTTTTCAACTGTTTGGCTAAACTTTACAAACCAAGCTCAAGTACTCTGTTTGAGACAATATAACGATTTCCGAAGGTGACATACCAGTCCACACTCCCCCTGAACAACAAAACCAAGAGGTTTCTCCATATAGACTTCCTCATGCAAGTCCCCGTGTAAGAAAACATTTTTTATATCCAGTTGGTATAAAGGCCAATCATAAGTGGCTGCCAAAGAGATAAACAATCGCACAAAAGTCAGCTTAGCAATAAGGGAGAAAGTATCAGAGTAATCCACTCCATAAGTTTGGGTAAAGCCTTTGGCAACGAGTCGAGCCTTAAGATGGGCTACAGAGCCATCAATGTTGAATTTAATAGAAAACACCCACTTACAGCCAATAACCTTTTTCTCGGGAGGCAACAGAATCACCTTCCAAGTACCATTCGCATCCAATGCACTCATTGCTTTTATCATCGTTGAACGCCAGCCAAGACGGGATAGTGCCTCATGAACAGTTTTAGGATTCGAGACTAAATCAATAGAGGCTATGAAGGAACATGATGAAGGAGACAACCGATCACATGTCACCAAGGAAGAGATAGGATACATACATTTTCGTTTATCTTTACAGAGGGCGATAGGGAGGTCGTCAGGATCTGGTGGCGAAGAGGAACTCGGCTCTCGAGCCCTGGCCTGCGTCATCCTGGTATCGAAACGACATCGTCATTTCCCATGCTATCAATGTCACTGTGTGTCCGTTCATCAGGAAAGGTGGTGGTGATGGGCCTCCTGGTGACCCTGCCACGACCTCCCATCCCCCTAAACCGGCTAGACTCCTAAGCTTCACATCCCGGCTATCTACTATATCCGGCTTCCTAGAATAGCGGGGTCATCGCCCTTGGACTCCTTCTGCGTCACAATATCAAGGGTGGAGTTCCTCTCTACTACCGCCTCTAGATCGAGGGGTTAGTCTTGTTCGAGATCGTGATCCTCAACGACCGCGCCTTCGTTGCCAGCGGCTGTATGGTTAGGTCTTAACGGCCAGGGTCGATGCGACTTCTCTCCCGTATTCGGCACCACTTTTGAGGTCTGTCGCCTTGCTTAAGCCCAGAGAATCAGTTGGTCAGTCTAACCTAACCCTAGCCTCGTCTTTCCTTGGAGGGACAAAGGAGGGTTCGGTGACGTCCACCGTCCTGCCTAATCCGAGAATAGGTACGACGGGAACCACTGGATCTCTTGGAGGATATCTAGGGTTTCTTCTAGGGACTAGAGCTGATGCCCATCCCCCTCTATAGGAAGAGAGAGGCGTATGGGTTGGAAGGAATAAAAGGCATTTAGGTATGGTCTAGGAAGCAGCCTCGCCGGGATCCATGAAGACCTGGCACGAAGGGATGCATAGGAGGACTGGCCGCCCATCCTATAAGGGGGGTCCCTCCACCGTATAATGTGATCCCTCCCAACACTACGCGCGTCTCCCAGACTCCTAGTGTTTCCGATTGGCAGAGCCACAAGTTTTTAGGTTGTGACAGGTAGGCTCAAGTTGAGCCGGATGTGGTCTTTTGACCAAGTTTAGGCAAGCATCTGGAGTCTTATTGTCTGACTCTTGGTTTCTTATTTTCTGTTTTAGTTTGGTCTCCTTGTTTACTAGTAAATCTAAGTGCTTGGTCACTCAAAGAACCCAACTATACCTCAGGTTTATTTGGAGGATTAGTTTTAGCCAGTCTTTGGATATACTACAGTTACTACTATCCCCTAATTCTTCGTTATATATGATGGTTTCATATAAATAAAACTCGTTCTTTTTGCTAAAAAAAAAAAAGAGGAAATTAGAAACCCCAAAAGACAGATTTCGGGGAAACCAACATACTCAAACATTGGGACCTCAACATGCACCGGTCTGGGAGTATTCGAAGTGGTGCCCCTACAACGAACTCGGGCCACTATAGGTTTTCGTGCCTTCTTTGGTTTTTCAGTCGTCTTTTAAACTTTCCGTATATCAAATCCGACATGAATAAAACTTTCTGTTCTAATGCCATTGTATATGAGTATATTTTTAAAATATGACTCGAAATTGACCGATTATGTCTATTCCCACTATGGCATCTAAAACAGCTCATTTTAAATGAACTGGACTTCCTATCATGGATGTTCTTACCACGCTATTCCCCTTTCAGAAGAAGAGAAAAAAGATGTACATTTTGAATCTTAAAGTTTATCAAAACATATACATGTACATTTTAAAAGATCGTAACTATATAACGTAATTTTAAATTATATAAAAACAATAGAACATAGAAATATAACTTCTGGTTCGAGGTCGAAAGATGCATTGTTTCAAGACTGAAACGAGATGTGAACTCTCACAATTCAATACAAGCTTTTCCTTAGCTTCCCTCTAAAATAATTGAATATACACAACCTGTTTATCCCCAAACTTATAAATAGCTCATACAAATTCCCAAATAATGATTACACACTAAAGCTTTGTGTCCAAACATGGACTAATAGACAAAAAATAGGATCAGTTTTGAATTATACTACAATAGAAGAAAGCATCTCCATGGGAAGGCAGAGAGCAACACATAGAAACTCATTGAGCTACACAAACTAGGACTGCAGGGGAAGATCTTTATGGGTATAAACTATATCTTTATCCCCGTTAACCACCTGCCCGCTGCCTTGCAATATCCTAAACATGGAACGAGCAATTTCAATAATCAATTAGGACCAAGTTTAGTATAAACAGCAATGATGATAATATGAAAATGTCCTTACCACCGTGTTGTTAACAGTCCTTCCACTCCCACAGGACCCCGAGCATGAATCCTGCTTGTGCTTATGCCAACCTATTCAACCATATCAGAACATGACCATGGAGGAATGAGGAAAAAAATAGGTAAGCTTAGTATGAAGAAGAAGAAGAAGAAAAGGCTGTGCACACCTCTGCACCAAGGCCAAAGCGTGCTCCATCAGAAAATCGTGTGCTTGCTTTGTGGAACACTGCAGCACTGTTGGTGTTGACATAAAGAATACATTTCAATATAACAGCATGACAAAATAATTTAGAGAGCAAAAATAAAAATATATCTTCTGAAGGCCTTTTCAAACAAATGAATCCCCAACAAAATGGTTGCGATGATATTTATCTACCAAACAGGAGCTACTGAGAAACTATTGAATATATCATTACTGCAAGGACTACCCAAAGCCTAAAAGGAAGTTACCTGTCAACTTGATGTAGGAAAATTTCAGCAACTTTGCGATCTTCAGCCACAATGCAATCAGTATGAGAACTGTAGAAAATTGGAAAATCAAATATCCTTCATTACCTCCAGAAATTTCAACAACTAAACACATACAAAATATGAAATCAAAACGTGCCTTCCATGTTTATGCACATGACTGATGGCTGCATGCACATCATCCACAACTTCAACTGTGCAAGCCATTGAACTGTACTCGCGGTGGAATGAAGGTGCCTCTGCAATATTTAATAATGTGCTTGCTCTAGGCCCACCATATAGGGTTACACCTTAAGAACACATTCACGTGAGAATGCAACCCAAAAATAAAGTCCTAAAGGGCTCTATATTACTTGAGTAATGATACAATGTAACGAATATAAATATGTTGTATGTTCACTGAAGGAACCAACTGGAGCTTAATTAACAAGTGATGGGGCTAATTCAACCTACAGTTTCAAAAGTGTCTAGATGCAACGGAACTATCCTTTACAATGCCAATCGTCATAAGTGTTGCCGAAGTCAATTTTCTGCAATATTCTGATGGAATTCATTTCTTGTTCTAATCTGCAATGAAACTGATGATCTTTTTTGGGTATCTCTAATCTATAGAGATTTAGGAACACATGTTAAATACTGGCTTTCACAAATCAGACTCGCTTAAATGATCTACCAGCCAATACAGGACAATTTTATGTCTCATGAAATCTCCCTTTCCCCCTGTAACTTTGATTCTGCTCTTAAAGAAATTTCAGTTAGTGCATTACACATAATGTCCATTATGGATATTAATGTTTCCCTGAAACTGTTTGGGCACCAACCTAGCTACTACTTTATTTTTCTTTATTGACTAAATGTTAAAATGAAATAGACCTGGTATTGACTTGAGAGAAAAGTTATTCGTCCATTTATACTTTCTAGGAGTCAATAACAGATACATGCATACCTTGATGTTGAAGTGCTAAAGTAAGCTCATAGAACCCACCATTAGTAGACAAATCCTTGTGTACAAGGAGCGTTTCCTGAGGAAAAACCATGGAAACAAAAACTAGGAGACTATAAGATGTCAAATTGTGCACTACAAATAATTTTGCATCAAATATAGTCAGATTGGTTATGGTCAAATATCAACTTCTTATTTAATTAAGTCAAATAAATACTTATATTACCATGGCATTACAGGCAGCAGGATAGTCTATTTTCGCATCCAGAACTATGCGCTTTGCAATATCCATATTGGCTGACTTGTCAATATAAACGTGACAAATTCCATCTGGGCAACAAAACTGCGGCTTTACTAAAAGCAAGAGTTTATATCATATATATTTATTATAAGTTTATAACAGCCGCAAGTTGCTCTTACCAGAATGACCAAGAACGGGAATTTTTGTTGACTCCTTGATTTGAGATACAAGTTTATTGCTGCCTCGAGGAATCACTAGGTCTATTACATCATCAAGCTGTGGCAGAATACAATCAGTTACAAAGCATCATATAATGAAGACCACTTCCAATTTGAAATTTATAGCAACCTTGAGCAGATCAGTGATTGCCTCCCTTGAAGTTACAAGTCCAATGAGTTTGTCACCAACAGAATCCGGGATGGCAGAAGTAATGACCTTGTGCAAAATTGCATTTGACTGTTTGGCTTCTTTCCCTCCTTTCAATAGTAGACCATTACCGTTTCGAATTGCTAATGAAGCAATCTATTGAGTGACATCAATAAATAAAAGATCAATTATAAGAAAAGTAAAGAGACGGGCCTTGATCTATGTATATCTTCATCGTTGTTAATTATTTAATGTATGAGAATAAGATAGGGAACAGTCATATTTTACCTGAACAAGAGCATCCGGTCTAGACTCAAAAACAATTAACAGGACACCCAAAGGGCATGAAGTTTTCTCTAAGGTGAGTCCATCTGCAAGCTGGATGCAAGAGCAGTCATCATAAGTGTCAAGCACTGTAGTAACCAGTATCATACATTTTTAAAGGCAACTGTCACCTCCCACACCTTGGTTGTACACTTCTTTAAAATAATAAGTAGATGTAATACACTTCAATGTGGTATATCTCAATGTCAAAAGAACAAAAGACAGTAAGCTCAAAACAGGGGCAATGCTTCTGCATCCATGTTAAATAAGCAAAACTGAAACCATGCCACACTCCAGTAACAAAATAGGGTTTTCTGACCTCTGTTCGCTTCAAAACGTGGCCAATGGGTTCTTCCATGTTTGCTAGTGTCCGAATAGATTTTGCAAGACTAGATATCTGGAAATTAAAATAATTCATATAAAAAAGGAAATACAAATATCTAGAGCACTTAAGGATGCATGTTTTTTAGAGCCAAAAAATATGGTGTCAAATCAAAGTTACATGGCAAGAATTTGCTTGCCTTTCCAGGTTTTAGAGCCAAACGAGATATCAGTGATTTCTCATAACCCGCCTCCTGTGCAGTAGCAACATCAGCTTCATTCTCAGCTATAATCAAGTCTTCACTTGCTTCGAGGGCATCAGCTATGTCTAGCAAAATTTTCCTTCTATCTCGAGTTTGTAAGCCCTACAATCAAATGACTCATGGTAACATATCCAAGATTTCAGTTTTACCAGTTCCTATAGATTAGATTGCAAAATAAAACTTCGAACGAATATATGTTACATACCTGGAGCCGTCTAGAACTTTCCCGCGCAGCAACTGCCATGTCACGTGCACACATCTCTTTAATTGAAGTCCACAAATGAGCGTCTTGGTGAAAGAGAGTGCCCACACATTTCCCTTGAAGTACTTTTAATATGTTATATGTTATCTGTTGCATATCCACTTCAAGAAGTTGAAAACAATTTTCAGTCAACAAGGAAACAATTCATACAACTGAAGGGGACACGACAGCATGTTACCCAATAAGGGTTTATTACATAAACTCATTTTTCACATTGCATGGAACTTCCAAGGGCAAAAGAAAATTATACATAGTGCAGTTGAGTGTGTGACAATGTACAAGTCATCACGAGAATTAAGAAGAATATGAGAAATAAATGAGGTACGCAAAAAGAGAATTTTATAGGTACCCTGCAAAAAGTTTATTTTAAATCGGGCTTACCTCCCTTTAAGATTATGGAAAGAAAAGGCACATGCACAAATGCATCTTTTTCAAAGAAGCAACTGGTTATTATGTTAAATCAGACACATGATAGAAATTTACCTAGTAATTACAACAGGTATACCAGCATAGGCAGCGCAAACAGCAGCATTAACTTTGGCTGTCATGCCTCCTCTTCCCACTCGAGATTTGTCTCCAAATGTTATTTCTCCTTGATGCTTTTCTCTTATATAAGTATGGATGAGCTTTGAATGAGGTTCATTTGGAGGACCACTATAAAGGCCCTCTACATCACTTAACAAGACAAGGAGATCTGCTTTTAGTTCAAGAGCGAGTAGACCAGCTAAACTGTCATTATCCCAAAATATTCCACAAGAGTCCTGCAACTAATCCTTACAATCAGAAGAAGTAATGTGCAGGAAAATTATATAAACCAAATGAGCAATGTGCAAAAGAAATAAGAATGAGAATAAAGCATACGAGAGCAGAGTTATTTGATAACTACCACTGATATACATAAACTACTAGCATTAACAGAGGCACATATAATTCTGTAAACAATGTGTTGGAATGAGAGTGTGTAACTATGCTACACAGGGCTGATTTCATAGCCCGTATAGTTATACTAATTTGTGTAAAAAGGAAGATAAGCATGAATGCAAAAACAGTCACTAGTTAACTAGAACTCAAACAACCATGAGAACACCAATAATCTTCATGCATCTAGGATGTGGGTTCTCATCCAAGATCCAACATACAACTCCCATAAACTGACATTCACTGATAGAACAGATTATACTTTATACACCAAACATAGCATTACCAGCCATAAATAGAAAATGGCTTGAGCCCGGTCAGACTGAACTGAAGGCACCTATAGACTTAGAGATAAGCCTTTTAGCTCATATTGTTGGTTTAGAATGTAAGAATCAATAGAAACAACCAGTTTATCAAATTGCTAAAAATAAAACATTTAACTAATCCCGGATGAGAAGAAAAGATGTAGAAAGGTTGAGTAAAATGCACAATACCTCATATGGTGCTCTCCTAGTACTAATTGCATCATTTTCATTGAAAATAGGAATAACCCTAAGAGCTAACAATGATTCCACCATTTCCGAAAGCTGCTCTCTGAAATCTCCATCCCTAAACTCACTGTCTGTCACAAGTAGTTGGGAAGACGTCACGTCAAGCTGCATTAAATGGGATTTGTATCAGTGCAGACAGTAAACAAGGCCAGTGCAACATTAGAAACAGTAATTCCTTGCTGATTGTGCAAATATATGGTAATGCTAAAAAAAACATACATTGTGAATACAAAATCAAAATCATATACTATTTATTTTGACCTGGCTGAACATGGCATCGTAAAGAGCCATGAGACTGCTCTGCCCAACAGCTGCACAAGCTTTTCCATCAAATTCTTCTTGTGGATTTTGGAGATCAGCCAAGCTACAAATCAAGTACGGATAATGTTTAGGAAAGCTGTCATATTCATCATGCATGCACACTGAGAAAATAGAACAGTTGCACGAACTGGAACAGTTAATAAATAAAAATAAAAATAAAAATAAAAACAAGAAAAATAAATGTGCCAAGCAGAAATGGAAAACCAGAAGTGAATGTAGAAGACCCTAAAGGATAAGAGCGTAGCAATGTAAATGAAAAGAACCTGCTATTGACCAGTCTCCTGTATCTTAGCCTTTGGCGGCCAAGACCAACTGCACCTGAAGTCACCAAAATAACTTCATAGGCTTGTGAGTTTAGTTCTTTAAGCTGCAGGGATTCCATCCAGAAATTAGCATTGATCAGCGAAAATATGCCAAACTTTTCTGAACGTTTCGTTATCACGTCATAACCCAGACCAACGTTTCGTTGCAATTCCATACTTAAAAGGTTTGGTTTTTTGCAAAAAGTATAAAAAACTGTCAAAGTTAACAGCACCGTTAGACATCAGAACACGTGCATGTCACGTGTACTATTTCAAATTTAAATATGACCATTTCGCCCTCGACCTTTGTTACACATCCTAACCTTCGCCCTCGACCTTTGTTACACATCCTAACCCTGACTATGTAATATTTCACACAAATCATCAAAATCAAATTTACAACTTAGTAGTTCTGAATTCTTTATGGGTTCTTGCTTCTTTTCATGAATTTGCTATGGGTTCTAGCTTCTTTTCATGAATTTTGATGTTGAATCCTTTATGGGTTTGAGCTTATCTTCATAAATTTGCTAATGGGTAATTAGATAGAGAGAAAAGGAAAGAAAAACAGTAAATATAAGAAACATAAAAAAAATTGACTTTTAATCCTTAATGGGGTTTGAGCTTTTTTTATTGAATTCGCTTCTGGGTGTTTGGATAGCGAGGAAACGAAAGAAAATGTGCAGCATTTTAACCTAACATCCATAGAAGCTTCAAAGCCTGAAAATAGAGTATAAAAGACAGAGAGGGAGGTTGAAAAAGAGGGCTTGAGGGCATAAAAGACAATTCGCAGCTAAAACTAACAACATCCACCATTTTAACAGTTTTTTATACTTTCTGCAAAAAACCAAACCTTTTAAGTATGAATTGCAACGAAACGTTGGTCTGAGTTAGGACGTGATAAAGAAACGTTCAGAAAGGTTAGGAACCAGCGTTTTCCCGGAAAAAAAAACACTAGAGAAAACCCAACAAAAACTTACCTGCTCACACAGGGCCCAAGTCTGCCCAATGCCAATCGTCCATCACCTCTTGTAACCACAGCTGTTCCAACCTGCAAAATATACCAGCAAGCATTACCAATTAATTAATAACTGTGTGTACTTTAGCTAGTATTATAGCAATTCCTATGCACTACCAAATTGCGCTTAATCAAACAGAATATGAAACCAAATTGAGCTGATCAAATGCATTAGACACATCCACCAGTGTGGATCATCTGCAGAGTTGCTGATAAATTAATCTCTTCCACCAACTTTTACCTCGAGTTTCAATCACATTTTCAACTTTCTAAGGATCCAAACATAACACAAGTATTATGGATCGACATTTTCCTTATGAGTGAAGTGTTCATCGCGATAAATAAAATCCGAGTATACCAGAAACAAACGCTATAAATGACGGAATGAAACAGAGTTGCGAAGAAAACAGCAGTGGTAACCTTGACAACGAGGCGTTTCACGCCTTTGAGGAAACCTCGAGTAGGATCGACGGGCTCCATCGCCGAGAGGAAGAAGAACGAGTTTTAGCGGGTCGACTCAGAACGAGCGAGTTCGTACTCTCAGTCACTCGCAGAGTTACACAGTAGGAAGCAAAAAGGAAAAAGAAAAGTTCTCGTCCGGATCCGAGAGAGAAAGATGGATGCCACGTCACGACGTTGAACAAGACGACGAACCGCTCCTGCGTAGTATAGGGGGTCCTGCTCACGTGGGCGAGACACGTGTACGGCTGAGCCAGCCAATGCATCCGTGATCCAAAGGACGATCAATCATGTGTTCTGCCGCGCTATTTTTATTAGTCCTAACCTTTTGGAAGGTTTTTGTCTTTCTATTAAAAATGCATATGAATAAATAAAATATCTTGCCCACTAATAAATCAAATAAACGAGCTCTATCTCAACAAATAACATTTGTATTATTCAAATTGATATTTAGATATCATACAAAGTTCAAATTTCTCGATAAATTTAATTAGTTTCGAATAAAGATATATCATTGATATATTTTTTCAAAAGAAGCGAGGATTCGTTGCGTCATGCAAATCTTCTAAGCAAACATAAGTTGCTTCTTTTTAATACGTTTATGAAAGAAAGAAAAAAAAAATGTAATAGTCATTTCAATTTCTTCACCAAAGGAAACTTATAATAAGTTGATCCAACTTTTATATGTGTATAGTCCGTAGACATGATCATAAGCTTCTATTGAAAGTTAGAATACAAATACAAGCACACTGTTGGAACATGCATGAACACAAGACCACCAGGAAAGGAAAAACAACCAATGAATCAAAAATGGAAAGTAGAGAGAAGAGGACCTTGACGACGACGCGCTTCACATCCTTCATGAAAGCTCTGGTCGGATCGGCCGAGTCGAATCCCATGGCCGTATGATACGAATCCAATATGTCTTCTTTGACTCGGTAGTGAGAGACAGTGTGAAGCGACTCGCAATCGATTAGATATGAATTGGGCTTCGTGATTACTGATGTTTTAAGGGGGTTTATATAGGAGCAGATGTTTGATTTTTCAATAATTCAGGATTTAAGTGTCACGAGATGGTGCCACGCCTTTTATTTTAGAAAACACTAGCAATCACATTAATTTAGATAATATCATGTTATCATCTTAAACTACCTATGAAAATGATGTTAGTAAATAAACTTCAAAAATGATCATGTTTTCATGTATTTTAGCGAAATGAACCAATATTATTAAGGAAAAAAATAATTAGAAGAAAAATGGTGAGAAGGTGAATCATCTGAACATAATTCGACACATAATCCTCTAGTTACAAGCGAGATATAGTCAGTTATATAAAACATTTAAGAACTACTCGATAGCTACCAAAACTAAAAAGCAGGAAAATCAATTCCATCTCGACCTGAGGACAACCATAGAAGCATGTATGTGTGCGGAGCCTCCTATGGGGCTCTAACCATGTGGGTGATGTGCATGGTTGGGGCAGGGAGCTACGGAGTTAATGGAGGGACCCCATACGGGGCCAAGTTATCAATCCTCCTAAACAACCTGAGGCCTCCAAAAGGACTCATGGATCCTTGCGGGCTTGTTTAGCAATCCTTGCTTGATACTCTTCTCATGTTGATCATCTATTTCCATTCTCTTCTTAGTCAGGGTCTTCTTCAGCCAAGTGCCTCCTGAATGCCCTCCTAGAGAGCATGTTGTGGTCGTCCCTCCTGCCCAAGGGTTAGGAAGGACGTTGGACGTCACCGAACCCACCTCTATCTCTACCGGCGAGCGGTCGGGTCATACGGATTGTGGATCCCTATGGGTGTTAGTGACTTAGGCAAGACGTTGGACATCAACTTCTTTCCTATAAGCTGCAATGGGGAGAAGATAAGGGGAACCACCGGGGATGTGTGTCGTTGAACCATTCTTCGTTCTCGGATCAGGTCAAACTTCGAGGGCAATCTCATATAGCAGCAGGTTTGATTTTTTTTCACTCGTACAAGGGGATTTTGGAAATCCAAGGGGGCAAGGGTAGACCGACAATGACGAATCGGTCCTTTGTTTGTGGTGACCAATGTAGTCTGTGTCTTGAAGGGGCTTACACCTTCCCGAGAGGTTGTGTTACTACCATGATAATGCTATCATGGGATTTCAGAGGGCTTAGAAAACTAGCCTTGGTGGAGTACTTGAAGGGGGTAATTCGGCGTCGCAAACCCCACATCATGTTACTCTATGAGACACTGGAGAAGGAGGGTCGAATGGAGACGCTAAAACTACAATTGGGCCTATTAGATGGTTGTGAGGTACCGACTAGGGGCACTAAGGAGGCCTCATGTTACTCTAGACGGAGGAGGTACAAATCTCGGTAAGGGACTCAGCTCCTTGCTTTATTGATGTCCTGATTCGAGGGGCGGGCATCGATAAGTTTCGTTTTACAGGGATATATGGGGAGGCTAATAGAGAGCTTTACTGGACAACATGGGAGTCAATCAGATCTCTAGGTGGTCCAAATGTTTCAAGGGATGATTGGCTCTTAATGGAGGATTTCAACAGTATTTTCTATCAAAGGGAAAAGAGAGGAGGTCACCCGTATCTCAAAGCTCTTATCACATCATTTAGGGATGTCTTGAGTGAATTGCTATTGTTTGACATGCCATTACAGGGTTACAAGTACACATGGCTCAGTGGTAGTGAACCGGCTACACGGATAGAGGTACAACTAGATAGGGTCATCCTTTCCCCTGGTCTTACACACAGGTGGCCTCAAGCGCACCTAGACAATGTGGGTATCTCCATGTTGGATTATCTCCCGGTCCTATTCGACATAGATAGGAGGATTGAACCCATGAGCTCCCGACATTTTAGGTTTGAGAATATCTAGGCGGAGGATCCAGAATGTGGACAACTAATCCAAAATATGTGGGGAGAACCGGATATCGTCCCATCTTAGTTAAGACAAAGGAGACGGGGGAAGCGTTGTAAAAGTGGGATAAGGAAGTGTATAACGCTCTCTCACATAAGATTTTTCGGTATGAAAGGGATATCTTTTGGCTGAATGGAAAGGGAGATCGCACCAATACCCGAAAATGCAGAGCTTTACAAATCTAGTACACCAAGGCTCTACACAAAAGGGGGCTTTCTAGAGACAGAGGGCCAAGCAACACTAGATGACAGATAAGGATCGCAATACAAAGTTCTTCTAGGCATCTGCCTCTTAACGGAGGAAAATCAACAAAGTGACAGAGATAAAGGATGTGGACAACACAGTGTTGACTTGGGACACGGGTATGTGATATCACATTCTCTCTTTCTACAAAGCCTTGTCAAAAAGGTCTGAACAAACGACTGCCTCTTGGTTTCCCAAGTTTACTCGACAAATTACTGAAGCACAAAATGAAGCACTGCTGCCACCCGTTTCGACGGAAAAGTTAAAGATTCTAGTGGGACCAACAAATCTCTAAGACCAAACGGGCTCAATACTTTTTTCTATCAAAAGTACTCGTCCACTATAGGATGGATGTTACGTCCTGTGTCCGTAAGATCTTTGAAGGGGGGAGGTCCCGCCTTGTCTCAATACAACGATGTTGGTACTCATTCTGAAAGTGGGGGCTCTAACGTGTCTCAAGGATCTTCGACCCATTTCTTTATGCAATGTTCTTTTCAAAATAGTCTCGAATATAGCGTTTAATCGCCTCAAAGGAACTCTATAAGTAATTATATCTCCTACTCAAGGTGTGTTTGTCCCTGGTCGTTCCATACAAGATAATATCATCCTTTCTTTCGAAACTCTTCATTTCATGAAGAATAAGAAGAAAGGTCGAGAGGGCTGGGTAGCTCTAAAGTTGGATTGAGCGAGGCTTACGATAGAGTGGAATGGGGGTTCTTATGGGATATGATGAGAGCCTTCGGATTCAGGGAGGAATGGATCTCGCTTTTGTGTCGATGCACATATTCAGTCATGTATAACATAGTGGCATGAGGTCAGCAAACAGGTTTTGTTCAACCAGAAAGCGGCATTCGTCAAGGGGATCCTCTATCCCCATATATGTTCCTATTTTTTATGGGAGTTTTTGCTCGCCTCCTTCAGTCGGAAAAGAGTCAAGACCTCATCCACGGTGTAAGTATAGCTTATTTGGCTCCTCCCCTTACTCACCTATGTTTTGCAGACGATTGATATGTCTTTTGTAAGGCCTCACAGATTGAAATGGGGAGAATAAGAAACTACCTAAGAATGTTCGAGGAATCCTCGTGGCAAGTAGTAAACCTTCACAATTGTCATTGTTTTTTAGCACCAACACCCATTTGGATACTAGAGGTGACGAGGTATGACTAGTGGGGATACCTGAGCTCCAAACACCATTTCCATACCTAAGGGGTTCCAAACCTGATGGGACGTAATAGAAAAAAATCTTGCAACACATCTTAGATCAAGTATTGCGATGAATCTAGAGGTGGGATGGGAAAATGTTAAACGGGGCAGGGAAGGAGGTCTTAATAAAGTTGGCACTTCAATCTCTACCGACCTATGTAATGAGTGTTATCTGACTTTTGCGAGGCACGTTAGACAAGATAAACGTGGCTCTAGCGTGTTTTTTGTGTGGAATGATTGGGAGGAAGCGACAATATGATAATATGGAAATCTTGGGCGACTATGTCTTGCCCTAAGGAAGTGGGCGGCTTGGGATTCAGGAACTTACATGATTTCAACACTGCCCAGTTGGGCAAGCAGTTATGGAAGATTGTGACAGAAGAGTCTATTCGGGTGACAATGGTCTTAAAGGCATGGTACTTCCGGGATTCTTCGGTTTTGGAAGCCAAAGAGGTCTGAATCAGAGTTTTGTCTAATAAAGTCTCCTTTCGACCCAATGTCTGATCAAGCAAGGGGAACGCAGATCCGTAGGCCCGGTGACTTCAACCGTAGTTCTTCGTCATACTTGGCTCATAGGGATGGAGCCTTGGATCACCTCGACAAACGCAGACCTGGAATATTTTAATGTGTCAGGGCTTATGGCGCCAAATACTAGACAATGGAATGTGGAGAAGATTCTAGAGCTTTTCGATGAGAGGGACAGTATGCCCTTCTATTAGTTCCAACTAGCAATACCGCCCTATAGAACTCATGGTATTGATCAAGAGAACATTTAGGACAATATTCAATCAAGTCAGCGTACAGAATGCTCAACCAAGGGAAACCACCCAAGAATTTCTTCGGACATATGAACGTTTATTTGGGGCCTCGATGTCGTCCCAAAAATCCAAAACTTGTTATGGCGAATTTGTGCGGGGTGCCTTCAAGTAGCATCCAGACTTTAGTCTAGTAGGATAGAAATATATTTATCCTACCCAATATGTCAACTGGGGGAGGAGTCAAAAATACACCTCCTTGTTACATGTCTAGTGACGGCAAAATGATGGCGAATTAGTGGCCTTTCCCTCCCCACAGAAACTCAAGACATCTTAGATTAGCTAAGAACCATGCCAGATATGAACCCTCCAAAAAAAAAGGAGAGGTAGGGTGCCTCCTATGGGAAATATGGAAGGCCAAAAATAAGAAGGTGCGAGATGATATCACTCCGGTAGCAGCGTCCATCCATTACACGACCTCTTTTCTAAATGCAGGGTGGCTGGAGGTAAAGTCTTGGTAGGGGATAGGAATTTCTAATTCATCTCAGCTAGGAAGTGGAGCAGCAACCACTTGGACCTACCCACCCCAAGGGACTTGGGTTATTAACACGGATGGATCTCTTTTCGTAGAAAGTGGTCATTTGGGTACAGGTTGGGTGTGTAGGGACGATACAAGTCATAAAACTGGGGCCAAGTCCTTCTCTTTTCAGGGTCCCTAGAATCCGAGATTGGTGAAGGCTTATGCTATCATGGATGCGATGTAATGGCTAGTGTAGAAGCCACATCAGAGAGCCACCATCCGTAGTTATTGTAAGGTCATAGTGGATACGATCAAAAAGAGGAGAAGTTCCTCTTCTCCTCTAGGTATATTAATTAGCGATTTTATTCCTCTATTATATAGACTTGAGGCCATGCAACTCGATTTTTAAAAATGGGTAGCGAACAAAGCAGTTCACTGGTTTGCCAGGGTGGCATGTTCCTACCATGTTTAGGAATGGAAAGAAGAGTTTATACTAGAGTCATTTCACTGTGTCCTTATTACCGACATTTAAATAATATATCTCATTAATGCTAAAAAATGAAGTCTATTTATTTGGAAGTTTTAGTTTTAAAATTCTGAAATATATGTTAATTTGTGTAACACTAAGTCATCGTGTGTCTTGGCGTATGTGGTACAAAGTTATAAATTGGTGAGGATTTTTTTGTTTGGATATCCCTCAAGTCTCTGCCTTAGGTCATGTATAATGCACCGAATTGGAAGGCAAACCGCGACTCGCGACATACTATTTAGAGGGTTGGCACGCGAGTCGCACGTTGTGGCGCGCGTTTTTGCGGTGCCAATCATATAAATAATGGGTCGGGGTCGTGTCCCGCGAACCGCTATAGCGGGTCACTGGTTTGCGCATCACGAGTCGCGTGCCAACCAATGAGCTGGTGACACGTGGCTATTTCGGTTAGAAAAAAAATTCAATCATTGGGAAACGGTCAACCCACCAACAAAAAATACAAAATAACCAAAAATAAGAATTTTTTAAATACAAAATATCATATTTTAACCTAAAAGAACCATAAAAATTATCTATAAATACACCCTCCCCCATTCATTAAACCACCAACATTTCTCTCAACTTTCTCTCTCAAAATATCAAACTTCTCTCACAAATTCTGATACAAAATGTTTGACGACGAGTGTCCATCTATGGAGGAGTTGGAAGCCAACATTCGTGTAGTGGAACAACGACTCCGACGAAGGGTTGACTGAATGATAGACAGAGAAATGCCAAGGATCAACTCAATGAGGCAAAGTATCGAACATGGGGAACCTTCGCGATTAGAGATTAAAAAAGGTCGTCTCGAAGCCCACGACCGAATGATGCAAGATTATTTTTTAGAGTACCCAACGTATGGGCCTGATATGTTTAGGCGCCGATTCCGTATGTGCCGACCACTTTTTCAACGGGTGATGGAGAAGGTAGCGGGGCATGACGATTACTTGATTCAGAAGCGGGACACTGTCGGACGCTTGTGCTTATCAGCGCACCAAAAATGCATTGACGCGATACGAATGCTTGCGTATGGGTGCTCGGTCGATTCGTTGGACGAATACCTACAACTAGGGGTAAGTACCATACTTGAATGTGTACACCGGTTTTTCACGGTCGTTGGTTAGGTATTCGGGAGTGAGTGCGAGCGTAAACCAATTCTGGAGGACTTGACCTGATTACTCGAAGCGGGGTACAACCAAGTGTTCCCCGACATGATTGGGAGTCATGAATGCATGCACTGAGAGTGGGAGAATTGCCCAAGCGTATTTCAAGGATCCTTTGGTTGGGGAGATCACCACGGGGATCCAACCGTTATTCTGGAAAATATAGCATCATGGATTTGTGGATTTGACATTCATTTTTCAGGATGGTTGGCTTGAACAACGGTATCAACTTTTTTCAATGCCAGTCACTTATTCCATAACTCTTTTCATGGCCGTGAGTTTTCTGTGAAGTATGAGATCAACGGGCATCGCTACGATCGGCCTTATTATTTAGTTGACAGCATTTATCTCTCATGGAGTTGATTCGCCATCCCTGTACATGCAAACAGAAGTTGTTTGCTAAATTCAAGAAGGTTGTCAGAAAGATTTTGAGAGGTCTTTTGGAGTCCTCCAAGCACGGTGGCACATAATATCCCAACCTTCTCGTGTTTAGAGCAGGCATTCTTTGATTGATATCATGCACACTTGTATCATTCTACACAACATGATTGTAGAGTCAAACGTGACCAGTATGAAACAGGAGATGAGGACTTGTATTACGACGTCCCTCTAGAAATACCAGATTGAACACCACCAGAACGATGACACCAGGGAAGGCTCTTATCCTAGCAACAACGCTTGCACGCTCGACTTAGTGTGACAAATGATTTGACCCACCAACAAGTCCATATTGACCTTATTAAGCACATTTGGGATCGATTTATAGTGCATTACCATTCCGACGACAAGTGAGAAAGCTTTTTATCTAAAAACATTGTTTTGTCAAATGTGTATTGGGTGGTATTAATCGGGGATGAATAAAATTATAAGTTTCTATTCATTTAGTTAATTTATTTTGAAATGCTGACTTTTATTATATATTTTTTTGTAAGCGCTAAAAATTTTATTCGATGGTCATCTCTGAGGGGGAGAAGCCAAAAAACAAACCACGATTACAAAACTCTCCATAAGAGAAAACAGGGAACAAACCCTTAACAAAAAACGAGCAGAATCAACTAGTCAAGAAACAGTTGCCTAGACCTTCGACCCAAACAATTGAAAAACAACTAACTAATCTTCCTCATACCACTCGCTGTCTGAGGTCGGAACGCTGGAAGTCTTCTGATTGAGGGCTCGGGTCTTGGATCTGGTATTCTGCGTACGAGCTACCAAAATTGGCTTAAGTTGTCCCTTTCGGGCCTTTGATGCGAGTGCCTCCTCCACACACCCATCGATCGATTGCAATGCTCTTTGGGACACGTTTTCAATGGGTGGAAGCTTCACACCAAACACTTTATAATTTTAAAGATGTGGGGGGGCGGCTCAAGCATTTTGGGGACTTAAGGAGGGCGTTCTTCCATGGACCGGACTGATCCTCGGACGAAACACAATTCCCTATATCCAATATACCTGACCCGGGTTCACTATTCTGCATTGCACCCGATTCATTCTCCAAATTAATAGCATCTTCACTTGGGCCTAAGCCATTTGGGCCTGAGCCACCTGCAACATGGGCTTCCTCCTTAGCCCACTCAGAACTTTCCAAAACGACGACAGACGCACTGATCTCACGATTTCCATGCGCGAACTGTTCATCTTCTTCCCCGTTTAACTCGGGAATTTCAGAGTCAAAATTTGAAAACGAATCCGTCTCTAGATGTAATTCCCCTTGATTATGGGGATCCTCGTGATCACGGATCCCATCCGAATCGGGTGAAACCGAAACAGGATTAGGTCGTCGAATCTCGCCACCGGACTACGGCAACGCTTCTACGCCGGTCTTTAAACCAGTTTTGTTCCTGTTGGATCTCGATGGAGAGTATGAACACATACTTGCAGCGAAAATAACTCGAGACCATGCCATAGAACACTACCAAATATTAGATACACAAGAGAATAAAAAATATGGATGTCTCCTTACCAATTCGTTCAAGAACACCAAAGAAACGATAATCGGCTTGAGTCTCCGAGACGCCTACGTATCCAATTGGAATCAAAGCCACGTAGTTCTTCTTTAGATGACTCAAGAACACAACAAGAGGGAGGAAGTATGCCAAAGCCGAAATTCTAGGGTAAGAGGGAGAGAAGTTGTGTTTCTAATCTTGTCTTGTGTTTGTTATGTTGAAAAAAGATGACTTAAACATAACAAACCTCATACTTGTCCAATTAAAGGCATGGGACAAGTATGATGTCAAGTAAGGTGTAAATAGGACAAAGTATGGCTAGACAAGATTGGGTTAGGTGGTGAATCACCAACACCTTAATCCTTGTCTTCCTTACTTAGTACTAATTAATCAAGACTTGATTAATTAGTTCCATGGGCCTTGGTTGCATGGGCCTTTCATGGGCCTCTTGGAACATGGCCCGTGGCCATTTCCAACGAGTTCCCGTGATTCGCTCATCGCCTCCAAGCCTTCCATACCGGAAATGTCCAACATTATCCGACACGATCAATCCCAAGACTCCAAGCCTTGTCTTGATCCGTAATGTCCTATTCACTTACGGGCACATGACCAAAAACACAGTTTTGGTCATGTCCCGAGACAAATCTCTTTTGGCCATTCTCCATAAATGTGTCAATGAGTTTCATCCTTCGGTGTGACCCTTAGGTTTATGCATGTCGATAGATCAACGTAAAATCCCATTTTACTTGATCTTATATAAGTGGCAACTAACGAGACTTTAGTATTGTCTGACACTAAATAGCGAATCGAACCAATCGATTCTAACCTTTCCGTCGTCCCTGTCATTATCCTTTTATTTCTGATATCCTGATTGAGATAAGGCATAGAGTCGTCATCCTTATTATTCTCAATCACTGTTCCTTGATATGTGAGATGACTGAATATATGATACCCAGTATCATGTGCATGGCCATGCTATTCTTTCAGTCACTCTCGATCAAGCGGCTGAGAACCGATATCTTTCCCATAACTCAGTATGAGGGATAAATCCCTTAGCCGTCTTTTGTGTCACTCATGCAGCCCATTCCCAAGCCAATCTTGGCCGTTATGGAAGCCCTGTTACGGACAACGTTAGGCTCAGGTTAAACTTAGTTGTTGACTGCATAACGATCACAAAGACTCGTTGGTCTAAGGATACATGACAAGCTACGACACTGAATATGTTCATGACTCAATCTATAGCACATATTCAGGGCGGGTCGTCCAATATCATGTCCCACATGATATCTGTGATCAGACTCCGGAATCCCATTCCAATGACTAACAGAACGTAAGCCATGAAGAGTCATCTTTCATACTAGTCGCTTCTAGTGAAGCTTTATTGACTAGGGACCCATCGAGTGTGATCCATCTCGATCTATGGTTCTATTCGCATGGTGGGCATAGAGCAGAAAAACACGTCGATATATTACTCCAACACATAAGTAATATAAAGTCGTTTTAATCTTATTGCTAATGATGATATATACATTTGTACATTTATGATTGAACTACGGGCACTAAGACTAACAATTCCGACTTAGAGAATCAACCATCTTGTGAGCCTGAACTTCACTGGTAAGCATAGAAACGTCGGGAGGATCACCAGGGCCAGAGTTGTTCTTCTGCAAAACAGGAACAGAGCGTATGCTTTGTTTTATTGCAACATCCGGATGAGACGACGGAGCTTCAAAACTACCAACTCTACGCCGAGCACGAGCGAAAAACAAGATGTACCCATTCATCTAGTATCCATAGAGGCTCTTAATCGCCTGAGAGGCCGCCACCTCCGACGAGAACCAAATGAATCCAAAGTATTTACCTTTTAGGTTTGGCCGATGCAAAACAAAAATCGAAGTTATATCTCCAAAAGGACAGAAAAACCCCTTACCCACTCCTTAGATGACTTGAAAGGTAAGTTTCGAACAAAAATTTCATCGGAAACTTGGACAAAACGCACTGGCTTTCCACTCCTCGATTACTGGAGCTGACCAATGCCTTCCCTGATGTCTTTGCATCCTGACCGGACACAACATCCTTACCATCCACTGGATCTTTCCCAGTAATCTCACGTATCACCGGCACCTCTGTTGATTTCGGTACAGACTTCTTCCTCTGCGAACCGTTCAGGGCCTCGGCAAGAGGCTTCTTACCTTTCTTCACAGTCCCGGCATGTATGGAGGCTGAAACTTCAGTCACTCTTCTCAAGACTGTCGCTACTGAACCCAGCACCACGATGACCTCAGCAAGTAGATTGACTACACTTTCCACGGACCTCCGTCGACGGCACCTTTGTGTGACCACTTTCATAATTCACGTTTAAGTCTGGACAGTGTAGAATGCAAGAGCAAGGATGAAGATGGCAACATAAGCTGTTCTTCATGCTCAGCGTATCATAGTTTTTCCACTGTGTTGATTAACTTTTATTATATATATTATTTGAAATGCTGACGATTACTATTACGAGATTATTTATTTTAAATTAATTTATTATTAATTATTTTATTAAAATTAAATCCAAACTTCTATAATAATTACTATTTTAATAAATAAATAAAAATTCAGCAAAATATCAATTCAGCATCCACTCGGAATACGAGTCACAACCTAAGTTCCAACCTGAGTCTCACCATTGTGAAACACAGTTAAATTAAGGGGCTTAGACTCACTATTTGCACAGTCAGCATACAAGTCTCTAATACGTGTCCCTTATACGAGTCTTTCCATTGTACATGCTCTTATATTCTAAAATCTTGGCCCTCGTTGGCTCCTAGGTTTGCTCGGTAGATTTGGTTGATGATCTGCCCTCTCATTATTTGGGAGCTTTGGCGAGATAAGATCCGCTGCGTCTTTTAAGAGTTGATTCGTGTCCTTTGAGTTTGCTGCAAAATTTGCAGCCCAAGAGGGTCGTTCAGGCTTTATATACGTCTTTTTTTGGTATCCTATGTTAGTTCTTTTTTAGTTCTTTTATATTTCTAGCGTGCGTTCGAGTGGTGGCACAACTCTTTAGTAATTTGAGACTGTTCACAATCTTATTCTCTTCCCTTTCCTTGGGGTGAGAATATTAATACATTTTATCGCTGATTAAAAAAATTTTGTCATTGTCAACGCTTTTACCCTCGACTAGGACTCCCTCTTCTCTCTGACACATACTCCTGCTTCTATCTCTCTATGGTGTCGCCCTCATCACCGAATCTCGTGTCATCCTTCACCTCCTTCAACCATGTGGCAGCAAGCCACATGCTCCTTTATGCATCCTCTCCTCCTCCTCTACACGATATTATGATGCCCCCGTGACCACTATCCCTGGCCTTCATAAAGTCGACCAGGCCCAAACGAAAACTATCTCGGTCGTCCCCGACTCCCCTCCCACCACTCCTCATGATCTCACTGGTCATGGCCACCCCGACATGCCCTTGACTGTCCTTGCCTCGACCTCGCTCCGTCCCCTGTCCCAGTTCGCCGCTGCTATATTTCTTGCGCCTAGGTATGTGGCGGCGCCTCTCCCTCCTATAGAGGATCTCCTTGCTCTCCAAGAGATTTTTGAGATACTCACCGTGGACGCAGAAGAGGACATGATCATCTCGATCCCGCCCTTTAGAGAACCGACATAAGGCTTAGATGGCCTTCAGCCTTACAAACTGGTTTTTCCCTTCTCGCAACTACGATTGGCCGATCATGAAAATCTTGATGATGAAGGTCTGGCACCACAAAAACCTCGTTATCAAGGACCTCGGTTGGGGCATTTCCAACTTCTATTTCACCTCTCAGGTGGAAAGGGACTATATCCGACGGGAGGACCGTGGTCGTTCAAACGGATGTCCCTTTTCTTGTAGGAAATTCAGCCACACGTCAACCCGGTGAACCTCACGTTCTCCCACATCCAGATGTGGGCATGACTCTCCGATCACCCCTAAACGCACTCACGGTGGTGAGGGGCTTCGTGATGGGCAAGGCCCTTAGAGGTTTTGTGGACGTCCAGATAGAAGAATGGACATGGCTTGGGGAGACACTCTAGAAGGATTTGCCAACCCCGCCCCACCAGACCATTTATAAGCTCCTCTCGGGCGACACATTACCGATTTAGGCTCGACTGTTGTATGAACATCTCACATGTGCTACTTCCAGTGTGGGTGCATTGGTCGCCTCGACACTGCTTTTCCCCGAGCCTACGGGATGGGAGCTCCCTTTGTCCCCCGTTTTACCTGTCACAGGATCTCTTTCCTAACTCCTCACTATTCCCGTAGAGCTGGAAGCACGCTCCCCCCTTTGTCTGATCCGCCACCCCTAATGGCTCCGGGGGTCTACACATTAGAGGACGCGGTAACACAAGATCTCTTCCCTAGCCAAGAGGTGTTCTTGTTTACCTCCAGGAACTTGCAAGCCTCTACGGAGAAGGCCCCGACCGTGAAAATGTGGACGGAACGCATGGACAAGATCAAGGCCCGACTCATGGATACATCTCTGGCCACTTTCCCACCCACAAGAAGACAAAGGCGAGGTCTACGGAGCAACCTCGCCAAGTCCAATAAGCACGTAAGCGAGCAACGGGGTGATTCAGAGGAGACACACCCCGCCCAATCAGGGTCGGAGACAAATGTATCTCAAACCTCCTCCTTTTCTTGGGAACCTTCTTGGATGCCTGATATCATCCTCACTTCCTCTCAAGAATTTCCACTGAGGTAACATCGTGTTCATTAGACAAAACAAGTCTTTCCGAGTCGAGTTAGGAAAAGTGAAAATTGAGATACTATCGTAAAAAATATTTACCGCTCAAAAATCATCTAGAATAGTCGGACACCATAGTCACAAAACTCGTGTCTCGACCTCTTTGTCCGGGACTACACTTAGCTCTTTTTTTTTGCTCCCTAATTACCTTGTCTCACGTTATGATTTTTATGGATAAAGTTCATTTCTATGCTTAAAAAAAGAGAAAGTCATCTTTAGCGATGTCTTGAAAGCCCACCAATATGCATTACTCCCAGGACTTCCGGGCCTCTATTCTGATTTATGGGATTTAAAGGTACTCCAAGAAGTGAGCACCAAACTGTTTTTGACGCATTTTGAATTTTCGGATGGGCATCACTCTTTTTCTTCCGAAAACAAGTATTATTAAAAGAATAGGGAACTGTCGTAGCTCTCCCTGTTTGAGTGTGCTAGGGTTAGGGTTGTGTGACATCTCATCTTTGACAGAAACATCCATGGCTTCAACTGGTGATCTGGACGGAGGTGAGGGGTGCTTCGACGCCGAACTGTTCCGTGAGTCGTATATACCGGATCGGGTAGTGCAGGAGCGAGAGGACAGTACGGAGACGGGGATGGAGGCGCTGGCGGCCGCCATGTAGGAGGCATGGTGTCTTTGGGCGAGGCTTTGACGCCGCGAGACGGAAACTCGTCCCCGATGCGATTCTCGGCCAAAAGGACGGAGGAGGAAACTTGGGTCGAGGGGGGACGGGTCAACTCGGCGGCGAGGGGGGTTCGTCGTACCCCGGCGAAGGGGCCACGACCGAGGAGGTTGGGTGGTGGCTCAGTGGGGAGAAATCAGGGACTCGACGACGCGGTGGGGAGAACCCAGGAGCCCGACGAGGATGAGGGAGGTTTGTCACCCGTGACGGGATCAGGGGAGTCGGTCAAGGAGGGAGAGGAGTTGTTTCCGATCGTGGTGTCGTCGGATACTGGGGCCACGTCGGAGGATTCGGCGGCGACACTTTTGTGGAGGAGACGTAAAGGGAAGGGGATGGCGCGGGAGGAAGCTAGGGCTCCAGAGGACGGGCTGGACTGTGCAGATGGGGACATGGGCCTGGGCCGGGGACTACTGGCGGATGCGCGCCGGGCTGGGTGGACGGACCCGGGCTGGATGCCACGGGCTGGGATGGGCCTAGGCTGTCGAGGCCAGGTACCGGGTAGGACCTGGGGGGGCAGATGATGTGGCCCGTTGTGCTGCCGGATACGATCAGCTTAATTGGGCCGGATGTGGAGCCGGTCGGGTATGGGTCCGGGTTGGGCGGTATTCGGGTCGATCCATCTAGACCCAGTTTTGACCCGATCAGGCCAAGTAATTTGGGTGGGTCGGACCTGAATGTGGGTCTCGGGCTTCCGAGGCGTCCGGGCTGTGGATCTCGAGGAACCAGGGAGCAGGTCGGGGATTTGGGAGCTAAGATGTCCTCTATGCAGATCAAGGAGGTGGGGGGGCCAACTAGGGAGATCTACGGCCGAAGTTCTCAGTATCGGTTTGCTCTGGCTGCAAAGGTATTGTCGTCCAAGAAAGTCTTCTGGAAGTCGCTGGTGGCTCGAATGGAGGACTTATGGGCAATGAAGGTAAAGGCGAAGCCGTTGGAAGGGGGGTTGGTAGCTTTCTTTTTCTAGTCGGCTAAGGAACGGGCGAGGGTTCTCCTTAGGGAACCATGGGCGTATTGGGATGCGTTGGTGCTATTCACCGACCTGAGAGCTCACATGCAGGTAGGGGAACTCAGTTTTCACCATTTTTTGTTTGGGCTAGGGTGTCTAACCTGCCGGTGGGGGCATGGAATAAGGAGGTGGGCTTCCGGATAGGGAATACGCTGGGAGTCTATCAGGCGGTGGATGTGGATAGGTCGGGGCTTTTCTGGGGAGATTTTATGAAAATTAGAATCAGGACGGACATCCGAGTTCCACTGCAGAGTCAAATCTGGTTCCGGCTGTCGGAATCTCAGGTACGTACTCTCCTTCATGTGTCATATGAACACCTACCGGATCATTGCTTCGGTTGTAGTTATGCGGGACACCTTTTCCCGATGTGTCCGGTTGCGGGGGGAGTACGAGGGCCATCGCTCAGGGCTCCGGCTGATCCGCGATCGGCTTTGGAGAAGGCAAAACATGGGAAGGCTATCCCAGGGACGAACTGGGATTACCTGGGAGGTGCTGGTAGGGGGACGACGCGGGTCTCGAAGCCGATGATGCCTCAGCAGAGCCAGGAGAGAGGGGGCACAGGGCCCGAGAGACCCATGATCAGGATATACAGACGGGATGGCTTCCTAGAGAGCAAACCACTTCGCTCTCCGGGAAAAAGAGGCTAGAACGAGATGGGGTGTCTGAGGAGTCGGAGGGATCGACGACATCAGATGGGGCGTCAGGCATAGCAGCGGCAGGGGGCCACAAGCACCCTCGCCTCCAGGAATGAGTCCATGGAGGCCCAGGGAGAGGTTGGTCGACGGTTCCTCTCTCTAGCTAGACGGTGGCAACGGTTCCACCAACTGTCGACAGGATTCTCCCCTACCAGTTCGGGGTCAGCACTCCCGCGTTTAGGAGCCCTACAAATATCAGTCAAGGGAGGACGACGCACGCTGACTCTCCGAGGGAGATATCGGTCCACCACTACACTCTCTTCACTTGGTCTGCTCGATCAGTTTCTTTTGGTTGGCGTATGTTGTATCGGTGTCTTCGAATGCTACCGCAGTTCCACCCTCCGACCCCCCCTTATGCCTAGAGCAACAGTTAATTTTCAGTCGTTGTTTTTCAATATTACTATAGTATTTGATTGTACGGTGAAAGCCGTTTTGCGATCACCTGAACGTTTTAATTAATAATATTTCCATTCCTTCTTAAAAACGAGGCACAAATATAAGTTTTACATTTGAAAGTGAAATAAATCCCCCATGCTTCAAATAAATACAATCAAACAGTAACCAAGAGCCAAAGTCAATTTAGCAGAATGACCGGTTAAGATGTTAACCACCACCACCACCTCCCCCGCCTCCGCCTCCGCCACCGCCACCGCCACCACCCCCACATCCGCCTCCGCCACCACCCCCAACGGCAAAATGAGTACCATCATGTCCACCTCCCCCGGAGCTGTGACCTCCGTGACGGATGTGAGCATGCCCATGTTGTGTACCACCACCACCGCCGCCCGCCAATTTCTTCTGAACACCGAATAAGCAATTCCAAACAAGACATGTACACATCAACGAACCCATAATTATGACCGGCAATGCTACCATCCAAGCTTCCATGACTGCAACTAGCCAAATATCGAGTTTGATGAGGTTGACAAAACTCGCTACCTTATTTGTAGGGACAAAAGAAGAATATTTCCATGTTCTTTCTCACATGTTACAGAGGAAATCCGGTACGCAACGTCCGTCAATGGTTTGGGTGGGTAAATTATGTCAAGTTGCATCTTCATTTCTCATATATGTTTCTATTTGTTAATTTTTTATTTATCAAGAGAATTAATAGGTTCATGACTGTGGACACATCTCATCGGAGTCTGCTAAACTCACACGTAAGAGAATTTCAATTTGTATAATCTTTATTGGGATATGAGATGTATTCTCGTATATATTATCTCCTCTTGCTCATGCATGATGAATCGACTCTTTTCTCCAACAACGAACTCGACGTAATAACATCGTCATCTATAATGTTCCACACAAATAAGTTCATTAGTTCAAAACGTGTCCACGTACTAACAAAAGACAAATCTCCCACTTAACTTTGGAATCAAAGATGCTCTAAAATATCAGCATCTCTGGTATTATTACAATCATGAGTACGAAAAGTTAATTTATTGCCAGTGCTTGGGTTGGGTCATGGATCTTGGCACTTGGCTGGAGATGGAACGGAACATACTATCATACCTACATCTAATGGCAAAATAAAACCAAGAAATTTTGAATTTGAACTGAGGGCCAATTTTTCTTATCTGTTTATGTAGTCAAACAATTTTTTTTTGTTGATTGTTCAAGTTTTTTTATGTTAATAGTTCAAATTTTTTTAACATACCGACGAGATTTTTATTGAAAATAAAGTGTTTAAGTCCATAATTGTTCAAGTCTCTATCTCTGGGTGAAGAGATAGTCACAAGGGGTACGAGGAGCATCGAGATGGTGGGAAAAATTGGTGAATTTGGAGATGATGTGGGTGAATTCGGAGATGATGTGGCTGAGGTTAACTGGAGGTCGCCGACGATGGTCGCGGCTCGCAAAGACAAAACAAAGAGGAGAGGAGAAAACCCTAGAAAAACATAAAGCATTTTTAAAATCGTGTTAATTGTCCAAATTAATTCATAGTCATCTAATGTTTGTACCAAATTGCTGAATAATAGTTTTATTAATATATAATGAGAATTTCACTATTAAGCTAGATGTGATTTATTAATGTTTTTTTTAAAAACTACTTAATAGAAACCCTAAGGGGTTGTGCTCTGTGTGCAGCCTCCTCCCCTCCCACCCCCTCTCCTTCCTTGCTCCACCATGGATTCTCTTGAAGGCGCTCCACACACCCATTTATGGGTACACTATACCCATTTATGGGTTTTACTTTGTTGTTTTTGTCTTTTGTTGCAGCCGGTCTTCCCTCACAGGTCGCCGTCCAACGCTCAAGCTGTGTCACTGTCTCTCCCTCGTCTCGCGCTACCGTTCCAGCATCGCCGGACCGGCCCCGCCTTCGAGCCAGTAGCCACCGTGGCCCCCCTGCCATTCTATGGAAGACGGGATCCACGCGCCGCCCTCCATCTGCAGCGGCCTACCGCCCCGGGGTCACCCCTCGCCGGCGGGGGCCTGCTGCTCCCTAGATGGATCTGGGATCCGGGAGGAAGGACGATAGATCGGGGTCTGACTCCACGGCACCCGAAGTCGGGACCCTCAATCTCGGACAAACCGTGGCGGATCGACTCGTTGCTCTCGCCTCCCGCACTACTTCGAAAGATCCAGGCGACTCAAGACGAAGATTGATCGACATCAGATCGCTCCAATGGCACGAGGCCTAGAAGATCTGGTTTCGCCGACTTGGTAGTTTGTTCTTTCGATCGTGTGCTAATTTTCTATTCTGTTTTAGGTCGAATAATTTGTCGTTTAGACATTTTGTTGTTTAGGATCTTTCATTTCAAGTCTCGTTGTTTTGAGACGATAGCTGTTTTAGGCCGAATAATTGGGACGGTTGTAAGGAGTTGGCTTAGTTATGTGCCCACGATACAAAGTGGTCTACTTTTATGGGTCCATGAGCGCCGGGCTTGCTACGGTCGGCCCGGACATACATCTGGAACCTAGGGCGGTTACGCCTCACCCTACTTGATTACCTTTTGGTCTTAATGAAAATCTCCGATTACCCGTTTCAAAAAAAAGATGTGATTTATTAAAAAATATTAGACAAAAAATTCTTATAATAAAACATATTTAGTTTATTAAAATAAATCAAATAAAACCTATGCTATAATATCTATGCTCTCATTTTCAAACAAGAGAGTTGCAACACATACGATAAGTAACTCCTTCCGGTCCATCCGACATAATTTACAACTACATTTAATAAGCCCAACTAAGTGATAGACATGTCAACAGCCACCTCCTCCTCCGGCGCCACCACCACACGAATCACTGCTGCCTCCACCGCCACCGAAACCTCCTCCACCACCAAAATCAGTACCAGCAACACTCCATCGATCACTGTATCCGCCATAATTATTATGATCACCGTGAAAATGAACAATATGAGCGTCACCGCCAACTCCTCCATCACCAATTTTAGGACCAGCGGACACGGCGCCGTTCTGATCTTTATAGACACATTTTAAGACAATAATTATACACACCACGAAAACCCAAATGATAAAGGGCAACACAAATATCCAAACTTTCATGTTTATTATTCTTAATCTGCATCCAATTCGAACCAACGATTTTGTTTATGTAGGGAGGAATTGGGATAGCAAATGATGCGAGAGTTTGACATTAATCTTCGTAGCGCGTGGTTAGTTGGTCAATGGCGTCGGTGTTGGGTTTTGCCCTAGGTCCAATCGGGTTTTAAGCCCAATTGAGTCTTGGACCCAATAATTAAATGTATATAAGAGCATATTAGGGTTAAGAGAAAAGACGATTCAGATTTATTTTTCTCTAGCTTCCTTTTCTATTCTCTCCCAAACAATCAAAGAGAAGAATCGTTCTTCTCGTAGCCGTCTCAATTTGTTGAAAGCATCAAAGGTTGCTCGGTGTGGATACACTAGAGACTTCGTACTTTCGGAGCTATATCGAATTTGTTCTACATATCAAGTAAGTGATTTTATTATTTTAGCGATGATTTAGATGCAAATAGATCGTTTTTGGATCGAATCTTTTTAATCCGCTGCGAACATATGATGTTCTTCGATCCTTCAGTCGGGGGCTGACTTGTTCAACTCCCTTCGCTTGCGTATAATGATCGGCACTAGCATGATCTGGTAGTCAAAGGTCACAATAACAATTAACTTTAGTTTCTGATACACTCGTTAATTTTGAAACCTTAAATTAACAAGTTGTAACATGTTCTTGTTTCATTCAACTTCAATGTACAAAGTAGCTCATGTAGCACACTATTTTATTGACAGATATTGTTTATCAAACAATAATAAATATAAGTTTGAATGAATCTAACACAAGTTGTATTGAATTCATGAACAACTATTATCAAACAAATCAATTCATTTCAAACACGGTTGAAAGATTACATATATTTTCATACTCATGCGAGGGGAATAGGTTTTACAAGTTCAATTATCAATATAAATCATATAATAATACTATAAATAAAAGACAATTGTAAATGAAAACAGGCTCATCATCAACACCACAGTCGCCTTCCTCCAAAATCCCTTCAACTTTTCCAAGAGCTTATTAATTGAATTTGCAAGGTGTTAGGTGTGGATTGGCTTATATGTGTTATATAAGTTTGCAAGTCCCACGCCCTTTATACATAGTCCGCGAGGGAAAGGAATGTCGGCCGCATGAATTAATCAACATTTACAATCGAAAGCTCATAATTGGTCTGAATGTTTGAAGAAATTTCTCAAAATAACATTTAACGTTTCATTAGTATAAAAATAAACTCATACCCTGTCATTCTCAGAAGAAAAGACCAAACAACCATGACTTATTAAGTAGGATCTGTAAACCCTTAACATGCCAAGCCTCTTTTTTAAACGCTGACTTGTTAAAGCTTTTGTCTTGTCTGCCATCACTTTGTCAACCAAACAAAATTCAGGTACCCTCATTCTTCAAGTATGCTAAAATAGCTAAATACTTTCTCTTCCTCTTTAATCATGCATCGTAGACGCACATAGAAGCCATGATGAAACCCCTAGACTACCAAAAATTGTTTGGAGTTAACAAAACCAAATATATGACAATTTGATTTGATCCCCAGAGGAACTATTCAAACACAACCTAAGTAATAAACCTATAAAACTACTTGTCGTGTATAATATATCTTGTAATAGCATCTAACAAGAGCAGTAGTCTCTAGAAACCATGACATATGCTCCTAGCCAACATGAATGAATTTCACTCTTTTGTACCAACATGTTGGTGAAATACAGAATGAGAAAATTTCGATCATTTATATAAATATTGCAAGAATCTTTCATCCAGACAAGATTTATATACTCCGCATCACAAATACATACAAGGGAAAACATTTTTTATACCTTCCCCACGACCTTTGAATCACGGTCACCTTTCTCTCTCATTTGTCAATGGTTTTTCCGGAGCAAAATGAACGGAATCCTGATTTTATTTTTGTTGAGTAACGAAAGGTAACAATATGTTCATAATAATTCCTCACTTTTACAATGTGTAGTTCAAAGCCAAAGGTCGCCCATGGTGTTCAATAAAGTTACCGCTAAATACAATGAAAACAGAAACACTAAAAAGACACTCTAAGAATAATTCAAGTTCACTTCATATAGAAAATACTGTTGCTTTACAAAAACAAGAGCTCCCGACAATTTACAACCCATTAATCATCTACAATGATTGCTACCATTCACCTTAAGGATTCCCTTCCGTCAAAATTTAGTTATTCTATAGCAGGCACCAAGCAGCAACAAGGCTCCAATTTAGAACAGTCTACATGAGCTTTCAGAACTTGACAGAACCCCCCTGAACATAGAAAACCAAAGACATGTCAAATGAACAGAATTGAAAACCAAAGTTGTATCATTATATTTTACAGTATTCAAAGCTTTCTCATATATCAAAAATTGATTACCCCTAGTCATGGTTGTAAAAGGCGTGCTGGGCGGGCGCCTAGGCGCTCAAACCATAAAAAACGCCACGACTCGCGTGAGTCGGGCGGTACTAGGCGCTACACCGCCTTATAAACTATTAGGCGGGCCGGGCGGCCTATTAGACGGGCAAGGCGGCCAAAGAACTGGGCCAAGCCCAACCACTAGACGGACCGGGCGATACACACTTCGCACATTTAGCAAGTGTACATACACTGCCACAATCTGTCTTCATTTTATAACCACAAACAGATGATATCTTTCCTTTTCTCTCCGATGTGGGACTCCACAAGACACAACATAAAGTGCACTTCATGTTTTTAACTACACAGTATATTTTTTACACCTAATCACCGTGCATTTATCATACATGAGTTTTTATATTTTTTTTCTTTTTATAATATACACGTACACTAAAATTATATATATATAATATGTATATATATGATTATATAAATATTATAAAATATCTATATTTATAATATAAAATACATATTATCAATTTAATACATAAAATTATGTTATTTTATGTAATATATAATTAAAAATAATAAAAAAATAAAATCCGCCTAGGCCCCGCCTAGGCCCCGACTAGTCCCCGCCTAGCGCCTAGAGGTCTTCGCCGCCCGACTAGCGCCTAGTGCCTTTTACAACCTTGCCCCTAGTTGCACCGATGTACCAAGTTTTAACCAGTTACACTCATATATGCATGCACATACCAAATACAACTGAGTGGCAACCCACCCACACACCGTAATTCAAAAGTACAAGGCCAAAATTTACAGAGGATATCAAGAGTAACGAAAGTGAGGAAACCAAAACCCCCTTCATGCAATCATTATTACAACAAGTCATGGAAGATCCAACTATAATAAGATAAGGAAAGTAATAGAAAGAAGATACCATTGTTCCTAACGTTAGCCCATATACAAAATCATCACAGAAAATAGTTCGACCTAACAATTTTATCATGCAGTCAAGAATATGTGGTTCCTCGTAGACTTGTGACTAACACATTATTTTGGATTTCAATGGAAAATCCAGAAAGTGAAGAATCTGAAAATCACAGTATTTTGTTTGACAATAAACAAACCATGTTGATGAAAAGATAGAATAATGATAATCTTTAAAAAAACAAATGGAAACAGTTAATTCTCATGCAAGAATTCGAAAGAAAAACAGAGTTTACTCACAAGTCACACCCCAGAGTATCATGGACACTACAGTTCACTGTAATTGCGCCAAACTGCACGAAATTCCTCACGAAATGTGTTCAGACGTGCTTTCAAGTTGGGTGTTCTGAAGCTTGCATGGAGGATGGTGGCTGAGAAAGAGCAAGACAGCAAACTATAAATCACAATAGAAGTATATATATAAGTAAGGCTAACAGAAGTGAGACTCTTAAGAGTGGATGGCATACCCAGAAGTCCGACAGCAAGTGCCCACAAAACAGTTAAGAGACCACAAGAAACATACCAGAGAATGAAACTTGCTACAGAAAAGTAAAGAAGAAAACAAGATCAGCCAACCATCAGAACACAAACCTTAAGTCACGATAAGATAATGCCCATGTTATTTTACTATACCAGAAGAGAATATAGAGACAAACACCCAACGAGGCCGGCCACATATGTGAATTGATCTTTTAGCTGATGGACGCCCACGAATAACAGGCCTGCCATTATTGAACAGTTATTACTAAGGCACAAGTTCCAAATGCTTTGAATGCAAATAATAGGCTCTGAACTTACGTAAGAGGTGGCCTCATCTTAGCAGCTAAATGTGGAGAAAACTGTCGCACAGTTCTTGTCACCTTCTCATTAAAAGTACCTGCAAAGCTGTAGCAGCAGTCCTCAGCACCAGTATACAGTAACTAATGAAACGGTAACAAATGAGAAAATGCATAAAGTATACTCCAGCAGATTCTGATCTAAACTTATATTACAAGCAACAAAAGAGCAAATGCTCTAAAACCCATTATGAAAAAAGTGAGGACATAAAAAGCAATCCTTAAGTCCAAACCACACATGGTATAGTTCAAGAAGCTTACCTGTCATTCAGACAAGCAATGCTGAGTGCTGATAAAAGTGCAGCTAAAATTGCGAGAGGCCTCCTAAGAAAACCCATTCCTGAGGTTAAGAGGAGTGGAATATGAAACATTAAACAAACAGATATGGAAAAGTATGCAACGGTAGAACAATAACTTGTGAAAATAAATAAATAAATATATATATATATATATATATATAATATAATATAACAGACAGGTTCACGTTCTCTTCACTTACCAAGAATGAAAACAATCATGATGAAGTAGTTAGTCCGATAGCTGGAAAAAAAACAGAAACATCTGAAATTCAGCTCCCCGTAGTAAGTGGCATTATGACAGGTTATGACTTTTAAATGTCAATTGAGTATCCAACATAATTGATAGAGTATACTGTGCATGAACTTTATTCAAATTACCTCATGTTGCAGTAACTTTAGACGGAAAATTCAATGGGATTGATTGATAAGAAAATGCAGTTAAAAAGGTAAACTATTTAAGACTTGAAAATATAAGCTCACACAGCTACTTGGTTAAGTTGATTTTGTTGTCCTATTGTAGCAACAACTAAAAACATATAAATTTGATTCGGAACAGCACAATTTCAACTTTGGATACATATGCAGAGACATGAGACATAGAATACAACAATTTTTGAAGTAAAAAATTTAACAACCCAAAAAAAACACCTCCACTGAACCGAAACTCTCCTCACAAACCAAAAACATCAAAGATTTCAAACAAAAGGTTAATATTCATCTCGCCCCAATTTCTTAAACAGCGCACAAAATTCGACAATCAGGTACTGAACCAGTTCAAGGAATCGCAACACTAATCATAAAATGACAGTGAAATCCAATCAACCGAAGAGAAAAAATATATTATTGAATCATACTAGTAGAGATTGCATTTGAGGCGGCTGTTCCATTTGTTGGATGATCTGGGAACGGTGAATCTGGAGAAGAACTCAGAGAGGGGACGCGGGGGAGACGACCAATCGACTTCGCGGAGCGCGTCCATGAGATCCTCGGCCGTGACGCTTCCCCAATCCATGGCAGCTTTTCTCGAAGACTCGCGGTCGCCAAACCCTAGAAATGAAGCAAGAAGACAGGAATAGAAGATTCGAGAACAAAGAGAGTCGGGAAGGATTGATTTGTGCCTGCAATTATTACTTGGGAAGCAAAAAAAAAATAGTTGAGATCGGGCGTGTAATTGTAATGATTCAGAGGCGATGGGACTCAAGACGACAACTTGGGAAAGCAAACGTGTTTTTGATCTGTCAGCGGGAAGAAGCGGGTTACAAGTAAAGTCGTCACGAGCTGCATTTCAGCAAAGCATAATTAAAACTGTATTTCTTTGAGCTTGGGGGTTCGAACATGGGACCTCTAATTGTTGGTGCCCGCAGCAACGGGTTCAGTTTTGGGTCTGGATCCGTCACCTCTAAAAACATGCGCCCTGCAAATGTCCTAAAAACAGCCGCAGTCGGTGGCCGAAAAAGAGTGGCGGAATGTAAACGGTAGCGGAAAGGGAGAAAACGTCGACTTTTTGTGGACGGAAACGTGTAGGCGGATATCGGAGGCGGTATCGTTACCGTCGCTTGTAAACGTCGACGTAGAGAGTCGTTGGCAGTCAACCAGACAACACTGATTGGTTGGGAACAGCGCCGAACGTTGGCACAAATATGCCGGCAACATGTGGCGCTAGGAGTGGGCATGGTCGGTTAAACCGACCATGAACACAACTCCACCCCCAAAGCGGTACTCTACGATTTTCAAATATTTCAAACCGGCCCCGACCACGGCACCGGAAAATGAGCAATTATTCCAACCGGCGAATTTGTGGACGGTTTACGGTTTTAACCGGATTCCGTTAATAATATTGAGTCAAGTCCAAATTTTGAATCTTCATTTCAACTTGTCTATGAGCCTTTTGTCATGTATTTCAACCATATTTATAGTCTTTCAGTCGTATATTTCAATCATATATATATATATATATATATATATATATATTTCAATCATATATATATATATATATATATATATAGCTCCTTTGTCAATATCTAATACATAAATTTTTATAAAAAAAACATAAATATTTATAAAATTATATGTCGAGATGTCACTGATATATATGTTCCTTCATTTATTTTCATAGATCTCAATTAAGAATTGGAATACATCATAAATCTAGAAAGAAAATTAAAATAACATAAAATAGGAGGACAAATTATACATAAAATGAATATAAGAACAACCACGATAAAAAGATCTAAGGACCTTAAAGTAGAAGTTGGATGAAGAGAGTTCAAGGAGAGATAGAAGAGAAATGGAGAGGAGAACACAAGTACCAGAGAAAGGAAAGAGTAAGGAGAGGCTGTCACGCCCCAAATCCGATTTTGACCGGATTCGAGACGTGAACTAAAAAAAATAATAAATAAATATATTTAAACGAAATAAATCTCCGAATTAGTTCCAAATCAACAAAACCAGTACCACGAGTCAAACGCTCGAAATCCAAAATAAAGAAAAGGTAAGGTTTAGTACAAAAGAGGAAGTACGTCTCTACTAAACAAGTAATCCCCGGACTCTCGATGAGCTCCAAGACGTCCTCTAAACCAACTCACGATCGAAACCTGTAAAACATTAAATAAAGGGAGTGAGTTTTCGCTCAGTAGGAAAAAGTAGTAAAAGGGATGGACTTCCGCTCCGTCACCACGGATACTCGTTCAAAAATGGCATACTAGTAAACGGCAACACAAACAAAACAAAAAACAACAGGACCGCAACATTATCGACAATAGATTCAAGAAAAGAAACATGCACACAACAGAACATTATCGACAATAGATCCAAGATAAAGAAACATGCAAACAACAGAACATTATGCTGCGACGCCAACTACGAACACCACCCAAACCCGACATCATACGGACATAAGATAGGTATACCATGATACTCCGATCACCACACACGGTTCAACATATCGTACCGCAACACAACATCGGTCTAGATATCTTCCCGGACACACAGCATCGGGGTGAAACGAACACATCATACCGGAATACACCATCGGTCTAGATGTCTTCTCGGACACACAGCATCGGGGTGAAACAAACACATCATACCGGAATACACCATCGGTCTAGATGTCTTCCCGGACACACAGCATCGGGGTGAAGCAAACACATCATACCGGAATACACCATCGGTCTAGATGTCTTCCCAGGCACACAGCATCGGGGTGTAGCAAACACATCATACCGGAATACACCATTGGTCTAGATGTCTTCCCGGACACACATCATCGGGGTAAATCTCATAACATACCGGACCAGAATCCTCCGTCGGTCGGGTATCTTCCCGTAGCACGAGGTACAAATCACACCACACATACCATACCGAACAAAGCATACCGAATATATCATACCATCATAGCTTACCGACATAACTTACCGAGCACACCACATCAGTCTATCATTCACCCGATCATATCACAAGACAACAATTCATATCACATTCATCACGTTCTTATAGCATAACATGGTTCTTAAATTAAACACGGAACATACTACACATCAACATTGCAGGACTACTAACCACAAACAAACACAACCAGCACACAATCCTAAGGCACGACATGGTCACATGTGATTCTACAGCACGACAATTTCCACACATACGAGCACGACCTGGCCCGCAAGGGGTTCCATAATTTAAAACGGTTACTCTAGTTATTCAGATTCTACATGTGATTCTACAATCATTTCGGTTATTTATATCCTATATGCATCCTAGTGACATTCCTTAATTAAAACGGTATTTATTACTCTTCCCTACCTCAATCGTTATCCAAACGCAAGCCAACGCGAGTCGCCTAGTAGACTCATCCTCCGTGCTTCGGAACAACGTCTAGGATCATAAAGTAGTACTAGAATTAATAAAAATTCAAGGCGGTTTAAGGAGAAAACACCTGAATTACCCCTAACAATTAAAACATGGGCTATAGGGTAAACTGGGCCAGAACAAGGCCCGTTCCGGGCGGCCCACATGCTCGGCACCCAGGCCACTCTGTGCTTCTCAGAGGGTCGGTCAGGGACCCGGACCGTGCCCCTCAGAGGGTCGGCCAGAGGCCCGGACCGTGCCTCCCAAAGGGCCGATCAGGGACCCTCTCCGTGTCCCTCAAAGGGCCGGTCAGAGGCCCTTTCCGTGCCATTTTGGACAGACTCCTTCTTCTTCCCTCAACTTCGTTCCCATGAATTTATACCTCAAAAACTCCATTGTTAACCTCAAAACCTCCAAAAACAGTCCATAAAACCCCCAATACTTCAATACCCAAGTGGGGTTTCATCAAAACAATCAAAACCCACAAGATTTTTATCTAAACTTCCACTTTTCTTCACCAAACAATCATCTAACAACAACCAACCCAAAACCCAACCTAGTTCATGCTTTTTCTATCAAACTCATAACCTCAAACTTAATTGAAAGTAGGTTTTTAGAGGTTACTTACCTTAGGAATGAAGAGGGGGCGAGAATGAAGGTGTTTTGGAGAAGTTTGGTGTTGGAAATCACCCAAAGGAGTTTCCTTTCTTCACTATCTTCTTCTTCAAACAATGGAGTTCTCCACCTTCTCTCCTCTCCTTGAATATTTCGGCCAACACAAAGGAAAATGAGCTGAAAATGCTCTCAAGTGGTCCTTTAACCTATGTTTGAAAAGACCACTTTGCCCTCTAGCTGCCTTCCTTTTAATTTGGCCCAAATGAGAGCAAATAGGTCATTTCTACCCCTTTCTTCTCCTCCAATCCACCATGGACAAGTTTCCATGTAGCGTCCACCTTTACCCTTAATAATTTCCAGCACACTTAAATAAATCCGATTTAGCCTCAAATTTGACCTTGTTTGACATGCATTTGACTTTTCGTAAAATTGATCATTAGAAGGGAAACGACCAAACTAAGCTAACTGTAACGACGGATAAACTTTTGGGTCCCGGAAAGGTCCCGAATGACTCCCGGAGTCATCGGTTGACTTTTCCTGCGGAAAGTCAACTTTAGCCAAAATTCACCGGTTCGACCGGTATCGACCGGGGGCGGTTCTTACAGAGGCGTACTGTGTGTTGGAGAATGAGTGATGTTGTGGGTAGAAGAGAAAGTGGTTATTTATAGGTAGGGTTAAGTTCAATGGGTTAGTGCCGGTTGAGCTTTTTTTATCCCACTTTGGGCTTGTAAGTCATGGGCTACATGAACTGATGATGAACAGAAAGAATAACTAGGCTTCTTGATTGGGCCAGGTTGGTTTTAAAATCCATCGGTTCAGGATTTCCTGAACCGGTCTGCGACCACTATATGGCCGGTTTGACGTTTTCTCCACCGAAACCACACCGGAATCCACCAGTTTCGGTTTTTCCGGTGTCGTTTGCGGTCGGTTTTGGTCGGAAACCGGCGGAGCGCGTTTTTTTTGCCCACCCCTATATGGCGCTGCCGACAATAGTTCCAATTTTTTTCTTCTATTTAAACAGCCCATCTCTGCTTTATTTTCATCCAACATCAAATTCTTTCAAACAATCTCTCCTTCTACATATCTTCTTCGTTTGCAACCATGACGTTCAATCCATTCGTGTTCGATGTCCATGCTTACGGGTCGACATCTAAAGCCTTCGTCCCGCCAAGCCAAAAATTCAACCCCCAATCGAAGATTACGTCCCGGCAACGCAAGAAAGTGAGCTTGGTGAGGATGTTGTCGAAATGTGTTCGGGTCTTGATACTACCCAAATTTCACAACAACCTGGAAACCAATCGTGTTAGATTAAACCGAGAAGGACACGCACGAAATGCAGTGTGGACAAGGATATCCGTCTTGTCAAAGCATGGTTGGTAAATTCTTACGACTCCAAATCCAGTAATAATAAGAGGAAGGACGGGTATTGGGAGGATATCGGGAGGCAAGTTGTTGTCTTGCGGGGACCATATGATCCGTTCCGGACCGGAAAGAATTGCAAGAACTACTAGCAAAACGTTAACCCACGAGTGACAAAGTTCCAAGGGACTACGAACGCACCGACAATAATCACTAAACCGACCGATCTGATTATCAGATTATGCAATAGGAAGAGGCGTTATACAAGGATGAAGAACAGCACGACTTCGTTTGGAAGTATTGGTGGAACTTTGTCAAAGACCAACCCAAATGGACGGCTCGACACTTTGGAGTCCTTGAAGTATTGGAGACTGAATCCGTCCATGCACCGTTGTCGACACATGTTTCAAGCGATTCAACACATTTGATTATAATTTGTGCATGTTCATCGATGAAGGCATGTGAATAAAACAAAAGTTATGCGAACTAAATAGTGCTCACCAATTCGAATGGTAACATTGAATCATCTCTTAAACTCCTAAACATATCTTGTTCTACAAATTTTGTTGTGGTTCTCACATTCAGGACTACAAATGCTGAGAAAATCATTGTTCCACAAATTTTCTTTGCCCTACTGTCTTCATATTAGATCATGAGTCCGAAAGTCAAACCCTAATGCTCCATAAAAGAAATTGCACAAATATGGATTAATCAGTTCGAACCTTGATAACTTATTTAATCTCTACAAAAACACTCAACATTAGAATCGCTAACATGACCTACCATGAAATTACCATTGACTCAACCTCCAAGAATTATATAGTTTCTGGTAGTGTATAATCCAAGTATATTTAGCTGGACATTTGATGAATGGTTGGTGAAAAATTAATATAGATTGACCCTCGTAATTAGTTTTAACAGACCATCGAAACTCCTATAAACCGGAAATGATCAGGTTGAAGACCAATCACCTCAATATCACTAAATTCTCACACAATGATTACCTTTTTCCACCGTTTTAGCAAAGGTGGCTGCAACTTAATTAGGGCCTGGGAGCTAATTCGGACTTAATCAAGTAGCTAGAGTTAGTAGAATAGTCACTAGTTCGTTTTATACATGGACAATGCTACTAGTCCAACACTTTTAAAATCATATAGGTCATATTCGGTTGTCTCTGCTCCTCTCGTATGCATTGCATAGCAGCAACAAAATGAATAACATATTCATCAAGGCTATTTGTAGTTGTACATATATATATGTAAATTAGTCTCACGAAACGTGCAGAAAAAATATACTCTTACCAAACATCAATTTAAGTTTTCCAGCACCCTTTATAACATCAGTTGCACGATATTGATTCCCAAAAGCATGCCTCCCAATGTGCATTAGCTTTGTTGGAGTTTCAAATAGAAAGATGAATATAGCTCTACTGTATAATTATCAATGTGTACTGGTTGCATAATATGTATACGTAGCTTGTACATGTATCAATTATATGTCTAATGAAATAAGTATAATGTAATGCACAATAACATCTCAGATAAACAACACTACAACCAATTCACTGAAAAAAAGGAAAATCTACCTAAAAAACTCGATGATTTCCCTTACACTAATATGCGTGTGAAAGTAATATAAATTACAATATCAATGGGTGTTTGATTTTATTTTAACCTGATCCGAGCATATATAGGCTTTTAGGGATTTTCTACAGCATTATGAATGAAAACTGTCAACAGTTAGTTTCAAATAATGTGTACCGCGTGGAACAACAAAACAATTAGAAAAGTAGTAGCAAACACTTAAAGAAGAGGGAGGTTAAACCAACCATCGAAGCTCTTTTATCAAGTTTTTTTTATGATTTTTATGATTCTGAAAATGTGAAGATGTGTTTTAAAAATCAAATGTCATCGAGGGTATGTAAATAAAGTTTGTCGGATTAAATATTCATGAGGGTATGTAAATAGAGACTGTCCATTTAAATGTTGACCCACATTAACCTTTTTTTTATCATCTCTCAATATATCATCAAAGTTTGCCTCCATGTCACTATCATCTTCGTTCTTGATTGGCTCGACTTTAGTGGCTAGTTCAGAAGTGAGATTAGACATAATCATAAAGAATTTCGTAATAAATACACGAAGAGAATGTGTCAATCTACAAATATGGAGAGACTTATATGATAGAAAAATGAATAGAAAAAGATACTCGCAAGCCCATCGATAAGCATTATCGACTATATTGTGATAGACATCAAGAATCTAAATATCAATGGATAACTATATGCACAAAAAAGTAAAAATACCTTAACAAAATAATCACTAAAAAATTCCTTCTCTTTCACAATCTTCGTAGTCTTTGTTGGAGAACAAATTATCCGTTGTTACTATTGCATGTTGAGATCTTCCACTCATATTCTCCTCCTCTACTCCATCTTATCTAATACAATTTCTGATATTATTTATTTCTACCAAACTTTAATGTTATTGGCATGTGTATTCCAGTTAAATATAAAAGTAGTTATGGACACCATTCGTATGTTGTCCTTCATAGGACTTTCCTCATTCCGATCCCACTATTCTCGGATAATCTGGCCACAGTACGGGTCCTCGGCTCATATGTTCTCAAAATTGAACCGTATGGGCCTTCGTATATTCTGATGTTTGCCAAATTCATAAGTAATGGCTTATGATCAGAGGTTGAGTAGCCCAAATTGGTGAGGGAGACTTGGGGATATGTTTGAAGAAAAGCCGAAGAAACTAACCCTCTATCAAGATTGGTCTCGATTCTCTTCAGCGGGTCTTTCCCTATATACCAACTGAATTGGTATCCCTTCATTGGCATGTCTTCAAGGCTATATTCCTCAATAACCTCCCTGAAATTGTGTATGAGTTGATTCGGGTAATGCTTTCCCAATTTTGTTTCTGATGAATGGAGTATGCAGTTGAAATCTCCTAGCACCATCAACTTATCCCCTCTACTTTCATGTGCCAATTCCCGCAATAGTCTTCACGTTTTGTGACGGTGTGAGCGGTTTGCTTCTCCATATATTCTTGTGAGACAGAATCCCCCCCCCCCTCACCCGATAGGCTTACACAAATATCAATACAATGAGTCGTACACCGCCCTTCTTTGATGTTTAGGCCATCACACCAGAACATCGCCACCCCTCCCTGGTGGCCATTAGCTTCCTTCCATGTACCCCCATGAAACCCAAGGTTTCGCAGTAGGATTTTCAGAGCCCAATCTAATAAGAAATTTTCAGAAATAAAAATCACTAACAGTTTGAACTGTATGATATAACCTTTCAATTCGTGCTTGTGTATGTCGTTGCCCAATCCTTGACAATTCCAGGCCAACACCTTAAACTCTACCGTCATGCAACAAAACAAAATGAAGTGATAAAGCATAGGCTAAGACGAAGGCAACCCAGAAAACCCTCGGCGAGATATGCACAATCTAGTACTTGGAAAATACTTGGACTAACTGAAAACAAACTCCTTACTGAAGGCTGTAATCTAGAGTTGTCTGTAGTAGAGGTGGATAGTTTCGGCTAGGGTAATTAGAAGGTCAGAGCAAGCAGTTCCGAAAAGAATTAAGTAGACCCAGTTTCAAACTACTCAAATCGCAACCAAGACAAACAATACAAAGAAAACCAAAATATAAGTCAAAATAAGGGAGGAGAAGGATCGAGAAGATTCACCTAAATCGAAAGGATGGAGACGAAGAAAGACCGAGTCTGGACAGAATCACACCCTAGGAACAGTCGGGAGGAAAGCCAACTGCCCACAGTCAAGTCGAGGTTTAGACACGCCCACACAAACGACCATCGATACGAGAGAGGGAGAGATCATGACATCGTTGAAAAGATAGAGTTATCTTCAAAAAATGACGCGTACGACAAATTCTCTAAAACACCATATTTTTAGTTAGCCAGTGTTTTTTAAACAAAGACATGAAATATTACTTAAAGTGGCGTAAAATACAGGCTAGTGCATCCGGAATAGTGAAACCGGACCACGATTGGACAAACACAGAACGGGCCTCCCGACCTAACAAATGGGCTACCTCGTTCGCTGTCCTAACGACATACTCGAGTTTAACATCCTCGAAAATAGATAACATAGATCAACAATCATCAACGACCCAACCTAGAGGGGGAAAACCCAATGACCCCCTGGATCAAGTGCACCAGATACTGTGCATCACTACGCACAACCACTTATGAAAGAGCCTGGTCCCGGATCCACTAGAGTGTCTGCTAGATTGCCATTGCCTCCCCAATTTCTGCCCCCAAATTTCCTTGACATATACTGCTTTGGGCCTCTAACACCCCTCCTTGTGCCGACCGACATATCCAACCCCACCCAATCTGTCCAGAGTTAGGGAAAGTGGCTCAATCCACATTGTCGGTGATCTACGTCGAAGGAGAAGGGGTCCAACCCAGTTGTCTGCTTTTGACTGGGGCAATCACCTTCGGCCGTCCACTGATCGCCTCTGCCCAACTATGCTGATTACTGAGCACTGTAGCTATAATGGCCTATGGTGATGTACGGTCACTGTCCCAAACCACCCCATTTTTGGCTTTCTATAAATCCCATAGCATCATCGTCATTCTGCATTTTGTTTCCATATCTAGAAGCGCTACAACCAAAGATAACCAATCCAATAGAGAATAATGTGGAAGAATCGGGACTTGTACATCAATCAAAGCCCATACGACCTGGGAAAACTGGCAATGTAAGAGGAGATGTGTAAGAACCGCCCCCGATCGACTCCGGTCGAACCGGTGACTTTGGACGAAATTTGACTTTTGGCCGAAAAGTCAACTATTGACTCCGGAAGTCATTCGGGACCTTTCCGGGGTCCAAAAGGCTTAGCCACTATCACGGTTGGCTTAATTGGTCCGTTTCCTTTCCGTTGACTGTAATATTGGATGAAGTCAAATCAGGACTTTTATCGGCCAATTGTGACTCGATTTAGAGCGAAATACGATAAATTTGTATGCTGGAATTTAATTAAGCTAGGAGTGGTCCACACATGGACAAGTTTACATGCTTGCTTGGAAGGGAAGAATTGGGTGTATTATGACCCTTATGCCCTTATTAGTTGTTGTTGGGAAGAGATAAGGTAAGGGGGTATTTTGGACACTATCCCCTCTAGGTTTATGACCCAATGTGAGGCTCATTTCAGCACAAATACCAAGGCAACCGAAATTGGGAGAGAGAGAAATGAGAAAATTGGTTTTGGAGGCTTGAAGAAGAAGAAAAGAGGAAAAATGGAAGCTTGAAGCTATCTTCTATCCAAATCCCTTCTAAAAACACTTGATTTCTCTTCTACTCTTCATCCTCAAGGTAAATCTCTCATCTATTTTCATTTCTACAACTTTTGGTTCATGGGTTTTGGTGGAGAATGGAAGAACTTGTTGGGTTTTGAAGCTTGAGTTTGGTTATTGAGGTTTTGGAGGATTTTGATGTTAGATATTGGTTTTAATTCGTGTTTTTGGAGTTTTGATGAACACCCATGGTGGGTTTTGAAGTAGAGACGTTTAGAAACTGTTTTTGGAGTTTTAAAAGGTCATCCATGGAGGTTTGGAGGGTAAGAATCGTGAAAACCCGAAGCTGGAGGAAGTAGACGGGTGAACAGTACCAGGCGTCACGGACCCGTGACGGGTACCGTGACGGAGTACGTCACGGCTCCGTGAGGGAGACCGTGACGGCGCCAGACACGGCTCCGTGAGGAGACCCGTGACGGCCTAGTCCACGGATCCGTGACCAGATCCGTGGCAGACCAGTCTTGGTCCCTTTGAACCCCTTTTCGATCCTTTTTAGTCTACTTCAAGAGTTTGGTTTTGGAACTTTGGGTGGAGTCTTTTGAGCTTGTTTGTTTACACCTTAGTTATCTTTTAATTAGAGTTTGTTTGTGGTCCAAGACCGTGGTACCGAGCAAGGAAGGAAGGAAGAACTTGGGCTCGAGCTAGAAGAATGAAGATCACGCCGGAACCCGTGTGAAGAACGGAGTGGTGACTACCGAGTTTGACAACAGAGTTTTAGAGGTTTACCACGAGGTAGGGAAAGTCTTAACTTCTTATTTAAACGCTTAGTATGCATATTAGGTTAATAAAATCAGAAAGATCCTAGAATTGCATATAAGATGCGAATAACTAGAATAATCGTATTTCAATTACTAATAAATGGATGTGTCTAGTATGCATGCTTAGGATGAAGATGACTAGTGTAACTCGCTTTCAATACTTGGGAATTGATTTACTGGTAGAGAGGCTGTGTTGAGCTCTCGGATTAGTTGTGTGCTAGGTTCACATGCTTGGTTGCTAGTTATTAGGATAATCAAGAGTCTAATGAAACTAGTTTAATTTCATGGTTGATTGGTTGCATGTTTACTTAATTGGTTGAGTGATTGTGTTGATATAATTGTTGATTGAACGGATGATCGAGTATGACTGGTTGTGCCAAAGGGGTACAATCAGGTGATCGATGTACCGATGGTTCGTGACAGGTAAGTATACGGTAAGTGTGAAGTGCTAATGGATGTCTGTGTTGTGATTCGATGAGTGTTGATTGATGGATGAATTATAGTGTATTCTCCTTATTCTTATTCTTGAATGTTTGTTTGTTCGGTTCTGTACTACACCCGGAGGGAGGGGGGGGGGTAATCCGGTGTCGTTGTGGTGGTTGGAGTTTGGCAGATATGGTGAGTTATTGGTTGAGTATTGGAGCCTGAGGGCATTGGTTACTGGATATTCTGTGGATTGATTATTGGAGCCTGAGGGCATTGGTTATTAGACCCTACGGGCCAGTTGGTTGGATTACGTTATGAGAGATGGTTACTGCGGTTTCACCCAAGTGTGTGCGTACTACGGGAGCACTACCTTGGTTCCCTATGACATATGGTCCTTTGGAGGCATTTCCGAGAATCTCGACGATGAGCGTCCCTATAGGGATGGTTTCCGGTGCCCCGATGTATGTGGCTCCTCTGGACCGAGGGAAAATCTGATATGATATGGGTACTCTGGTGGATCGGAATATGAGAACCGATGTGATCCCAGAATCTATCCATGGATCGGAGGCTTGAGAAAGCGAGTGGTTGGCGTGATATTAATTGCTCCCATTTTAATGAGTTATGATTCGTTATAGTATTTTCATGGAATCTTTTAAGTTACTGTTATCGTTGAAAAAGAGATACTATTTCATTACACTGATTCCAAAGTTTTTCCATTGATTAATAGTGTTACTCGTTCCCAGTTGTGATGGTTTTCTATTTTATTATAATGTTCTCTATTTGTTCTCTGGGAAGTTATCGTTATCCTTGAGAATGTGATAGTGTTCTCGTTGCTTTTTATTTGTTTATTATACCTTTTGGTCTAAGGGTTTTAAGCACTTTTGTGACATCGATCTAAAGCAGTATTATTATTAAACTTGGAGGCTAAAGTTGTTTATGTTTTCCATACTGAGCGTAAGCTCACCCCTTTTTGTTTATTTATTGTGTGTACAGGTGTACTTGAGATCTGGGAAATTCGAAGCTCGGGAGCTTCCGGATGTCTTGAGGGTTGTATTAGAGATGGGTTGGTCCACATTGTTGAACTTTATTCACCTTATGTTACTTGTCAAGTTTTGACACTATATTTGAAATTTTGGATTAAATTATTGAGAAATATTTTGGACTCGCTTTCAGCTTTAAAAGGGTTTATTACAGTTTTACCACTTTTATCTCAATTGTTACAGGTCACGTCTCGAGTCCGGCCAAAACCGGATTTGGGGCGTGACAAGATGAGACGTAGTTTCCTCCCCTGTTTGACAAACAAGGCAATATATTGAGACTGGTACATGCTTGGCGTGGAGATTCGTTGCTACTTGAAGCGTACCCGATAACGCCCGCCACAATAGACCTTTATTTGGGGTTGAGTGTCCAGATCCCATGTACATGTCCAGTTGTGACTCCCCAGTGTAGTTTCACCTCCCATGCTTTCTAGATAGGACCTTGTACCCGTCTTTGACCATGTATGCACCCCAGACATTATGCTGCCAGAACCGCCTGTCCTTGTGATGAGATATGAGAGCAGGTACCTGCATGATGTCCTCTACTATCCCTTGAGGGAAGTTCTGTCGGAGTTTTGGTTCGTCCCAGTCGGATCCTTGGGATGCAGTCAAGTTCGAGACTATCAGATTCGGAGTAAGAGATGTGTGCAGTGGTATGATCGGATCATTCCCCATTAACCATCCCCAATTGTTCGGCGTAGTCCTTGGCGAAGGAGAGTTTGTATAGCTCGGACCCCCGTCTATATATGACTTGGGTTATTGCCCCCACCTGCATTGAGGAAATCAGTATTCGGGTAATACCGGGCTTTAAAGACACGGGCCACTAAACTGTTCAGTTGGTTGAGAAATTTCCAACCCATCTTTGTCAATAGCACCACATTCATGTCTTTCATGTTCTGAAAGCTCATTCCACCTTTTTCTTTTGGTTGACACAATTTTTGTCAGTCCTTCCCTATTATGAGTTTATTACTGTGAGGGGTACCTATCCACCAGTAACGAACGAACATGATATGTATATGTTTGATAGACCCCTGTGTGAAAGCATGAACAACACATGGTTATATATTTCTATCTTAAGTAATATAAAATCGGAGATTAAGATTGGTAGCAAGAGGTGCATGTATATACCATCTTACAAATTAAAAATAAATGCCCCGATATAGAAAATTTCTAATCCACAGACCAATAGTGAATTGACACGTCATGGAATATCTGAAGTATTATTGGCATTGTGGTCCCATCTCGTGGCATCATTACCTACCGAAATAAAAGAACCGTTGATGGCTACAACAAGTTGCAGTTACTAAACAAGCATCGCAAGCGCAGAAGATATACAATACGCACACGGCTCACCATAGCGTAGCTGGTTATAGTCTTCCCCTTTTCATCGTCAATCTCCTCTCTTCCACTGCACTGTACCCAAAACATAGCCCAAATCAAACACTAAAACCTACGTTTATTACCATTTTGACACACTAATCATACGATTACTATATTATAATTTATGTTTAAATAATTACCTTGTTTGGCCAGACCTCCATTAATCCTTCCATCCCTATATCCCTCCATCGGTTCGACATTTATTTTTATCGCGATCGAGAAACAAATATCCGAATCGGAACCGGGTCCAATCTTGGGAAGATCCGTTTACAGGCTTATCTGAACCGACGACTGCTGGAATTTCGGCATTTTTGTGGGGGTCGGTTCCGGATTCTATAGGGTTTTTGTGCGAAACGATGGCTCAGCCAGTGGGCAGAGGCGGCGTCAGGGTGGTCGGCGATTACATGGTGGGGCAGCAAATCGGGTCTGGTTCGTTCTCGGTGGTGTGGCACGCTAGGCACAGAGTCCACGGCACGGAGGTGGCGATGAAGGAAATCGCTACGGGTCGCCTCAACAAGAAGCTGCAGGAGAGCCTCATGTCGGAGATTTTTATCTTGCGGAGAATCAACCATCCTAATATTATTCGCTTGTACGACATGATTGAGGTTTGTTTGCAAATTTTATTTTATTTTACTGTTCATTTGTTTTATCGTTGCCATTTAAAGCTCCGGGACTTGTTTGTTTGCTTTGAATTTTCTAGAGAAGAGCTCAGGAAGAGGAAAATTGAGTTCAGACTGAGAATTCTGGATAAAGTAGTGAACTCTGAAGCTAGAATATGCATGTTTATTATGTTGATATTGTCGTCAAGCTTCAGACTTTTAGCTTTAGCATGTTACTGCATTGTTCTCCCGCGAATTGATCCACCCAGAAACATTCAATTAGCCCAGGAAATGTTAAGAGTCCATTCTGGTCTTTTGCAGGCATCCTTAGTGTCTTTTTCCTTGATTTATTTATTTGGGAGTTGGCAAAGCAAGAATCTTTACTTAACAGAGGCTCATGCAAAATAGTAGGATTTACAAATGTTATCCAATGTACAACCTTTAACCTTATGCACTCTCCTTTTGCTTTCCCAAACCGTTACACTTGTGTAATGGGTGCTGAATGTAATTACATGCTTAGCACAATTATTTTGATCCCAGTTCCTGCTTTGGCACATACCTCAATGCAGTTCTTTTGTCGCTTAGGCTGGGCTAAATGTCAATCCCGAACTTTTAAAATGATGCTAGTACAATGTAAAAATGTTCTCTACATTTGGTTGTTGTCGAATATCTGCTGACATTTTTGTAAATGGTCTCATTTCTGTATAATAGTTCAGAAATCTAAATTTGATTCTGTAATAGCCAGTTCATTTGTCATTTGGGTGTTTTTGTGTTTTCCCCTGCAAAGCAGTATTAGGCTTCTGAAGGAAGGAATAAAGTAACTTATTGAGTTTATATTCTTTTCCAATGATAAGTGCATTGGTGGTTTGAACATTCGTCTTATATGTGCATGCCATTTAGGTTCCTGGGAAGATAAACCTTGTGTTGGAGTATTGCAGAGGCGGTGATCTTTCTATGTATATCCAGCGCCATGGAAGAGTTCCGGAAGTAACTGCAAAGCATTTCATGCAGCAGCTTGGTAAGTCCTGAACAGCCTCTGGCTGGATTTTTTCATTCTTCCTTCCTGGATGTTCATCATACAGTATGTACTGACTATGGGGAAAATATGATTTTTTACAGCTGCTGGCCTACAAGTTCTTCGTGAAAATAATGTCATACACCGGGATCTAAAACCACAGGTATGTACTGGTGATTATTTGGCAGTACTTGTCAAACTAATTGGTTTGAAAGCAAGTTAGGATGTCAGACCTTGTTTAAAAGTAGTGTTTTTACCAGCTTCTTTTTACCAGCATTGAGAAAATATGTGTATTTTTTTGTTGTATCTTATTTATCAATATGGATCATACTTGGAACAGAATCTCCTACTCTCCACCAAAGACCAAAATTCAGTTTTGAAGATTGCAGATTTTGGATTTGCGAGGTAGGTACTGTTTATCTTAGTTTATACAGACACTCACTCAGGGATGCAGCTTCTTTCTACATGACATTGGCAAATGAAGTTCAGTTTCAATATACTGTACTGCAAATTGAACCACAGAGGATGGGTTCTCCCAGTGTCCATTTACTTAAAGTTCAAATATTTTCATTTCCTTTTGCAGATCTCTACAACCTAGAGGCCTTGCAGAAACATTGTGTGGGTCACCCCTATACATGGCTCCTGAAATCATGCAACTTCAAAAATATGATGCCAAGGTGACATGTTCTCCTTTTGCATGTTAAGATATTATATATTTTTCATGCATTTTAGTTATTAACTTTTTAGCTGAACTCACAGGCAGATCTCTGGAGTGTAGGTGCCATTCTATTTCAGCTTGTGACTGGGAAAACCCCATATAACGGAAACAATCAAATTCAGGTTTGCATATTTGGTTACAACTCATCTGCACATCTACATATAGTGCTCAGGTTGTCACGCTTTTCTGTTTAGTTGAATTATCAATATTCTTGATGCGTATCCTAACTTGATTTTTCCTGTACTTGTGTTGTTCAGTTGCTACAGAATATTATTAAATCAACTGAGTTGCAGTTCCCCCCAGATAATGATGATTTGAGTTTTGACTGCAAAGATTTGTGCCGGAAATTGTTGCGCCGTAATCCAGGTATTTTATAGTTATCATATGATATTGGAAAATTGTGAGTTATGTGGTCATGAAGTCGAAAGAAATTAGGATGATAAAAGGGAGATTAACTTGTTTGTAACTTGACTATGCACTAGAATGAGGTTGAAGCTTCTCTTATGTATTTTAATTTAATCATGATCTACTGAAGGATGCTTTCTAGTTTATGGGTGAAAACCAAAAATAGGAAGTAATTATATGTTCTCTCGTATCTTTTGTGCCTTATATTAATCTTTAAGTTCTGAACTTCCTAAAAGTGTTAAAATATTACAAGCTATTCAATGCTGCTCTTTTCAAGGATCTTGTGTAAAGCCATATTCTGTGAAAAATCCTGGCATATTGCTTTGTTCACTACATAATGTTATTTCAGGTTTCTGCTTAGCCTCTTCTCCTAATCAGTTTAAATATTAAAAAATAAATCATCCTCGTATGTTCATTAGGGTTTGGGTTCACTAAAGTGATAGTAATTCTGTACTTGTAATATTCTAATCAGGTTCTGATGCAAGTGACTAATGTAATTGAATGATGGACACTGTATTAATTTGTCGTTTTATGATGGTACTCAGACTTGTGCTTCTATCATCAATCTTTAAAATTTGCTCATTACTCCGGATTTTTCTCCTTATTCTGGATCCTTTTAACACTTGCTATTAACAGTGGAGCGACTAACATTTGAAGAGTTATTTAATCACCCATTCCTGTCTGACTCTCAGCCAGAAGAACAGACGAGGTGAATGAAGATTTTTTTACTTGTGTGGTAATATATTATAGCTCTCTTTTGAGAAGTAAATATAATCTTGTGTGGTTTGCAGGAGTAGGAGGTCATCCAGAATGATGGACAGTTCCAGTTCTTCGGAATGTGGTCCTTCTAGGAATGCAGAGGAAAATTCACAAGAAGATTGTCTGCCCTTCCTTCTAGATGATGATTCTAGTGGGCCTGATGGAAGTCCATCTTATGTAAGGCGGTCTTCAATGAAGAGTGCCAGTGGATTTTCTCCTGATACAAAGTTAAATAGAAAAGCGACACATAGCCCTGCTAACAGAGTGGATCTTGCTTCAAGATATGCTGGAGCCACACAAAATATAGTAACCACCGGCCTTATGGTCAAGGGCCGCAGAGTTTCAGATGGGAATCCCATTGAACCCCGAAAATCCATGGACCAAAGATCTGTTCACACTAGGTCACGAGGTGCCTGCAGCTTATTTTAGGTTCTTATCTTTCACAGCATGTAGATGTGTTGCTAAACTGTACTTTCATTTTTTCTATGTAGTTGGGGATTCCTTAGAATTGATTGATCAAGATTATGTTATCGTATCTGGGCCTCCTATGGATGTTTCAGCAATCTTGTCAAGTGCTTCCAAGCCAAGTCATCCTCCATACAGATCAGAGAGTCCCTCAATAACATCAATATATATGAACCCTACACCAAGTGCTCCTGTCCCAATTGTTGGTACTGTATCAAGTAAGATGTATAGTCCTGGAAGCTTGGAAAGTCAGTGTTCTGCTCCTGGGACTTCCCAAGGATCTACAGATGCTGGAGATACTTTGGAGCAGCCATCAAGTCACTGCATGACAAGGATCAAGTCATTGCAGCAGTGTGCATCCGCCATCACAAAATTAGTAAAAGAAAAGGTATTGCCATCATGCCAATTCATTTAATCAAAATTGAGACTCAATATTCACTAGTTCTGGTTTAAGCAGGCTTGTCTTCAAATTTATCTGAGTTTTATTTTCTTCGAAAAAAGGTTGAGGGAGGTAGACAGCTTGAAGGATTCTCAATCCAACTTGTAATCCTTGCAATTTGGAAGCAAGCACTGCATATTTGCCATACACAGGCTGCCTCAGCTCTGGAAGGAAGTCCTACCCAAGAGACCAATAGATTAAGGACAAACATTGGCAAGAAGCATGGTAGTCCTGCTATACAACACTGTCATGATTTAGTTGCTCAAGGGCCAGTTGATATTTCCTCGCAGATTGAGAAGGAATTTCTCCAGGAAGTTGAGCATGCCGAAGAACTGGCCAAGGCTATTGAGCCTGGTATGATTTTGATTTTTTTTTGTTCTTTCAATATAGAGAAAGCTCCTATTTTTTCCCTTAATGATGCATCTTCATTAATTCACAAATCCCCTTTTGTTTTATATTTTTTTCTACAAAAAAATATTATGTGTGTTTGAGTTTCTGAAAACCCTATTTTTGCTTGTGGTTACAGGAAGTACAGAGATGCCAGATGCAATGGAGACAATATTTCAATCTGCTCTTGCTTTTGGAAGACATGGTGGAGTGAGTATTTTTTTTTAAATCTTGCTCTGGCATTTACTCATTTGCTCCCATCAATGTGCTTTTAACACAGTATTACTGCTCAATAAATGTAATGAAATCAAACTGAGATGTGAATTGATATATGGCTTTGGTGGTGATCTTATTCTCCCTGGTTATGGCAATAAGAGAAGAGTAGTGAAGTTGGACCATATTTTATTTGTTACTAGAAGCATAGTAGGGTCAGATTCACTAAAAATGTTTCATACACTTGGTTGTCAGGTGGAGGAGCTGATGGGTGAGATGGAAAGTGCAGCATTGCTATATACAAAAGCAGTGTGTTTGTTGGAGTTCCTGCTGGTGGAAGCACCATCTCTGATACTGAACCCTCCATTTTCTCTGACAAACTCAGATCGGTATAGACTACGAATGTACATAGACATCCTCAATAACAGGCAAGGGCATTCGAGGTCTCAAAGCTTGGCTCTTCTCAAGGTCGAAGATCAACCATGCCTCCTTGAAAACAAGATTACGAGTGCTTGATGAACCCCCTTCTTCTATTGTATAAAATGATATTTATTTGTACAGCTATTCTAATTCTTTGGGTGAGAGCTGGGGATGGACGTTGATGATGGTTTGCCTTGTAATTTAATGGAATGCTGTATTATTCCCATCTTCTTTTAGATGACCATGAAAGTTGGTTTACATGTTCTACCAGAATTTCGAGGAATGTTTAAGCTGAGAATTTTATGGACAATTGGTCCCCACAGTATGTGAATGGGCCTCTCTTCTCGTCAACTCTCTGCCTTATGGCTATGGTGACCCGTTTAACCCTACCATCTTCATTTGGCCTGGGGCTGTTCATCCGATTTGAAACTTAAACCAAACCGGAGAGGAAAAAGATATTAAGATGACGTTAAGGTTCACAATTTTGTTGTATGTCGACGTTTGTTAAAAGTTACACAAAATTGTTATTCAGGATGAAAAATCAATGCCTAATGTTTTGGTTATTTAGGATGTCCTTGTGTGGGTTTTGAGGCCAAAATTGGAGTTTTTTTTGGAACGAGCAAATGAGCTGCATTATTGTCAATCAAATATTACATAGTGGGAATTATCCTGGGCTCCAAAATATAGTCAAGTGCATCGAAACGGATCTGGCGCTCATGGGCCCATATTTCAAAAATGCAGAAAATATAGTGAGAAACAAAATAGGCCAAAATTGGAGTTAAAATGTCAAAGAAACTAAAATTACATTTAGCAGACAGAAGCAAGGTTGTAAAAAACGTTGGATACTAATCGAGCGAGAAATGGTCTTAAGCGCTAGACGGGGATTAATCGGATTATTATTTTATTATTTTTATTATATATTATCAAATTTTATATTATATTATATACAAAATATTAATAATATCGAACATTAAATATATTAAAAAACATAAATATTCTATTAAACTAAAAGTATCATACATTTATTAAAACAATATCAATAAGTATTACTCTATCAACTCAATTAGTACATTCTAGTGTACAAAAATTTACTCTCTCGTCTTGAGATACTAACCCTAGGCCTAGTCCCTAGCCGCTATGGAGTTCCTTCCTGCCACCGCCGCTGCTGCGCCGCTGTCGGATTGGTAGTCCCCGTGTTTATCTGTCCCATCGGACCGCAACCCTCGCAGACCACGCCTGGTGCGGGGGGTATATACCGATGGGATTGGATCCCCATACCTATCCCTTCGCCTTCTCCTTCCCTCTCCATCCCTCCCGCGGTCTCGCCGACGTCTAGCCCAATCATTTTGGGACCCTAATTCTCTTCCCAGTCGATGTCGGCTGAGTTTCCTGATCCATCCCCTTCTCTGCCACTTGGTGCCCTAGGTCGGGTTGCACTGGTGCGGGGGGCTAGGATGCCTTCCGACTCACGCCAAGAGGCGACGCGATTTCGGCCGAACCTTAACCCATCTCCCTGGGCCACCACGACCTTGCTCTGGTGGTTGGGTTGACAAGGACATGGCATGGAGGTGCGCCTACGCATTATGCCCCCATCATTTCATGGAGGTGGGGACGATCAGGGACGTGACGGAAACCTCGAAGTTCTCTTCGGTCACGGTGATAAAAATCCGACTCCTCCAACGCTTGGTTTGCGATCGCTACAAGGTGAGAAGGAGTACGGTGGAAGCCTCCTCCATGTTCGTCCGCGCGTGGCAGGACACGGAGGCGGAGGAGGGTTTGGATACCCTTCAGCAGGGTCGGCCCCGATTCTGCCTATAGGGTTGGTGACTCTCTATCTCTGACCTCAAGGGTGGAGGTGTTGGGTCTCTAGGTAGGGTTGGAGATGAACCAACTCGCAGCGGAAAATCAATGAAAACCAAGAGACGATTAAAACCATGAAACAACTAACAAAGAATGGATTCACAAGAGAAAAAGTCAGCACTATTTCTTACCAAAACAAGAACACTGGTTAACGAATGATTGGCTTGAGTCTCCAAGACGCCTACGTATCCACATGGGAATCAAATCCCATGTAGTTCTTCTCTTTGAGGACTCAAGAACACAAAAATGGAGGTGGGAACTAGCCAAACCCGAAATTTCCATGGATAGGAGGGAGAAGTTGTGTTTCCTATTCTTGTCTTGTTTTTGTTATGTTGAAAAAAGATGACTTAAACATAACAAACCCCGTACTTGTCCAACTAAAGGCATGGGACAAGCATGGTGACAAGTAAGGTGTAAATAGGACAAAGTATGACAAGACAAGATTGGGTTAGGTGGTGAATCACCAACACCTTAATCCTTGTCTTGCTTACTTAGTACTAATTAATCAAGACTTGATTAATTAGTTCCATGGGCCTTGGTTTCATGGGCCTTTCATGGGCCTCTTGGAACATGACCCATGGCTATTTCCAACGAGGTCCCGTGATTCTATCATCGCCTCCAAGCCTTCCATACCGAAAATGTCCAACATTATCCAACACGATCAATCCGAAGACTCCAAGCCTTGTCTTGATCCATAAAGTCTTATTCACTTACGAGCACATGACCCAAAACCCAGTTTTGGTCATGTCCCGAGACAACTCCCTTTTGGCCATTCTCCATAAATGTGTCAATGAGTTTCACCCTCCGGTGTGACCCTTAGGTTTATGCATGTCAATAAATCAACGTAAAATCCCATTTTAATTGATCCTATTTAAGTGGCAACTAACGAGATTTTAGTATTGCCTGACACTGCATAACGAATCGACCCTGTCGATTCTAACCTTTCCGTCGTCCATGTCATTATCCTTTTATCTCCGATATCCTGATTGAAATAAGGCATATAGCCGTCATCCTTATTATTCTCAATCACTGTTCCTTGATATGTGAGATGACTGAATATATGATACCCAGTATCATGTGCATGACCATGCTATTCATTCAGCCACTCTCGATCAAGCGGCCGAGAACCGATATCTTTCCCATACCATAGTATGAGGGATAAATCCCTTAGCCGTCTTTCGTGTCACTCATGCAGTCCGTCCCCAAGCCAATCCTGGCCGTTATGGAAGCCCTGTTACAGACAACGTTAGGCTCAGGTCAAACTTAGTTGTTTACTGCATACCGATCACAAAAACTCCTTGGTCTAAGGATACATGACAAGCTACGACAATGAATATGTTCATGACTTGATCTATGGAACATATTCATGTCGGGTCGTCCAATATCATGTCCCACATGATATCTATGATCAGACTCCGGAATTCCATTCCAATGACTAACAAAACGTAAGCCATAAAGAGCCATCTTTCATACTAGTCGCTTCTAGTGAAGCTTTGTTGACTAGGGACCCATCGAGTGTGATCGATCTCGATCTATGGTTCTATTCGCATTGGGCATAGATCAGAGCACACATCGATATATTACTCCAACACATAAGTAATATAAAGCCGTTTTAATTTTATTGCTAACGATGATATATACATTTCGACATTTAGGATTGAACTACGGGCACTAAGACTAACAGGAGGCACCAGCTACTATGGAGACCACGACCCGGAGGAGAGTCCGGACATCGGCTTCGAATCGGTATCCTCAGAGTCATCTCCCGGTGTATCAACGAGGACTGCTACGCTTCAATGCTGCACGAGGGCCTCGCCCACGCGTTAGACGTCCGGCTGGGGTGCCGTCGCAGTCCTTTGGAGGGTCTGGTGGCGATGGTGAGACATTGGGTTGGGAGCAGAAGCCTAAGGCCCCAACCCTGGTAACAATAGATCCAATACCTGAGGCTCGATCATCTCGATGGATGGGGACCGGGGTAACAATGGACCTGGTGTTGGGTCTCGAGGTAGGGTTGGAGATGAACCAACTCGCATCGGAAAATCAAGGAAAACCAAGAGACGATTAAAACCATGAAACAAATAACAAAGATTGGATTCACAAGAGAAAAATTCAGCACTATTTCTTACCAAAACGAGAACACCGGTTAACGAATGATTGACTTGAGTCTCCAAGACGCCTACGTATCCACATGGGAATAAAAACCACGTAGTTCTTCTCTTTGAGGACTCAAGAACACAAAAATGGAGGTGGAAACTAGCCAAACCCGAAATGGTAGGAGGAGGGAGAGAAAAAAGTTGATTCCCATTTGTGTCTTGTGTTTGTTATGTTGAAAAAAGATGACTTAAACATATAAAAAAAACCCATACTTGTCCAACTAAAGGCATGGGACAAGCATGGTGACAAGTAAGTTGTAAATAGGACAAAGTATGGCAAGACAAGATTGAGTTAGGTGGTGAATCACCAACCCTTAATCCTTGTCTTGCTTACTTAGTACTAATTAATCAAGACTTGATTAATTAGTTCCATGGGCCTTGGTTGCACGGGCCTTGGTTGCACGGGCCTTTCATGGGCCTCTTGGAACATTGCCCGTGGCCATTTCCAACGAGGTCCCGTGATTCGCTCATCGCCTCCAAGCCTTCCATACCGGAAATGTCCAACATTATCCGACGCGATCAATCCCAAGACTCCAAGCCTTGTCTCGATCCGTAAAGTCCTATTCACTTACGGGCCTAGACCCAAAACCCATTTTTGGTCATGTCCCGAGACAACTCCCTTTTGGCCATTCTCCATAAATGTGTCAATGAGTTTCATCCTCCGGTGTGACCCTTAGGTTTATGCATGTCAATAGATCAACGTAAAATCCCATTTTACTTGATCCTATTTAAGTGGCAACTAATGAGACTTTAGAATTTCCTGACACTGCATAACGAATCGACCCTGACGATTCTAACCTTTCCGTCGTCCCTGTCATTATCCTTTTATCTCCGATATCCTGATTGAGATAAGGCATAGAGCCGTCATCCTTATTATTCTCAATCACTGTTCCTTGATATGTGAGATGATTGAATATATGATGTCCAGTATCATGTGCATGGCCATGCTATTCTTTCAGTCACTCTCGATCAAGCGGCCGAGAACCGATATCTTTCCCATACCTCAGTATGAGGGATAAATCCCTTAGCCATCTTTCGTGTCACTCATGTAGCCCGTCCCCAAGCCAATCCTGGCCGTTATGGAAGCCCTGTTACAGACAACGTTAGGCTCAGGTCAAACTCAGTTGTTGACTACATAACGATCACAAAGACTCATTGGTCTAAGGATACATGACAAGCGACGACAATGAATATGTTCATGACTTGATCTATGGCACATATTCATGTCGGGTCGTCCAATATCATGTCCCATATGATATCAATGATCAGACTCCGAAATCCCATTCCAATGACTAACATAATGTAAGGCATAAAGAGTCATCTTTCATACTAGTCGCTTCTAGTGAAGCTTTGTTGACTAGGGACCCATCGAGTGTGATTTATCTCGATCTATGGTTCTATTCGCATGGTGGGCATAGATCAGAGCACACATCGATATATTACTCCAACACATAAGTAATATAAAGTCGCTTTAATTTTATTGCTAACGATGATATATACATTTAGACATTTAGGATTGAACTACGGGCACTAAGACTAAGAATCTCCCACTTGCCCTAGTTCCAATCTAAACTCCAATATGTCCCCCATCGACTTTACATGTCTAACATGTTTAGGCAGCGACACTGCCTTAGTCAAAGGGTTGGCTATGTTATCATCTGTTGCAATATAGGTTATCTTCACTTCACCTCAGTTCATTATTTCTCTGATTAGGTGGATACGCCGTAGTACATGTTTGGATTTGTTATGCGATCTGGGCTTTTAGCTTGCACAATGGCCCTTGTGTTGTCGCAAAATGGATTCACCGGGTTGGATGGGGTTTTAATTACACCCAACCCTGCCTCTGCAGCATCCATGTACTTGGCCTCTGTCGTAGATTCGGCAATGGTATTTTGCTTTACGTTCTCCCAACTAAAGATCTGCCATTCAGCATAAACACATATCCTGACTGACTTCTAAAGTCATCTGGATTAGTCTTGGAAAACTAGCGTCTACTCATCCTTCGACGACTAGTTCAGCATCATCTTTCCCCCGGGTTAGACTAATGTCTACTGGTACAACATAAGGCTTACGAGACGTCCGGTCTCATACATGTCATGGCATATATGAACGATCCTGCCCCTAGGCGCATAGGATTCTCATCATCCTTTTCAGCACATTAGGTGTCTTAGGACACCGAGTCTTGCTGAGATGAATGCCATGACTAGTGGGTAGGAGTCCTTTCTTTGAATCGAGCATTAAGAACCTACTCAATGCTTTGTTCACATAGGTTCCCTGACTTAAATCCAAGACCCTCTTGGTGTCATCTCTACATATCTTAATACTTAAGATATAAGAAGCATTGCCTAAAGATATAAGAAGCATTGCCTAAGTTCTTTATTGAAAAACACTTCCTCAACCAAGCTTTAGTCTCATGCAAGGTTGGGATGTCGTTTTCAATGAGAACCAGAAAGGTAATCTTGCTCCCACTAGCCTCCTTATAAACACAAGATTCATCCTCGTTCTTGATTAATCCAAATCCAATTACAGCTTCATCAAAATGAAGGATCCAACTCCGAGAAGTTCGTTTTAATCCATAAATGGATTTCAACAACTTATAAATCTTTCCCTTATTCTTCGGATCGTCAAAACCTTTGGGCCGAGACGTACAAACGTATTCACTCAAATTTCCATTTAGGAAAGCGGTTTTGACATCCACTTTCCATATCTCGTAATTATGATACGCAGTTATGTCAAGAAGAATTTGGATCGATTTTGACCATATCCACTAGGGAGAAGGTTTCCTCATAGTCAATCCATTGGATCTGCCTATAACCTTTTGCCACCAATTGAGCTTTGTAGGTCAGAGGGTTGCCGTCCATGTCCATCTTCACCTTGAAGATCCATTTGCATCCGATGGTCCTCACACCATTGATGGGATCAACCGGTTCCCAGACTCGGTTGTCCGACATGGATTGCATTCCCTCCCTCATGGCTCCCAGCCATAACTCGGAGTCGGGCCCATCCACGACTTCCTGAAAGGTGGCTGGATCATCGTGATCCACCATGACTTCATTGTCACCTCCGGATGCCATATCTTGGAGGTGGAAGATTGATCCTTTCAAATCGCCTTGGACCTTCCGGAATTGTAATAGGAATTGGTTCTTACTCTACGACAATCTCTGGTCCTTTCTACTAGGTTGTCAATTGGTTTAGACAGATCTGTACCATCCTGAATTTCTTCGAGATGCACAGTCCTCCCAATGACGTCTTTGGAAACAAAACTCCTTTTCCATAAAGACCCCACCCCAAGCGACGAACACCATGTTCTCATTGGGATTGTAGAAGTAGTATCCCTTTGTTGCTTTGGGATACCACACGAAGGTGCATATCTCAGATCTTGGTTCGAGCTTAGTCGAAACCAAATGTTTCACATAAGTCTCGCAACCACAAATATTTAGGAAGGAAAAAACGAGCATCATCCCGTGCCATTTCTAAAATGGTGTCCCTTCCATAGCCTTCGTCAAAGCCCGATTCACTATGAATGCGGTTGTCTCTAGAGCATAACCCCAGAAAGAGATTGGGAGATCAGTCCAACTAGTCATGGAACGGACCATTGTCTAACAATGTCCGATTTCTCCGTTTGGCTACACCTTTCACTACAATGTCCCAGGAGGAGTCCATTCCAAAAGGATCCCATTCTCTTTTAGATGATCTAATAACTCTATGGTCAAGTATTTTCCACCTCGATCCAATCGAAGTGCCTTAATACCTTTGTCGAGCTGGTTTTATACTTTAGTCTTAAACTCTTTGAATTTATCAAAAGCTTCAAACTTATGTCTCACCGAATAGACATAACCATATTTACTGTAATCATCAGTAAATGTGATAAAGTAGCTAAAACCCCTCCTAGCAAGTGAACTTATTGGTCTACACATATTCGAGTGTATCAGCCCCAATTATTCACCCGCCCTTTCATCGCGATCGATAAAGGGCACTTTAGTCATTTTTCCCATCAAACAAACCTTGCACCTATCGATCGAATGGAATTCGAATGAGCCTGAAAGCCCGCACTTCTAAAGTGCTGATAGGCGCTTCTTGTTTATGCGGCCCAAATGACAGTGCCATAACCGAGTTAGGTTTAAATCGTTGGATTTAGACCTCTTGGTATTAACGTTATAAAGAACTTGAGGCATTGTTACCCATATCTAATATGTACAATCCTTCAACCAAGTCAGTACTGGTATAAAACATATCATTGCATAGAACATTGAAAACTTCATTTCCAATATTAACATTATATCCTTCCTTGTCAAACACGGATATAGATATAATATTCCTAATAAAAGTAGGTATCAATATACATTATACAATACTAAGACAAGGCCACTTGGCAAAGCAAGACTCATGGATCCTACAGCAGTTGCCACAACTCTGAGGTCCACTTCGTGCTTTCCAAACCTCTCCTACTTTCAGCCACCATATATTAGTGCACGTGTGAGATTCAGTCCTGGTATCTAATACCCATGAATCTTTGGAAGTAGAGAGATGTAGCTCTATAGAGTTAATAACGGATGAAGGCGCGGTCCCACCGCCCTTCCTTAGATCATCCAGGTTTCCTGATGAAGGCGCAGTCCTACTGCCTTTCTTCATATCATCCAGACTATTTGATGAAGGCGCAGTCTCACTGCCCTTCTTCAGATCAACCGTGAACTTCCTGTAATCCCAGTTACAATGATCAGGTTGTTGGTAGTAGAAGCAGACATTCTCAGGTGTCTCATCTTTCCTGCCAAGTGCGCATGGGCCCCGCCTTTGCCACCTCCAATTCCCTTGTTGACCATCAGAATATCCTTGGATCCCAGATCCCTGATATATTCTTCTCAGCAGTTAATGACACTTCATGTAACTCTGATATGGTCTTAGAGACAGCCTTGTCAAGGACATATTCTTTGCGTTCAAACTTGAGGACTATCCTCAAAATTCTGTACCAGTCCAAATAGTTTGTCCCATTTAGCTTGACCCTGTCAAGAATGGTTTTTAATGACAAACTATTAATTTTCGCTGAATTTTTCATTTGATCTACAACAGATAAAATTCAATCAGTAAACTGAATAAATTTTATGAAGATCAAGCTTAAACACCAACAATCGATTCTAAACCTTTAAAATCTGAAACCAAGATCCTTGATTCACTCGATTAAGCTGAACTAATGCTCACCACTTAATCGAGCTATGTAGGTAGGACTCCATCCAATCACATCCAATGTGACTCTTGGCTAGGGTATGTACTTATGTACACGGCTTACCCTATCTGTTACCCTAGCTCAACCTCAGGCTGAGAATCGTAGTCGGGACCACCAATTTTCAACTATGGCCCGTCACTATGTAGGTGCTCCGCTAATGCGCACGACACCCACATATGTCGTCCAAACCTACTACCCCGCTTTCCCATGGATGCTCCGCTAATGCGCACGACACCCATAGGACGGGGAGGTAGTAAGGTGTTGATAATTGGGAGGTATCGGACATGACCCATTTTTACTTGTCCGGTTGTGTTTAAAACTTTGACACATCCTAGATAAGATGAGCACATCAAATACATTCCAAATGTAATGATGCCTCAAATGACATCCAATGTAATTCTTCCTTCGAACCCGTCAACTACATCCAATGTAATGACGATTCTAAGGGCTCACACACAAGGATTAAAATTCCAATTTTATCTTTGCATGTGAGGTGATATGCTCGGTAAATAAAGTTAAGCATGCAATTCTAAAACACATATAATTAGTCATGCATAAACTAAACCAAGCATAAAGCGATAAATGTGCACATAATATCCCCCTAAACTAACTCCCACTAGCTTCTTGAGCTCCACCGACTCCAAGCCAATGCCAACACCCGAAAAGCCACCAAATGACCTTTTCGCCCTTTCTTCGTATTGAGTAAAATATTACAATTTAATACACGACTCGCAGGTCGGGAATAAATAAATATTACAAACAAGTGGTTCGACGACCACACCTTGAAAGAATAATTACACGTTAACTCTAACGGCTCGCATGCCGTGAAAAGCGATAAATAATTAAATCGAGCTCGGGGCTATTATGTACACCATGTCAACATCACATCACACATCGTTTTATCAAACAATCATGTTATCAAACATCATGTGATTTTCCGGTTTTATTTAATAGCCAAGTTTCGAAAATTCTTTGATGCTCGGTTTATCGAAACCGTTCAAAAATGAAACTTTTGAACATTTGATCTTCGAGTTCGTCATGACGGTTCCAAACTCTTCATAACTAACAAAACGGTTTAGCCTTGGCATATCAACCATCCAATGGTCATGCTTGGCCTAGCTCCGTCCAACGGATCCCCGTTTGGTCCCGGTTTCGGCTCCTCGAGAGTCCCGGTCCCGAGACCCGAAAAATAAAATAAAAATTCAAAATTTCCAGATTTGAAATAATTTTCAAAAATTAATTTTACATGCATTAAATCCATAAACAAGAATTTAAAACATGTTATCAAACAATTTAGCAAAAAAAACATGCCAAAACCGAAACTTTCAAACAAAACCGAAACTTTGAACACCGTCTTGTGAATCCCGAAGGTAGCACGGCTCTGATACCACTGTTGGGTCTCGAGGTAGGGTTAGAGATGAACCAACTCGCAGCGGAAAATCAAGGAAAACCAAGAGACAATTAAAACCATGAAACAACTAACAAAGAATGGATTCACAAGAGAAAAATTCAGCACTATTTCTTACAAAAACAAGAACACCGGTTAACGAATGATTGGCTTGAGTCTCCAAGACGCCTACGTATCCACATTGGAATCAAAGCCACGTAGTTCTTCTCTTTGAGGACTCAAGAACACAAAAATGGAGGTGGAATCTATCCAAACCCGAAATGGTAGGAGGAGGGAGAGGAAAAAGTTGATTCCCATTTGTGCCTTGTGTTTGTTATGTTGAAAAAAGATGACTTAAACATAACAAACCCCATACTTGTGCAACTAAAGGCATGGGACAAGCATGATGACAAGTAAGGTGTAAATAGGACAATGTATGGCAACACAAAATTGGGTTAGGTGGTGAATCACCAACACTTTAATCCTTGTCTTGCTTACTTAGTACTAATTAATCAAGACTTGATTAATTAGTTCCATGGGCCTTGGTTGCATGGGCCTTTCATGGGCCTCTTGGAACATGACCCATGGCTATTTCCAACGAGGTCCCGTGATTCTCTCATCGCCTCCAAGCCTTCCATACCGAAAATGTCCAACATTATCCAACACGATCAATCCGAAGACTCCAAGCCTTGTCTTGATCCATAAAGTCCTATTCACTTACGAGCACATGACCCAAAACCCAGTTTTGGTCATGTCCCGAGACAACTCCCTTTTGGCCATTCTCCATAAATGTGTCAATGAGTTTCACCCTCCGGTGTGACCCTTAGGTTTATGCATGTCAATAGATCAACGTAAAATCCCATTTTACTTGATCCTATTTAAGTGGCAACTAACGAGACTTTAGTATTGCCTGACACTGCATAACGAATCGACCCTGTCGATTCTAACCTTTCCGTCGTCCATGTCATTATCCTTTTATCTCCGATATCCTGATTGAAATAAGGCATATAGCCGTCATCCTTATTAGTCTCAATCACTGTTCCTTGATATGTGAGATGACTGAATATATGATACCCAGTATCATGTGCATGGCCATGCTATTCATTCAGCCACTCTCGATCAAGCGGTCGAGAACCGATATCTTTCCCATACCGTAGTATGATGGGTAAATCCCTTAGCCGTCTTTCGTGTCACTCATGCAGTCCGTCCCCAAGCCAATCCTGGCCGTTATGGAAGCCCTGTTACGGACAACGTTAGGCTCAGGTCAAACTCAGTTGTTGACTACATAACGATCACAAAGACTCCTTGGTCTAAGGATACATGACAAGCGACGACAATGAATATGTTCATGACTTGATCTATGGTACATATTCATGCCGGGTCGTCCAATATCATGTCCCACATGATATCAATGATCAGACTCCGGAATCCCATTCCAATGACTAACAGAACGTAAGCCATAAAGAGACATCTTTCATACTAGTCGCTTCTAGTGAAGCTTTGTTGACTAGGGACCCATCGAGTGTGATCTATCTCGATCTATGGTTCTATTCGCATGGTGGGCATAGATCAGAGCACACATCGATATATTACTCCAACACATAAGTAATATAAAGTCGCTTTAATTTTTATTGCTAACAATGATATATACATTTGGACATTTAGGATTGAACTACGGGCACTAAGACTAACACCCGGTACCTAACCCGGATCCCCGAGCCCTCACCTGGGATGCCGACCAAGTGCCCACTATATGCCTCTGTGGGTGGTCTTACACGAAATCCCCGACTTTTGTACATGGGAACATCTGGCGAAAGGCTGGTGGAGATCAGCTCTCTACTGATTCGATTGTTGCCCTGCGGTCGTGGGAGTGTGGTGGAAGTGGAGGCGGTGGCCGCGCCCACCCAGGAGCGCGTGTTGTGAAGGCCCCGATGCCATTTGTTCGTAGGAGCACATCTGCTGGTGTACGGGAAGGGGTGGTGTCTGCGTCTGGCTGGGACTTAAACTCACAGGCGGGGGGCATGTCTCGCTGGAAGGAATGAGGCATCATCTGAGCATCAGGGACCGACCTTGGAAGGGGTCCCTAGACGATGCATTGGATCCCACCACCACTACTACTGTATGTTGGGTCTCGAGGTAGGGTTGGAGATGAACCAACTCGCATCGGAAAATCAATGAAAACCAAGAGACAATTAAAACCATGAAACAACTAACAAAGAATGGATTCACAAGAGAAAAAAAAAATCAGCATTACTTCTTACCAAAACAAGAACACCGGGTAACGAATGATTTGGCTTGAGTGTCCAAGACGCTTACGTATCCACATGGTAATCAAAGCCACGTAGTTCTTCTCTTTGAGGAATCAAGAACACAAAAATGGAGGAAGAACTTGTCTTGGCCGAAATTGCAAGGGAGAGGAAGGAGAAGATGTGTTTCATATTCTTGTCTTGTGTTTGTTATGTTGAAAAAAGATGACTTAAACATAACAAACCCCATCAAATTGTCAAACTAAATGTCCAACATAATTCGACGCGATCAATCCCAAGACTCCAAGCCTTGTCTCGATCCGTAAAGTCCTATTCACTTACGGACACATGACCCGAAACCCATTTTTGGTCATGTCCCGAGACAACTCCCTTTTGGCCATTCTCCATAAATGTGTCAATGAGTTTCATCCTCCGGTGTGACCCTTAGGTTTATGCATGTCAATAGGTCAACGTAAAATCCCATTTTACTTGATCCTATTTAAGTGGCAACTAACGAGATTTTAGTATTGCCTGACACTGCATAACGAATCGACCCTGTCGATTCTAACCTTTCTATCGTCTATGTCACTATCCTTTTATCTCCGATATCCTGATTGACATAAGGCATAGAGACATCATCCTTATTATTCTCAATCACTGTTCCTCGATATGTGAGATGACGGAATATATGATACCTAGTATCATATGCATGGTCATGCTATTCTTTCAGTCACTCTCGATCAAGCGTCCGAGAACCGATATCTTTCCCATACCTTAGTATAAGGGATAAATACCTTATCCGTCTTTCGTGTCACTCATGTAGGCTGTCCCCAAGCCAATCCTGGCCGTTATGGAAGCCCTGTTACAGACAACGTTAGGTTCATGTCAAACTCAATTGTTGACTACATAGTGACCACAAAGACTCCTTGGTTTAAGGATACATGACAAGCTACGACACTGAATATGTTCATGACTTAATCTATGACACATATTCAGTGCGGGTCGTCTAATATCATGTCCCACATGATATCTATGATCAGACTCTGGTATCCCATTCCAATAACTAACAGAACGTAAGCCATAAAGAGCCATCTTTCATACTAGTTGCTTCTAGTGAAGCTTTGTTGACTAGGGACCCATAAAGTGTGATCTATCTCGATCTATGGTTTTATTCGCATTGTGGGCATAGATCATAGTCCACATCGATATATTACTCCAACACATAAGTAATATAAAGCCGCTTTAATTTTATTGCTAACGATGATATATACATTTGGACATTTGGGATTGAACTACGAGCACTAAGACTAAAAATCTCCCACTTGCCCTAGTTCCAATCTAAACTCCAATATATCCCCCATCGACTTTATATGTCTAACATGTTCTGGCGGTTACAGTGTCTTATTCAAAGGGTTGACTATGTTATCATCTGTTGCAATATAGGTTATCTTCACTGCACCTCGGTTCAGTATTTCTCTGATGAGGTGGATACGCCGCAGTACATGTTTGGATTTGTTATGCAATCTGGGATTTTAGCTTGCGCAATGGCTCTTGTGTTGTCGCAAAATGGATTCACCGGGCTGGATGGGTTTTTAACTACACTCAACCCTGCCGTGAATTTCCAAATCCACATAGCCTCCTTAGATGCCTATGCAACATTCATGTACTTGGCCTCTGTCGTAGATTCGGCGACGGTATCTTGCTTTACGCTTTCCCAACGAAAGCTCCGTCATTTAGCGTAAACACATATCCTGACTGACTTCTAAAGTCATCTGGATTTGTCTTGGAAAACTAGTGTCTACTCATCCTTCGACGACTAGTTCAACGTCATCTTTCCCCCGAGTTAGACTGATGTCTACTGGTACAACATAAGGCTTACGAGACATCCGGTCTCGTACATGACATGGCATATATGATCGATCCTGCCCTAGGCGCATGGGATTCACTTCATTCTTTTTCAGCTCATCAGGTGTCTTAGGAAACTGAGTCTTGCTGAGATGAATGCCATGACTAGTGGGTAAGAGTCCTTTCTTTGAATCGAGCATTAAGAACATACTCAATGCCTTGTTCACATAGGTTCCTTGACTTAAATCCAAGACCCTCTTGGTGCGATCTCTACATATCTTAATCCTTAAGATATAAGAAGCATCACCTAAGTTCTTTATTGAAAAACACTTCCTCAACCAAGCTTTAGTCTCGTGCAAGGTTGGGATGTCATTTTCAATGGGAACCAGAAAGGTAATCTTGCTCCCATTAGCCTTCTTATAAACACAAGATTCATCCTCGTTCTTGATTAATCCACATCCAATTACAGCTTCATCAAAATGAAGGATCCAACTCCGAGAAGTTCGTTTTAATCCATAAATGGATTTCAACAACTTATAAATCTTTCCCTTATTCTTCGGATCGTCAAAACCTTTGGGCCGAGACATACAAACGTATTCACTCAAATTTCCATTTAGGAAAGCGGTTTTGACATCCACTTGCCATATCTCATAATTATGATACGCAGTTATGTCAAGAAGAATTTGGATCGATTTTGACCATAGCCACTAAGGAGAAGGTTTCCTCATAGTCAATCTATTGGATCTGCCTATAACCTTTTGCCACCAGTCGAGCTTTGAAGGTCAGAGGGTTGTCGTCCATATCCATCTTCACCTTGAAGATCCATTTGCATCTGATGGTCCTCACACCATTAATGAGATCAACCAGTTCCCAGACTTGGTTGTCCGACATGGATTGCATTTCCTCCCTCATGGCTCCCAGCCATAACTCGGAGTCGGGCCCATCCACGACTTCCTGAAAGGTGGTTGGATCATTGTGATCCACCATGACTTTATTGTCACCTTCGGATACCATATTTTGGAGGTGGACAACTGATCGTTTCTAATCGCCTTGGACCTTTTGGAATTGTAACATGAATTGTCAATTGGTTTAGACGGATCTGTACCATCCTGAATTTCTTCGAGATGCATAGTCCTCCCAATGACATCTTTGGAAACAAAACTCATTTTCCATAAAGACCCCACCCCAAGCGACGAACACCATGTTCTCACTGTGTTTGTAGAAGTAGTATCCCCTTGTTGCTTTGAGATACCCCGCGAAGGTGCATATCTCAGATCTTGGTTCGAGCTTAGTCGAAACCAAATGTTTCACATAAGCCTCGCAACCACAAATATTTAGGAAGGACAAAGCGAGCATCTTCCCATGCCATTTCTAAAATGGTGTCCCTTCCATAGCCTTCGTCAAAGCCCGATTCACTATGAATGCGGTTGTCTCTAGAGCATAACCCAGAAAGAGATTGGGAGATCAGTCCAACTGATCATGGATCGGACCGTATCTAATAAAGTCCAATTTCTCCGCTGGGACACAACATTCAACTGTAGTGTTCCGGGAGGAGTCCATTCTGAAAAGATCCCGCTCTCCACCAGATGATCTAAAAACTCTGTGATTAAGTATTTTTCACCTCGATCCAATCGAAGTGTCTTAATACTTTTCCTGAGCCAGTTTTCTACTTCAGTCTTGAACTCTTCGAATTTATCAAAAGCTTCAGACTTATGTCTTATTGAATAGACATAACCATATCTACTATAATCGTTAGTAAATGTGATGAAGTAGCTAAAACCCCTCTTGGCCAGCGAACCTATTCATCCACACACTTCTGAGTGTATCAGCCCCAATAATTCACCCGCCCTTTGACCGCGACCGATAAAGGGATCTTTAGTCATTTTGACCATCAAACAAGCCTTGCACCTATCGATCGAATGGAATTCGAATGGACCTGAAAGCCCGCACTTCTGAAGTGTTGATATGCGCTTCTTGTTTATGCGGCCCAAATGACAGTGTCATAACAGAGTTAGGTTTAAATAGTTGGATTTAGACCCCTTGGTATTAACATAATATATAGAACTTGAGGCATTGTTACCCATATCTAATATGTACAATCCTCCAACCAAGTTAGTACTAGCATAAAACATATAATTGCATAGAACATTGAAAACTCCATTTCCAATATTAACATTATATCCTTCCTTGTCAAACACGGATACAGATATAATATTCCTACTAAAAGTAGGTATGCAATATACATTATACAATACTAAGACAAGGCCACTTGCCAAAGCAAGACTCATGAATCCTACAGTAGTTGCCACAACTCTGAGGTCTACTTCGTGCTTTCCAAACCTCTCTTACTTTCAGCCACTATACGTTAGTGCATGTGTGAGATTCAGTCCCGGTATCTAATACCCATGAATATTTGGAAGTAGAGAGATATAACTCTATAGAGTTAATATGGGATGAAGGCACGATCCCACCGCCCTTCCTTAGATCATCCAGGTTTCCTGATGAAGGCGCAGTCCTACTGACCTTCTTCAGATCATCCAGGCTATCTGATGAAGGCGCAGTCCCACTGCTCTTCTTCAGATCGGTCGTGAACTTCCTATAATCCCGGTTCTAATGACCAGGCTATTGGCAGTAGAAGCAAATATTCTCAGGTGTCTCATCTTTCCCACCAAGTGCGCATGGGCTCCGCCCTTTCCACTTCCAATTCCCTTGTTGACCATCAGAATATCCTTGGATCCCAGATCCCTGATATTCTTTTCAGCAGTTAATGATACTTCATGCAACTCTGATATGGTCTTAGAGACAACCTTGTCAAGGACATATTCTTTGCGTTCAGACTTGAGGACTATCCTCAAAATTCTGTACCAGTCCAAATAATTTGTCCCATTTAGTTTGACCTTGTCAAGAATGGTTTTTAATAACAAACTATTAATGTTCGCTGAATATGCCATTTGATCTACAACAGATAAAACTGAATCAGTAAACTGAATAAATTTTATGAAGATCAAGCTTAAACACCAACAATCGATTCTATACCTTTAGAATCTAAAACCAAGATCCTTAATTCACTCGATCAAGCTGAACGAAGGCTCACCACTCAAACGATTATGTAGGTAGGACCCCGTCGAATCACATCCAATGTGACTCTTGGCTAGGGTATGTACTTAAGTACACGGCTTACCCTATCTGATACCCTAGCTCAACCCTAGCTCAGAATCGTAGTCGGGTCCACCAATTTTCAACTATGACCCGCCACTATGTAGGTGCTCCGCAAAGGTGCACGACACCCACATATGTCGTCCAAACCTACTACCCCGCTTTCCCATGGATGCTCCGCTAAGGCACACAACACCCATAGGACGGGGAGGTAGTAAGGTGTTGATAATTGGGAGGTATCGGACATACCCTGTTTTCACTTGTCCGGTTGTGTTTAAAACTTTTGGCACATCCTAGATGCGATGAACACATCAACTACATTCCAATATAATGATGCCTCCAATTACATCCAATATAATTCTTCCTTCGAACCCGTTAACTACATTCAATGTAATGACGATTCTAAGGGCTCACAAACAAGGATTAAAATTTCAATTTTATCTTTACATGTGAGGTGATATGCTCGGTAAATAAAGTTAAGCATATAATTCTAATCCAACACATAGAATTAATCATGCATAAACTAAACCAAGCGTAAAGCGATAAATGTGCACATAATAGCCCCCTAAACTAACTCCCACTAGCTTCTTGAGCTCCATCGACTCCAAGCTGATGTCAACACTCGAAAAGCCACCAATTGACCTTTTCGCCCTTTCTTCGTCCCGAGCAAAATATTACAATTGAATACATGACTCGCAGGTCGGGAATTAATAAATATTACAAATAAGTGGTTCGACGACCACACCTTGAAAGAATAATTAGACGCTAACTCTAACGGCTCGCAGGTCATGAAAAGCGATAAATAATTAAAACGAGCTCGGGGATATTATGTACATCATGCCAACATCACATCACACATCATGTTATCACATATCATGTGATTTTCCGGTTTTAATTAATAGCCAAGTTCCGAAATTTTTTGATGCTCGGTTTATCGAAACCGTTCAAAAATGAAACTTTTGAACATTTGATCTTTGAGTTCATCATGACGGTTCCAAACTCGTCATAACTAACAAAACAGTTTAGCCTTGGCATATCAACCATCCAATGGTCATGCTTGGTCTAGCTCCGTCCAACGGAGCCCCGTTCGGTCTCGGTTTCGGCTCCCCGAGAGTCCCGCTCCCGAGACCCGAAAAATCAAAAAAATTCAAAATTTCCAGATTTGAAATGATTTTCAAAAATTCATTTTTCATGCATTAAATCCATAAACAAAAATTTAAAACATGTTACCAAACAATTTGGCAAATTAACATGTCAAAACCGAAATTTTCAACACCGTTTTGTGAATCCCGAATGTAGCACGACTCTGATACCACTATTGGGTCTCAAGGTAGGGTTGGAGATGAACCAACGCGCAGCGGAAAATCAATGAAAACCAAGAGGCAATTAAAACCATGAAACAACTATCAAAGAATGGATTCACAAGAGAAAAATTCAGCACTACTTCTTACCAAAACAAGAACACCGGGTCACGAATGATTTGGCTGGAGTCTCCAAGATGCCTACGTATCCACATGAGAATCAAAGTCACGTAGTTCTTCTCTTTGAGGACTCAAGAACACAAAAATGGAGGAAGAACTTGTCTTGGCCGAAATTGGAGGGAGAAGTTGTGTTTCCAATTCTTGTCTTGTGTTTGTTATGTTGAAAAAAGATGACTTAAACATAACAAACCCCATCAACTTGTCAAACTAAAAGCATGGGACAAGTATGGTGACAAGTAAGGTGTAAATAGGACAAAGCATGGCTAGACAAGATGGAGTTAGGTGGTGAATCACCAACACCTTAATTCTTGTCTTGCTTACTTAGTACTAATTAATCAAGACTTTAAAAATTGGTTCCATAGGCCTTGGTTTCATGGGCCTCTTGGAACATGGCTTGTGGCCATCCCAACGAGGTCCCGTGACGCGCTCATCGCTTCCAAGCCTTCCATACCGGAAATGTCCAACATTATCCGACGCGATCAATCCCAAGGCTCCAAGCCTTGTCTCGATCCGTAAAGGCCTATTCACTTAAGTGGCAACTAATGAGACTTTAGAATTGCCTGACACTGCATAACGAATCGACCCTGACGATTCTAACCTTTCTGTCGTCCATGTCATTATCCTTTTATCTCCGGTATCCTGATTGAGATAAGGCATAGAGCCGTCATCCTTATTATTCTCAATCACTGTTCCTTGATATGTGAGATGATTGAATATATGATACCCAGTATCATATGCATGGTCATGCTATTCTTTCAGTCACTCTCGATCAAGCGGCCGAGAACCGATATCTTTCCCATACCTCAGTATGAGGAATAAATCCCTTAGCCGTCTTTCGTGTCAGTCATGTAGCCCGTCCCAAGCCAATCCTGGCCGTTATGGAAGCCCTGTTACGGATAACGTTAGGCTCATGTCAAACTCATTTGTTGACTACATAGCGATCACAAAGACTCATTGGTCTAAGGATACATGACAAGCTACGACATTGAATATGTTCATGACTTAATCTATGACACATATTCATGGCGGGTCGTCCAATATCATGTTCCACATGATATCTATGATCAAACTCCGGAATCCCATTCCAATGACTAATAGAACGTAAGCTATAAAGAGCCATCTTTCATACCTATTGCTTCTAGTGAAGCTTTGTTGACTAGGGACCCATCGAGTGTGATCTATCTCGATCTATGGTTCTATTCGCATTGTGGGCATAGATCAGAACACACATCGATATATTACTCCAACACATAAGTAATATAAAGCCACTTTAATTTTATTGCTAAGGATGATATATACATTTGGACATTTAGGATTGAACTACCGGCACTAAGACTAACACTATAGAGGTCCCTTAGGATCTCCGGTACCCCGTTCCCCCTCCCCGCCTTCTTCATTTGCCCACAGGGCGTCAAAATACCGTCCATGACGATTCTGCTACTACAAGGATCAGTGAGCTAGTGTTCTTTCATGCTGACCTTTCATGGTCGAGGAGCATGTTACTCGAGGCATTTCGATGTAATCGTTCTTAAAAAGTTATAAATTGCAATTTGTCGTTCAAAAAATTACATTCTTGTGCACCTTTTTATGTTTTGAAAATACTAAACAAAAAATTAATAGTGTGAATCGAACTCGCGATGTAACACTTGAACAAAGTGTGCTCTACCAAATCAACTAGCATAATTTTATGGTTTCACTTAGTTTGTAGAAGGTTAGAAACTGTTTTTTAACTACGAATCCAAGCCGGCGCCTGATCGACCCGCTCAATTAATCGATCATGTGGTGATTAATCAGCTGAATCAGGGATTAATCGGTCATATTTCATCCAAACGGCATGGAGCGCCCTAGGAGAATAAATCAGATTGGCATAGCCCATTTTAGCACCTAGACGAGGCCTAGGCGTCTCCAGACGGGGATTTTTACATTATTGGACAGAAGCATTCAATTTTTTTTTGTTCACGCTTTATGAATGCCCATTTTAGCACTGCCCAGACCATCATTCTAAACATCCTGTTATGTTTAAACTAAAAGAATCATGGACAAAACTTCAATGCACCCACAAGCGTGGACAAAACGTTATGCATGCCTTCGTTTATGGACAAAATTTTACTGTAGTTTTTGACAATTAACCCATATATCAAATGAAAACAAATCTTTAAAGAGACATAACTTTCCTATTTCTTAAGAATGGGATTATTTTGAATACGAACGGATTTTGTTTGTCAACCGCTCCAAATATGGGACATGGATAGAGGATTTCCAGATTTAAAACATAGAGTTCGTTAAACATATCACATTTGTCGCCAAATCTTTTCATAACGACAGATGAGAAACTATGCGTCATAGAATAATCACCCACTAATAGTTATAAAAGCATATTGAAAATTTAAAATTTGATAAATCATGACGTCTTCGTTTCTAAAACAAATGTAGTTTAGACATATTATATACTTTTTAACGTTTTTATTGAGAACTCTTATAATTTATTCATAGTAATGAATCGTTGTATTTGTTTTTAATTTCAATCATGCATATATTTAAATGAAAAAAATTCAAAGTTCGCCGACACCAACCACATAAAGATCATCCAGAAAAGATAGTATCCAAATTAAATATCTACAACATAATAAACAAGTCCCAACATCACTGGACTAACAAGAAAATAAAAAACGTAGTCATTTGTCGAACCACTCTATAGGTGTTATCAGAGTGATGTTGCGATAACGGACCAAACCATCGTTACAGTTGCTGATAACAGGGAGTTAGAGTTGAGCGTATCCATTGCTGAAAAAAAATGTACCGCCTTGGTGGATTGAGTACGGAGGGTCCAGTTGGCGTTGTCCTCCCTCATATGGTAAATGAGGGCTCCAAAAACACAGTGATGCTGACTCCTGAGATGGTAGGAAAGTACCGTGTTGGTACTTGGTAAAACCTCCGCCACCTTACGAATAGTGAGGCGGTGATATTCGTTGACGCCTCTATAGTCCTGACGAGCATCATTGAGCAAGGTGAGGGTGTTTTCTACCCATCGTCGGCTTTAATGTCACTCCATCGGAGTCGCAATAATCTTCTGTTTCGGTCCCCATGCTTCCCCACCCGCGAGGTGATGACGTCATCCACCGCCACCACTCCATTTTGCGCCTCTAATAGAGCCAGATCTAAACATTCTGGGGTCGTGGTCCATAGCCACCCTGCCCCCGGATCCACTACCGTCGAATACCAGATCCACACTCCCCACGCGAAGGTAGATGTCTCCACATGAGCAAAGAACCTAAATGACGCTTCGAAGATTCCATCACCAACTTGTCCTCCTCCTTTGGAAAGCGGACCATTTACCCTTGATTTGGGATTGCCAGAGGTTTTAGAGCCCGAGCTCCAATCGTGGTAGGGTTCGTGACCACCGTCATCGACATTCCAATCGCCCTTGGAGGTCGTCCGAGTTTTTTAGACCATTCCTCTCTATCCATCCTTCTGATGGACTCGACTCTCGTACTTCTTGCATGCTCTCTTTAAGGCTTGGAAACATTGTCTCCGACGTTGTGATGGGTTTGGATAAGATCTCTGTGCTGTAAAATCGATACTAATGGTGGATAGATCGTCGTCCTAATGGATTTCCGTGGTCGTGAACCATCATTTGTGACCAATTTTCGGACCGGGTTGCGTCCCTAACCAGAATTTTCGCATGTCGCCATAGCTCTCCTTGTTTTCGCGGAGGGACTTGTTGCCGTGAGCGTAATACCTCCCACAACCTAAATAACTATGTATTTGAAAGATTATGGTAAAGACCTGAAATAATAATGATTTATTTTTTACAGGGAAACAATTTGATATTATAACTATAAAATGATGAAAGACATAAAAACCACCCAACACCACAAATAAAGTACTGAAAGACTAATACAAATATCAAGGAATCGAAACACAAAAAGAACTAGCTCAAGGCACCTAACCGCTTCGCTGAGACGTTCATAAGGAGGTGACACGGTAGTGTCTATCGACACCGATACAACAAGACTGGACTGGAAGCTAGGGTAGAGCGGACTCATTTTCAAAGAGGTACTATGGCAGACTTGACACTCCCTCGGGGTGCTAACGTGTGTCATCCTCCTTGGAATGATAAAAGTGGGGCTCCATAACACGGGATTGCTAGTCTCCGAGAGGGTAAGGGAATACCATACCAGAACTTGGTGGAACCTCTGCCACCTTACATCCAATGGAGCGGTATTTCTGGTCAACTCCCCACTGACCACTTCCCACTCATTCGTTGAGACGAGGGTGCTTAAATCCCCCTGCCACTACTATTGTTGTTCCCTCTGTTCTAGTAGAACCTTCCGATTCCTTCTCCCCTTCCTCTTTTTCCGATCTCTTTCTTCCAGCTGACAGAGATAATGACACCCGCTTCTGTGGAGGTTATTCTTGGATTATCGGGTGACGAACAGAGGGTACCTAACTGACCGAAGATTGTCGCACTGGTTCCGCACGACTTGATCCCGGACCTCTATTCCTATTTTGTCAGGTTTGGTGTCGCAAGTATCTACCTAAATAGTCCCAGTTTGTTCTCTGAGCTGGTTTCCCATGATGGGATCTCACTAAGGCCGAAAACGGGTCCGCTGGTGACCGCAACGAAGGGCCCTTGCTCCCACTCTCCAACAGACACACTGTAAACAAATTACTCGCACAACTACATCCAAAACAGTGATGGGGTGTAAAACCCCGCTCTTTTAAAAGGGTAACATTTTGGAAATTTGAAACGTTTGGGTACGTTTTTGCAACGATTGAAAAATTGAAAGGAGATTAAAAAAAAGGGGGGGATCAGGTGCGTTTTGGGCCGGTCAGGTGCGCTTTGGGCCGGACCCACGCGAAGACCCAGCCAAAAACCGAAACCCTACCCACTTGCTTTCTTCTTCACGCGTTGCTGCACGCTTATCAAGACAAAATTCTCGCCGCCCCTCTCTCCTTCGTTTTTCTCTCTCTCTTCGCAGATCTCGTTCCTCTCTTGCTCCTTCGTTTCTCCATCGCAACGCCACCGTTCGTCGTCGTCCTCCCATCCCCGTGCGAACCAGCCCTCACCAGCAGCGAGAGCTGGATACCAGGCCGAGAACCCCTCGTTCCGGTTTGGTTTCTCGGACGAACACCTCGCCGACGACGAAGACAACGCTCGGGTTCGCACTCCCTCGCGCCCCGTTTGTCTTCTCTGACCATCCTCGCCAGGAGACCCTCGAAACGGAGTTCGATTTGGGGCGAGCGTCAATGGAACCACGGTGGCCGGAAACCAGCACCGCCCGTACACCGGCGAGCCTTGTTCCTCACCAGATCTGAGAGGGAAGAGGCCCTCGACCGCGCGTTAACCACCGCCCGGGTCTCACCGGATTTCTGGTGTCTCTCCCTGCCGTCGCCGCACTCCTCAGAGCTGGTCTGTCGCCGTCCGCCGTCGTGGCGCCGCCGGAACCCTCGCCTGAGCAACCTCGAGACCGGTCGGACTTCGGGGTTGTCTGACTCTCAAACTTTGGGCTGAAGACGGGCCTATGACAGGCGGGCCTTGGGCAGCACGTTCGGGCCAAGGATGGCCTTGGGCCAGAGAGGCCATCGGGCCGGGTTGACTGGACCGGGTCTGGACCGGATCTGGACCGGGTTCGGGCTCGGATTCGGGTCAACCCGGTTTCAAAGAAATTATTTTAAAAATCAGTTTTAATTAATTGATTTAATTAATTCAAGGTGAGAATTTAAAGGATAAACTTGATTTAATCATCAGAGGACCCTTGGACTTTATTGGTTTTGATTGGACTTTTCTTTGTCAACCTAGACGGGACTTCGCCCGAGCACAAGGGTTTGGACCCGAGCTAGAAGACCGAAGATCACGTCGGAACCCGTGTGAAGAACGGAGCTGTGATCACTCGAGCGTTTCATCAGAGTTTTATTAGAGGAAGACCACGAGGTAGGGAAAGTCATAATTTCTTAATTAACGCTTAGTATGCATGATTAGGATAATAAAATCGGAAAGGTCCTAGAATTGCCTATAGGATGCGAATAACTAGAATAATCGTATTTCAATTACTAATAAATGGATGAGTCTAGTATGCATGTTTAGGACAATGACAATTAGTGAAGTGTGCTTTCAATACTTGAGAAATTGATTGACTGGTAGAGAGGCTGTGAAGAGCTCTCGGATTAGTTGTGTGCTAGGTTCACATGCTTGATTGATTGTTGTCGGGTTAACTTAAGAGTCTAATGAAACTAGATTAGCTTGTCTCATCGACCGCCTATTTGTTCGTTCACATGATGATTGATTGGTCGAATGCATACTTGGTTGATTGAGTGTTTATGTTGATATAATTGTTGGTTGAACGGATGATCGAGTATGACTGGTTGTGCCAAAGGGGTACAATCAGGTGATCGATGTACCGATGGTTGGTGACAGGTAAGTGTACGGTAAGTATGAAATGGTGTTGGTTGTCTGGGTTGTGATGAAAGTGTGTTCCGATGTGTGTTGCTTGACAGATGAATGAAATGCTTGTTCCTTTATTCTTATTCTTGAATGTATGTTCGTTTATTGGTTTGTCTGTTCGTTTGCTTGGTTTGGTACTACACCGGGGGGGGGGGGGTAATCCGGTGCCGATGAGGTGGTTGGAGTTGGACAGATACAGTGAGTTAATGACTGAGTTTAGAGCCTGAGGGATATTCATTGGTTACTGGATATTATAAGAATTGAGTATTGGCAGATCCTGCGGGATATTCATTGGTTACTGGATATTATGAGAGTTGAGCATTGGCAGATCCTGCGGGATATTCATTGGTTACTGGATATTATGAGAGTTGAGTATTGGCAGATCCTGCGGGATATTCATTTGGTTATTGGACCCTGCGAGGCATTGGGTATTGGGCCTGCGGGCATTTGGTTATTGGACCCTGCGGGGCATTGGTTATTGGGCCTGCGGGCAATTGGACAGTTTACCCTGCAGGGAAAGGATTACTTATGGTTTCACCCCAAGGAACTGCATCCCAGTGGGTGCACTACTTGGTCCCCTATGACATATGGTCCTTTGGAGGCATTTCTGGGAATCCCGATGATAAGCGCCCAATTGGGATTGTTTCCGGTGCCCCGACGCATGTGCTTCCTCTGGACCGAGGGAAAATCTGATATGATATGGATACTCTGGTGGATCGGAATATGGGAACCGAGGTGATCCCAGAATCTACCCATGGATCGGAGGCTTGAGAAAGCGAGTGGTTGGCAAGATATTGATTATTCCCATTTTTACTATTATTGATCCGTTAAAGTATTTATTATGAACTTCTTTTAAGTTACTGTCATCTTTGGAGAAGCGATGTTATTTCATTACAACGGATTCCATAACATTTCTTGATTAATAGTATTTACTTGTTCCCAGTGTGATGAATTTCTATTTTATTTTAATGCTTTCCATCTATTCTCTGGTAAGTTATCGTTATCCTTGAGATTGCACTATTGGTATTGTTACTTCTTATTTGTTTATTACATCCTTTGGTCTAAGGGTTTTTAATACTTTTGTGACATCGAATTAAAACAGTTTTAATATTAAACTTGGAGACTAAGGTCATTTACGATTTTCCCTACTGAGCGTAAGCTCACCACTATTTGTTTATTTATTGTTTGTACAGGTATACTTGAGACTTGGGGAAATTCGAGGCTCGGGAGCTTCCGGATGTCTGGAGGATTGTATTAGAGATGTGTTGGTCCGCATAGTTGAACTTTATTTACCTTATGTTACTTATCAAGTTTTAACATCTTTTCTTGGATTATTGAGAAATACTTTAGTCTCGTTTTCAGTTGTGAAGGAATTTATTACAGTTTTGTTACTTTTACCTCGGTTGTTTTGGCTCACGTCTCGAGTCCGGCCAAAACCGGATTTGGGGCGTGACATGGGGAAACCTCTTATATGAAAAATGTAAAATGGTACGCACCTACGGCTCAATGAGCCTGAACCATAATTAACTCTAAAGTGGGACTCAGACGTCCACCCGAACCCGAATGAGCATGAAATCCCCCAACACATGTCATCGGCATCAGCATCAACTGCGAGTCAAACTCCTCGAGCTCCCCTAGTCTGAAACCCACTCCTCTATGCCACGCTCCTATCAGTAAATTCGAGATTCTTGCCTAGACCGAGAAGTGTGTGAATAGAAAATCCCCATGTATCATATGCGGTCTGAGGTACGCAAATAAGACCAATGAGTTTCGAAAAGCCCAGGGTTCTCCAGCTAAAACCTTATCTCGTTCTCTAGCCGATATAAAAAAGAAAGCAACAACCCCTTTTTCCAACAGTCTGACTTCCACATTCCTAATCTCCTACATGTCCTTCATCCACTCCACAAGGGTCTTTCAAAAGAATGGTCGTATGGTTAGGAAATTTGTTGTGAGAGCGTATGAGAAGTTAGTCCCTCGAGCACAAACCTAGGAATAATCACCTCCTTAATTCTCAAGCTGCCCAACCGTGCTCCAAGATCGCCCACTCTTGTTTGGGTTTTAGATGCTTCTACCCAGAATCAGGTCGAATCAGTGCCCGTGAACTACTTGACCCGGTTTCAATCGTGGGCCGCCCTCTTTCCTGAAATGGTATGGTTAAGCCCGACACCCTGATCCAGTGAGACCATGGGCCTCCCCGCCCCATTATGGGCTTCAAAGCCCCAACCTTGATCCTCCCGGGCCATTTGGCCCATTCCTACTGGACCTCGGCCCATCAAAGAGGGGTGAAGGCCCAACTCCTCCAATCCATCCAATGCCCTAGTAGGATCCTTGCCTTCACGTCTCCACCACATAACTTCCCTCTGTTCGGGCTGAGGCAACACTGCGTCCTTAGGAGGTTCCGACATCGACAACATGAAACCGTCCGAAAGCTGTCTCCCATACTCCACCAATAGCTCTGCATCACTTTCCTCTGTCTCGACCTCCACCATGTTAGTCTCCCCCCATTGAAATACCCCATGCAAGCCAAGACCCCAGGGACTGTTCAAGGAGACCGGTCTCGACCTTGCAACCTCCACGAGATTCGCCATTACCGGTGTTTGAGGGATTTTCCGATGACGAGGTCTCGGTCCCATGACCGAGGTTTGTCTCACAAGCCCCCGCGTAACGTCCATCAAACCCCCATGTGTTCGACGACCCCATTTCCCTATAGGGGTCACTTGAGATCCCTTTTCCACCACCCGGCTGGCGAAGAAAATGAGATCCAGCCTCCCTTGCCCTGTTGCATCACCAGAAGTCGATGAATGTATTGTTAAAGACCGATTTGTGTCACGAGAACGTGAGGCTGGAGGCGTCGAAGATGGTGCACCCACCGTCCTCGCTCTCGTCCCTCCACTGCTCGACGAATGGCTGTTGTTGGATCTACTACGAGATGCCACCTCATTTAATTGCTAGAAAATCCTCACCTTCTTAAGAGAGAAGAAGAGATGCTTATCCACAATCACAAACTATTTGTTTGAAATGATTTTTTTAGAATGAACGAGGGGATATTATAAATAAAAAGTGCTTACAAGCAAAACAGTAATAAAACACCTAAATGACATAAATGAAAATGAGTTTACAACAATAGAGGACCTTAACAGAAAAGTAAAGAGCTCAAGACACCGAACCGCCTCACTGAGATGTCTGGAAGGGGATACTACGATAGCGTCTGATGACACCGATACAACGATTTCAAACTAGAAGCTAGGGTAGAGCAGACCCATTACCGAAAAAGTACTATGGTGGACTGAGTACTCCCCTAGGTTGCTAGTGTGTGTCGTTCTCTCTGGAATGATAATGGTAGGGCTCCAAAACGTGGGGTTGCTAACCTCCGATCAAGTAGGGAAGTACCTTGCCAGTTCTTGATGGAACCTCTGTCACCTTATGTTAAGATGGGTGGTGAATCCGGCCGACCCCTCTCTGGACCACCTCGGCTTCATTCGGCGAGGCGAGGGTGCTTAAAACCCCCCTCCGTTGAAACTAGCTTCTCTCTTGTTCGTGTGGAAATCAAAATATCATATGGGCCCCACCTAATTCAGTTTCCTTCTTGGGTTCCCCTTTTACCCGGTCCGTCTTGTGTCAACCACCCATCCATTTCAGATCGGGCCTAGGCCTCCCCGGCCCACTTCGGGTCAGGTGGTAAGTTGCAGGAGTTGGACGACCCGCTGCCCATAGGCCTCGGCCCATTGAGTGTTGCCGAGGGCCCAATCCAAGAAGCCTTGTTTCTTGAGCCCTAGACGGACATGCACCCTCACGCCGCCGCCAAGGCTTCCTTCTCCTGAGTTCCTCCTGTGTTCTGACCAGAACACCATAGGATTCCAACATCGACTTTGCGCCGCCCCCGGAAGATTACCCCTCATACACTATCAAAACCATTACCGGAGTTCGACGTACAAATTTGGCCTGATTCTTCTGGCCTCCTTTCCCTCTGGATAATGCCAAGGTTTCTTGTTCCACCGCCTTGGTGATGGAGAGCACTCGAACTTGTTGCTCCTGTAGTGATGCCCAATCGGGGATCGATCACAGTTAATTGGGAGATCGAATTGTAGCCCGAGACAACGAGAGTTGAGATAATAGAGATGACGCCCTGAGCGACCTTGCTCCCTCCCCATCGTTGCTCGACGAATGGTGGCTTCCGGAATCAGATGAAAGAGTTGTCGCCATTCTTCGCGAAACCCTAATTTTTCAAAGGAAAACGAGAGCCGCATGTTACACAACCCTTGTTTGAAATGAAATAATATGGGATAATTCCACCTCAGTACCCTAAATCTTTCATATTTCATTTAGAGTACGCTAAATCTTTTTTTGTGTCACCTCAATACCCAAATTTTTTATTAATTCATTTAAAGTACTCTAAATCCTTTTTCTGTCACCTCAGTACTATAAACTTTTATTAATTCTATTTTAGTACTCACCATTAATTTTACTTTAAATTTGATTGTTAGTAAAGAGTATTATGGTCATTTTATCTGTTTTGGATGGAAAATCATATGGAAAGTTAATATTTAGTACTAAAATAGAATTAATGAAAGTTAAAGATATTGAGGTGATACAAAAAAGATTTAGATAAATAAATTAATAATTGTTTAAGGTATTAAAATAAAAAATAAACATTAAAGTACTTTAAATAAAGAAGTATAAAAGATTTAAGATACTAAATTACCCCCAACAATTTTTTTTGAAACGGGAAAGAAGTAGTATTACGATCTTATCAGTCTTACAAGGGGGGGCCTAACAGTCCCGAACACCAGCTTTTGTCCCGATCGGCCGTGGCCCATCGGGCGCACATGGTTCCATACATTTAGTCTGCTTTTTTTCGTAGATCCGAGCTCAAGAGCTCCTCGATCCAACGTTTCGAAGGGTAAGTAAATGACAGAATAGAACTAACTAGCCAAAACATTATTCGCCCTAAACCAAGTAAACTGAAATGAAATATAGCCTTGGTTGCGGATTCCCCGAGACTTCCCGGCTTTGGACGTCCCGGGTTTGTGGGTATAGGCCCCTGACGGTCCTCCCCACCCCCGCCATGGGGGATCATTCATCCCACGGGGGATTGTCGTCCCCCGGGCTAACTTCCCGTTCATGTACTAGCTCAGTAGTGGTTGGCAGCATCTTGAGCTCCGTCTTGTGACCTGTCTTTATCACCTTGGGTCTTGGTCCAACGGCTGTGGTGAATCGCAGGATCCCCCGGCGGGCCAAGGTGCAGTCCTTCAAGTCACCCAATCTCGGATCAGGTCTTTTCCACTTTTCCCCGATCTTCAGGTTTGATTTAGGGCTTGGGGCTTCCTTGCCTTGTTGCTTGGTTATTGTTGGAGACGGGACCAAAACCCTAACAGTTGTACTCCGAGACTCATGGTGTGCATGGCTCCTACTATTCGCGAACCTCCTAGGGTTTGTTGGCCCTGTGTAGTGAGAAGCACTCCCAGGTTGTATCCCAATCCCCGAGTTAGCATATCCTGGTTGGAAAGCCGAAGCCCAGGAGAAGCATTGTACCGGATCCCATTGGTAGGCCGGGATCACGGTGTGCACCGGCGGGGGGGGGGGGGGGGGGGGGGGGGGGGACGGGGACCAGGCCCTGATGCAAGACCTCCTGTCGCCAGAGTTCCTGATCCCAGTCCGGTAGGGGACGTCGGTTGCCGTGACTGGCTGCAAAGGACCGTACGGGCTCCAATACGGGTCGACTCCAGGGGGACGGATGCAACCACGTCGGTTCGTGGGTCACACCGTGCATGGACCACCCATGATTGTGCAGGATCAGAGTGGGGTTGGGGTGGTCGATCATGGGGGGACGTAGATGACCGGTCGCGAAGGAGTGATTATGGGGGAGGTGGTCCGACGACCATGGTGTCCGAGTGGATAACCATCTCGGTGGCAGCGTGAGAATGGTAGAACCATAACTGATGCGTAGGGGAGGGAGCACGATGGAAAAGGGGCTGCAAAGGATGAAGGAGGGACGATGGCTGGCGGTGGAGCGGCGACGGTTGTAAACCCTAATAGGGTATGAGAGGAACCTCAATGAGGCGTGTGGAGAGCTTTTTTTCTTAATTGGATTCTTAATTTCAAACGACGTTTTTTTAAATTACCCCTAACAATAATATTAGTAAATGAATGAATGGTATGAGTCCCCTATAATTAATAATCAAAATATATTGACCATCTAGAGAGTAATACTAGGATGATAGTGATAAACGGCTGGGGTATGATCTAGTTCCGGCCGGTCCAGACCTTTTTGAATGGCCCAGGCAGTCACGGAAGCCTGCTTATCGGACTCCGAATCAGAGTTGAAATAAGGGCCCAGTCGAAAAACCGTGCGGGCGAACCGACCTAAACCCCACGGCTCAGCTGCGACCTCTTAGCTTAAGCTCCAAGAAGAAGACTTTCTTCTTGCTCCCGCCGCTTCAGCTCCCGATTCCAGAAAGCGGATGTTCGAATGAGAAAATGCGCTCTGCAACAACCGCCACCACTACACACCTCCTGCGCACGTTAGACGACCCTGCCAATCCCTTCCAATTTCGATCGCCATGTCGAGGTCCCTCAATACTTCTCCCTTGTACTGTCTTACCTCCGCAACTAGGGTTTTTCAATTCAAATCCCTCTGTTGGCAAAATTGCTTTATGTTTTGTGATTAAACTTTTTCAGTATTTGCCCGATCACTAAATTTTATAGTCAGCTAAAAGTTAGGCATTTCAAGGTCGTTTTTGTGATGATTTGAGTGAAGAGAAGAATTTCATGTCTACTTTGGCTTTCCATTGTATCCTCTGAGCTGACAACTTGTGCAAAGCTGACTTATTTTAGTTGTTTGATGTTTTTTTATTAGCCTACGCAAGAGAGGTCAATACATTTGTAGATTACTATGCTGATCATTCATAAGATTGCATTTGGAACTGGTGTGAATTTGATGTTGCTCCTATTGGCCTATCAGCTTCCCAATATCGTAGAACGTGCATATAGGGTGTTTTTTGTGTTTATCTTCTGCTGTTGCTTTTGCACAAAATACCAGTCCATTAGACACTATTTTTATTGCACCCTTCAATTTAAGTAAATATACCTTTATCTTGGGAAGAAAGAGTAGACGCTGATAAAATAAATTGACACAATCACTGAAATGCAGACTTCTGATGTATGGTAGTTGTCTTAAGAAAGTTGGAAGGTCCATTTTCACAAACGAGAAGAAAAGCATACACTCAGAAGCAAAGACTTATGGAACATTTGTTACAGTTGGGCTGCATCTTCGTCAGTATAGACTGGACTTACATTGCAGGATTCCTGTCAGAGGACACACTTCATTCTCTGTGCAGCAACATGGTAATTTTGGGAGTAGGTTTATCAAGAATTTCACTGTCAGAGGACTTGCAAGTAGTGCTGTTACACACCACGGTCAGTCTGCTTGGAAAAGGCTTTCTCAAAAATATTCCCAGAAGTATTCTTTTAGTGGTTGCACATTTAATCCTCCACGCAGGATTTCTCTTTATCCTATACGTAAGATTGCTCAAGCTCTCAGCTTGTCCTTGACCCACTCACCCTTGCTAATTCCCGGTTTTCTTGCATTCATGACTGGACGGAAAGCATTGGCAGATAGAGCACTGGTAGACACAAATCACTACCCTTCAAAGCAATCTATATACATGCATGCACAAGATGGGCGTGCTTTTGTGTCGTCACTAGTATTTTCTGTACTAGAAGGTGTTGTTTTGTTGCTGAGAGCTTTCTATTTGTCTATACTTTTCACACCCAGCATAATGATGGCACCATTTGCTGATTGTTTTGGAGTCCAGTATAGGAGAATGTGGCTTCGAGTTGTTCATCGTACCCTGGAAAGGGCTGGTCCTGCATTCATAAAATGGGGTCAGTGGGCAGCTACACGCCCAGATCTCTTCCCTAAAGATTTGTGCACCAAACTTTCTGAGCTTCATACCAAAGCTCCTGAACATAGTTTCGCCTACACAAGGAAAACCATTGAGAGAGCATTTGGTCGCAAGATATCTGAAATTTTTGAGGATTTTGAGGAGGCACCTGTGGCATCTGGAAGCATTGCTCAAGTGCATCGTGCTACATTAAAATTTCGGTACCCTGGGAGACGGATCAAGCCTATGGTAGTTGCTGTGAAGGTTAGACATCCTGGTGTTGGCGAGTCAATCAGGAGAGATTTTGCCATAATCAACTTGGCAGCAAAAGCCTCAAAGTTTATTCCTGCACTTAATTGGTTGAGACTGGATGAAAGTGTACAACAATTTGCAGTTTTCATGATGTCTCAAGTTGACCTTGCAAGGGAAGCTGCTAACCTGAGCCGCTTTATTTATAATTTCCGTAGTTGGAAGGATGTGTCCTTTCCCAAGCCTATTTATCCACTTGTTCATCCAGCTGTTTTGGTTGAAACTTATGAACATGGGGAATGTGTTTCACGCTATGTTGATGATGAACATGAAGGACACTCTCGAACTAAAATTGCCCTTGCTCACATTGGGACTCATGCATTATTAAAGATGCTTCTGGTAAACATTTTTAACGATTATTTGATTCACATTGCAATTTGTTTATTCCTTCAGTTGGTGATGTCTGACCTAGCATATTTCTTTTCTTGAAAATTTAGTATAATAATGATACACCAAAGACGTCGATGTTTCTGAATTAAGTTTGTATTTTCTATGAGTGAACTGATTCTACTGTCCGTGGGACTAATTTCTCTAGATCAACTGTTTTTTCTCACCCATAATTGTTAAAAGGGTTAATTGCTAAAAGTTTCCCTTATGTATTGGTCACATGCAGAAAACTACCCCAAGTTATGGTAACTTACTCGACAAAATTTAGGCCAAATTTTAGACACTTTTGCCTTATTGTTCAATTCTTAAAGCATGTAAATGATCCGTGACCAATTTGTAAGACGGTAAATGATCTTTGACCAATTCATACAGGAATGTAAATGATCTGTGACCAAAAGATAGTACCTTAGGGTATTTTTCTGCACGTGTCCAATACATAATGGTAACTTTTGACAACTAACCCTTATTAAAATTAATGCATAATTGTTATGGTCATCTCTCCGTTAACATAGTGCCCTAAGCTATTGACATACGCCTTTTAACCCAAAGTTTCCTATGCAACTCTCCATTATGCCTCAAATTGCTGGGAGTACACTGTTGAAATCATGTTATCGGTTGTAGTTTGCTTCTCACATGAACCTCTTAGTTCCAAGTACAACCATTTAATTTATTTATTTTTAAAGATTTTCGCATGTAGAATAAATTGAATGATGACAAACTTCATTCTTAAAATTTCTTCTTTCAGGTGGATAACTTTATCCATGCGGACATGCATCCTGGAAATATCTATGTCCGGGTACCACAGGGCAAGTCTTCGCGGAAACGGATTTTTAAGTCAAAGCCTCATGTCATTTTCCTTGATGTAGGCATGACGGCTGAACTATCTAAGAATGATAGAGTGAATCTACTGGAGTTCTTTAAGGCTGTTGCCCGCCGAGATGGGCGAACTGCTGCAGAGAGCGCTTTAAGATTATCGAAACAACAGAATTGTCCTGATCCAAAGGCTTTTATTGAGGTAAATTATTGGACCTTACCCTGCAATTTTATGGTGTTCTATGTGGCTCCTCTGTAAACAGACAACTTTGTCAAGCAGTTTCTTGGTCAGAAGATACTCCAAATAAGTGTCAAATGTTTCGCATTTTCAGTTTAAAAGGCACTTTATATGTTTTGCCTGTTTCCTCTAAATGCAATGTCTTAATTCAGAGTAGCCAAATGCATTCCACGGTTAATTGGTGTACTCGTTCTCTACATATTGTGTTGTGGAACTAAATTTGTGCAATCAAAATTCTAGAAGATTTCTGATTTCATCCAACTCCTGACTATGGTATTTAAATACATTTTTGAACAGGAAGTGGAGGAGTCATTCAGTTTCTGGGGTACTCCTGAAGGGGATCTAGTCCACCCTGCTGAATGCATGGAACAATTACTTGAGAAAGTCAGGCGTCACAAAGTTAATATAGATGGCAATGTGTGCACAGTGATGGTAACGACATTAGTGCTTGAGGTAATTTCCTTCTTAGGCTTTCTATAATAGGTGCATGTATGACCAACAGTAACTCACAAGGTTTACAGTCTCACATGCTTTCTCTTCATCATATCTGTAACTTTAAATTAGGTTCACGCTCTTGCATCTATCTGATTTCAGTTTTAGTGGTAACTCTTTCTGCAGCAATGTTCTACCTAGTTGGGAAGGTAAAATAGAAATAAATTTGGATTTGTGGCTGTTTGATTCATGTAGGGTTGGCAACGGAAGCTTGATCCAAGATACAATGTGATGAAAACACTGCAAACTCTGCTACTTAAAGCTGACTGGGCCAAGTCTCTTTCTTACACAATTGATGGGCTGATGGCTCCATAAGGAAAGGAGGTTAATGTTTATTTTCTGTTTCCTATACTATGATTTTGACACTGCCAATATCATTCCTGGATATATATATAATACCCTGACCTAGGAGTGCTCTAAGGTCCACCTAGGTCTTATTTTTGTTTATGGTTTTAATTTTCAACAGTTAAATTCAATCTTGCTTGACTGCAACTTATATCTCTTAAAACATCCTACTTTTATTCATGCTCTATCATTTCTGTTCTATTTGAAGCCTCCAGGCTTGCCAAAGAATTCAAATAAAGAGGGATTATATTCTTTCTTTTCAATTTCACGTGTGGCATTTTTTATTTATTTGTTTTTACCTTTGTGTTTTTGTAAATAATGAAAGACAAGTTATATGCCACTCATGCCATTTATTTGATTCCTCTTTGGTAATGTTTCTCTAAAGCTATTTGGTCTGATCATCGCATGATTTGTTTAAGAACTTCATTTGAAATTAATTAGTCGTAACAATGTAGATCTATAAAATTTGGATCCGAGATCCGTCCAATGAGTCACAAAGTCAAGTGGTTTACTCAATCGAGTTTGAGTGGATCGGATCTTGATTCTGAAACTCAATAATGGATGGTTTAAGTCGAGGATCATTTTTTTTATCAACGATTTTAATATTGATTTACGCTTTCCCTGAAGATAGGAGAAAGGGAAGCCGCAACAAAGTATTGTCGAAACACATGACTCTATTAGGCTTTTGTGCTAAAACAGAAAAAGATGTGGTCTACCTGCATAACGAACAAACAAAGCCTAAAGTAACCAAGCCTAAATTAAGCAGCATTGGCCTCGGGAGAACACGTATGGGTAAGCCAAACGGTTCTTGGAACCCCATATGCCATCGATGGACGGAAACAACCACACGAGCACCATCACCTACGCTTGAACCCAACACGAAACCACAATTGGTAACCCCAACCCAGCTCACGCCATAAACCTCCACTAGATCTCGATTGTCGAAGCAACCTGCCGGCGACCAACATCGGATTTCAATGACTAGAGGGGAAATCTGAGCCATCACCATACTGCCTTCACCATATGGTAACGAGCGCCATCCACCAACACCGAAAACTGCGAAGAATCCTCCAATCGGACCCTAAGAATAGGGGGAAACAAGATAGAAGAGATGATGACATCAAAAGAAAATGGCGGCAAGAGAGGCTGGAAACACCAGAACGCGGCGACTACCGACTCCATAACTTGCAAGAATCGAAAGAGGAAAAAGAAAAATAGAGGAAATGAAAGGAGGGTTTGCCGGTGGCACCATGGGCTTGAAGGATCACGATGGTCATTAGTGACTGAGAAGCTAATATGGTTTGGGTCTTACTGTAAAGAGGATTTTTATAGATAAATTATGTTTTTGCTTTGTGTTCTCAATTCAATGACGTCATTAAGGTCTTTTACGCTCAATTTCTAAGACATAGACAACCAAATTTGAGTAAGAAAAAGAAAGCACAGATAAAACTGAAATTTTCGCTCATCTTTCCATTACTTCTGTAACCAAGAGCAGTGTGGTGAGATGTCTCCTAAGTTGATACGGTGGATCTAAGCCATCCTTGGTTTTATCTAATTAGGACTTTTGTCCATCTTGCTCGGATATGATGTTTCCTTTTTATTCCTTCTCCGGTGGAGTGTCGGAGAAATGTGAAGCTAAATTGTCTCTTTGTGTTATTGCTTTGGTGCTGGTCGGGCGATGGATTTATGTTCGTGGAAATCGAGAGTAGTGCTGGTAGCTGGAGTCTCGTTCTGGTAGTTCCTCGTTGCTGTTGGGGTAGCGCGTGGGTGGTGTTGTGGAGGTCACAAATTCTGGTGTGGACTTCTGAAGGTCGGTGGTGGAGACCCGATTTGAGATTGGACGGCGTTTTGGCTCCGAGAAAAGGTGTGACACCGTCGTGCCTTCTTGGTGTGGGGTTCTAGGGAAGTCCTAGTGATGTGTTTTTTGGGCTTCTACCCTTGTGTGATGGCCCAATTGTTTTAGGGTTCCGTTTTATTAGTATTTGTGGACGATTCTCTTTTTGGGTTGTATCTTTTTTTCTTTGTATTTTTGGACTCAAAAATTCAAAGAAATAAATAAAATCGCATATAAAAAAAGTGCAACGATCTAGCAATATCTTACAAGTAAATTCTCAAAAGTTAAATAATAACAAGTGATAGAGAAGAGAAGTTCATCTTCAATATCACCATAAAAAGTATATAATTATTTTGCTCAGACTTAATAATCAGAGTAAGGCGAACTTCAAAAATAAAATAAAAATAAAACAACGACAATAGACATTAATAGTAGAGGTTGTTAAAGTATTGCTTCCATAGCTTGTCAACTCTATTTAATAAGAAAAATCATTGGTATATGAGGTTATGTTTATAACATGGATAATGAAAGATGTAGTCTTGCTAAATTCTGTGAGTCTTCGTTCATCGTTCTTTTGTTATGGCTTTTCTTGGAACGTTTATGTGAATTGGTCAATCAGGAAGCATTCATTCATATCTATTGCATTCAGAATTCACTTCATGCTTCTAAGCATTATGCAAATACAGATTCATCATTGTGATTTCCATAAGCATGTTTTTGAAGTATAATCATATTAGACGAATCATTAGAGTGAGGTTTAGTTAAGGACGTATTGCTTATCATTATTTGTTAAAAACAATTCTTAATTTTGTACCAATCAAAACTTGGTTTTGTGAGCGTATCCTCTTAGGACTGATCTTTTACTATAACAAACATAATATGTTTCAAAAACTAATCTGCAACCTGAGATATAAATATATGTAGAGTAATTATAACATTAAAACAAAATTAAGCAATCCTCAATTATATCTCAAGGTACACGTTTCTCAATATCCATATTTTCTCCCTAAAAGCATCCACAACCATCTCGCCGGCAGCCGGCGAGATGGCGCTGGCGAGATGGTTTAAAATAATAAGATTTATTCTTCTCACCAGCTCACCGCCAGCGAGCTCTACAGTGGGCTGGCGGGGAGGCGTCGACGAGATGTAAAAAAGAGTGTTTTTAGTATTTGTTTTATTTACAAACAAATATTAAATGGAAAACAGCAAGTATCGAGTGAAGTTGAAGTTCGATCAATGCTCGATCACAGTGAAACTGAAATATTAATCAAACGACAACAATACTCATTAACAACATAAAAGGGTACAAAAGAGAGTTGAAGGAGAAGCCACTGAATGAACTAGAACTGAAGGAAACTACCACCTAATAAAAGAAACTAACAGCTAGGCGTCTCCAAATTTATTCCAGAGATGTTCGACGAGATCGTCCTTCAAACGGTAATGCATACATTCATTTTGCATCCTAGTAGTGTTTCCAAGTATGACAGTGTTCGGGACGAAGCATCCTCGTGCAATTTGTGGTTGACTTGGACTACCTTCTTCTGTTTGTTCAAGATACCCGTCGTACGTATGACGTTCAACCTCAACTATCATATTGTGCAGTATAATGCACGCATTCATGACCAAACCGATAGACTTGGGAACCCACAAGCGGCTCGGTTGTTTGATAATGTGAAACCGAGCTTGTAGTACGCCGAAAGCTCGTTCCACATCCTTCATGCACGCTTCTTGCACTTTAGCATACTTCTTCTGCTTCGGCGTTTGAGGTAATGGAATTGTTTTTACGAACACTGGCCACGAAGGGTAAACACCGTCAGCAAGATAATAAGGGAGTGTGTAATTATTACCATTTATCGTGTAAGCAATCGCCTCAAGGACAACGGTTGAAGAAACTGAACCTCGGTGTACACATGGTGGGTGTTGAAGTAGTCCTTCATTAACCGTTCGTTTGCGGCTACCCGGTCACATCGAATGTATTTGCGCTTCCGTGGTGGAGAATCCACCAAAGCGTCGTCTAACATCTCCTCGGTGGACAGGCAGTCTTCGAGCATGTCACCTAAAATAGAATTGAATTCCACATCCTCGGGTATGTTGACCATGATGACGGACAAACAAGGATGCGGGTCGGGACGATGCTTTCTTGAGAAGGATGAATAGTAGAGAGTTTATGATTTTTAGTTTGTGAGGGTGGGTTTATATAAGGGTTTAGGGTAGGTTTAAACATAAATGTTGTAGTTATGGTGAGCGTTTTTTAACATAAAAACGACGATCCAGGTTCTTCTATTGGACGTGTAGATTTTTTTTGGATAATATAGGTGTGTTTTATTTTTCAAAAAATATAACATTGACCAAGAACATTTTATTGGACAAAAAAGATTTTTGAGGATAAACCACCTCTTCTCGCCGGCGTGATCTGCCAGCGAGAAGGTCGTGGCCAGCGCTCCTCGCCTCTTCCTCGCCAGCTCCCCGCCTCCTCCTCGCCGACGATTTCTCCTCGCCAGCGGCTTATCGCCCACGACTGTGAGAGAGGATGTGTCTATCTCTTTACATGTGCCTATTTTAGGTAAGTTTCCCAATTTGCATCAACATGCAATTTTTGGATAGAACCCACCCACACATCAATATGTGTGTTGGCATGTTCCATCTTGACGCTCCGGAATGATATTGTATTTCCTTCTCCGGTTCGGTACAACCACATCGAGTTGATGGATGATATATTTATCCATCTTTCCTCCCACTGAGCGGCTATGTATCCTATGCGGAGGCACACCAAAACACAGTCTTTCGGTTCGATACTTTTCTACCTTGGAGGTTATTATGTGTCCCACGCGGAGGCGCACCAACACATAGTCCAAGTTCAGTTAGCGCTCGTAATAGTGGGTAGAATCACTTTCGATCTAATATTAGTTTTGAGAATTCTTCTATTTATCATATAAAATCTTTTAATATGCATGGTTGTAATGTACCTCGAATGATTCTAAGCATTCATAAGCCTAGTCAAATTACTAAGCATGTATATCATTATTTCTAGGCATGTTTTTAAACATGTGTATATATACATTCATTCAAGTATGCATATGAACATAAATTTAAGGGATAATATCATAAAATTACCCTTAACTTTCAGCCATTTTCAAAAAGTTACACCTAACTTTAAAGAGTAACAAAACGATACCTTAACTTCTATTTTTGCTCAAACTAGTCTAACGCCGTTTGTTTTTTGACGGAAATAGTCAAATTCTTTTTAAATACCAAGAATACCCTTCTATCTTTAAAGACCTTCCCCAACTCTACAATTTTTCTCTCTCTCTCTCTCTAATACCTTTCTCCTTCTACAGATTCGCTTTCCCTCAGCAACACGAACACCTTATTCTATATACATATGAGCTGCTGCAATTGTGAGCGTTAGTTTCTTAGATCGTGAGTTTTTCTCTCTTCCTCGTATTTTTTTGGCTGGAAATCTGGCTTTGTCTCACTGTGGCGGAAGAGGACGGAGACGGTATAGGCTTGGGTAAAGCAGATCTGGGCACAGGTGATGGATGAATATGGTTAGATTTTCGATTTGGGGTTCTTGAGGTTGTGGGTGCGGGATTTGGGGAAATTTTTGGAGTTTGGAGAAATGATGGTGTTGGCTAGAGTTGGAGAGGTAGGGAAGGGTCTTCAATGGAAGAGTATGCAACTCGGCAATGGGAGAGTTGGGGGATTGCGTTCCCATTTTTTGATTTTTGCTAATGGGTTTGGTGTATATACATATATATGAATGAAGCTATTTAATTTGGGTTTGAGTTTTGTTAATTCAGAGCTATCTATGAAAGCCATTTCATTACCAATATCATTATGAATGAGATGGGTTATATTCATAGGAAAATGAATTTGGACTGTGAACATAAATCAAAGAAAAAGATAACAGTGGGTAATTGAAGATTGCAGAAGCATGAGAGATTTTAGTAAAATTAAAATTAAAAAATAAACCAGAACTTTTTAAAATAAATTCAGTTTTATATATTTTTTTAATTTTAAATTATAATTTTTATATTTATTTTAGAAGAAATTAAGATTTTTCTAAAAAATAATTTTTGGAAACTAATAAAAAATAAATAGAACAAAATTTTAAAAAATAACGAAAAAAGAAATAAAATTGATACCATATTTTTTCAATTTGTATATATTTTATAAAATAAAATTTGATTCTTTATATATTTTAAAAATAGAATCTGATTTTATATATAAACAAAATTAATGAAAATTAAAGATAAATAATAATGAAAATAAATAAAATTAATGAAATATAAAATATAAAAAAAAATATTTAATAAAAATTGTAGGTTATTGAAGGGTATTTCAGTCATTTTACTGTTTCTGTTTCTGAAAAACTGTGGAGTGGCATATGTTTAAAAATTAGATTGTAAGTGAGGGGTATTTTAGACATTTTACATTATTTTAGATGAAAATTTAACTCCGTTGACTAGTTTGAGCAAAATTAGAACTTAAGGTATCGTTTTGTTACTTTTTAAAGTTAAGTGTAACTTTTTGAAAATGGCTGAAAGTTAAGGGTAATTTTATGATATTATCCCTAAACTTAAACGTATTATAGCATAATTCATTATAGGTTATGTTTTCATAGGCCCATATAAAGACAAAAGGTCAATTGTAAGTATACAATATAAGACTATAGTATGCACTATACATAAGTATTGCGCACATAACATCATATTATAACCAAATCAACATTCATATAAGGGATAATTCCACCTCAGTACCCTATATCTTTCGTATTTCATTTAGAGTACCCTAAATCTTTTTTGTGTCACCTCAGTACCCTAAACTTTCATTAATTCATTTAGAGTACCCTAAATATTTTTTGTGTCACCTCGATACCCTAAATTTTCAATAATTCCATTTTAGTACCCACCGTTAACTTTACATATGATTTTCCATTCAAAACAGGTAAAATGACCATACTACCCCTCACAAACAACCAAAATTATGGTAAAGTTAACGGTAGGTACTAAAATGAAATTAATGAAAGTTTAGGGTACTAAAATGGAATTAATAAAAGTTTAGGGTACTGATATGACACAAAAAAGATCTAGGGTATTCTAAAAGAAATATGAAAGATTTAGGGTACTAAGATGATACAAAAAAGATTTAGGGTACTCTAAATGAAATATGGAAGATTTAGGATACTGAGGTGGAATTAACCCTTCATACAATAAATAGTCCATTCAAAACGTATTTTTTTGTAAATTCAAGATTTAAATCTCGCTTCACTTGCAATTCCCAAAATCAACCATGTACATCAATATAATTAACGTTCATAATTATTTCATACAAGTTTGGGTCAATAAACATGATTTTCAAAAAATCAAGTTTACTACTTAATTTGGGCGAAATTAGGGTTTTTTGAAAATCCGGGCTCCGATTCCAAAATTTTCAAATTTATAAATAAGTATAAATTAAAATGATTAAGATTGTAAAATCTTGGAAAATTTTGAAATCCCTAGCTCCCACGGTGAATTTTGAAAATTCAGGGCAGAGAACCAAGTTTTCACGGATAATTTTCTAAAAAATCATAAAACCAAACAACATGCAATTTTTTTTTTATAGTTATTCGATTATACAAGAGGCGTTGATACCACTAAAGGATTACAGGTTTCGACAACACGACAAATTTTTTTAATGCATAATCCTTACCCTAGATCACTTGGATATCGAATAACTAATCATACAAACATAATATAAATCGGTTACCTCTTATAGTCAATCTTCTCTTCTCTTCACTTCAATATTGAGATTCTTGGACATTAACTTTAATGGATATTTTCCAAGTTGTACTCAGCGGAGTCTACCCTCTAACACTATCCACACGAACAAAGTAATTTCCACAATCTTAAGCTTCCTAGAGTTTTTGAACAATTCTCTCTTTTCTCTTAATATGATGACCAAAATTCTCAAGTGTAGTGCACAATAATTTCGACCAATGAGCCTTGTATTTATAGGTGTAAGGTTTTCAAAAACCAACTCCTTTTACAATATGGAAAGCTTGAAAAAGAAACAAACAAAAAAGGGTTTTATTTCCTCTTTTCTAGTCCAACTAGGTTTTTTTTTTCTACTCAAACTAGGGGTGTCCTTTATTTTTTAAGACTTACATAATGACCAATAATATATAAATATCTAGGATTGGCCGAAATCTCTCATTAAACTAATAGAATTTTAGATCCACCCTTTATTTGATATATTTATAGCTTGCTTCATTTAAATAAATATCATACTAGATATAAATAAAATGCAATAAATATATTAAATTCAAGAATAAGTAATAAAATAATTGTGTTAATTATATCAAATATAATGATCTTTATTTATTTAAGGAAAAATTTCAGTATAATACCCTGCCAAACATTTAATTTCAGTATAATACCCTGGCATAAATTTTTTGCACTTTCATACCTAAACCAAACATTTAATTTCATTTTGGTACCCAATCGTTAACTTTCTGTTAGTTTGGATGGAAAAAGTTAAAAAAATCATAATACCCCTAACTATTACTCAAATTTTCAAACTCATGCCATTGAACCCAAAATTTAAAAATAAGTGAAATGACAATAATACCCTCCATTGTTAGGGTATTAAAATGAAAATTTCAATATTTTTAAAATAAAATCAGTTTTTTTTTATAAAATCAGTTTTTATTTATGAAAATTATTTTTATTTTCAAAAATTCATTTTTTTTTATAAATTCAGTTTTCATTTATAAAAATTATTTTTATTTTCAAAAAAATTCTGATTTTTATTTAAAAATACAATTAAATCAGATTTTATTTTTAAAAATCCATAAAATCAGTTTTTTAATTTATATAATATTTAATTTTATATTTATTTTTTTCATTTTTTTCATTCTTCATTTTCTACCCTCTCTCTCCTCCTCTCTTCGTCTCTCTCTCTACCCTCCTCATCGCCGTTCTCGCTCTCCCCGGAAGACGACGCCGTCGACAGCTTGCCACCGTGGCGCAACTCCCTCACCCACGACGTCCCCCACAGAACCGCCACACAGGATTGGATCCTATGGGACGTCGACATCGTCGAGATTCAAGTCCAATCTCCGGCGGCTAAGGTTCCCCCGATGATATTTTCAGATCCGGTGATATTTTCTTTCAATTCGAGACCAAGCCTCAGCTCTTCTCTCGAATCTCTCCCTCCCTCCCTATATATCTACGTATCTACTCGCTAAATTCTCTTCCAGTTTGCTCAGAATCAGAGCTTTTCCTCGATTTTTCTTCTGGGTCGGTGTCGTCTCTGGAGGGTTCGTAGTATCAGGGGGTTGGAGCTTCCTGATTTTCTGGTTCTGGGCATTTTCCACGATGCGCAGAGCCATCAAATTTTTGAGTTTTGAAGAGGTGAGTAGGTTATTGCTGAGCTTCCCTTTTGTCTGTTTGGTTCCCGAGAAACCATGATGAAATAGATTATAGTTCTGAATCGATCGTTTTTTGTGTGTGGCTCTGTTATGGGTTCTGCAAATGAGCTTCAAGTTTGCAAGTTTGTTGAGCTTCAGGTTATTGTTGAGCTTCAGGTTTTCATTTTGATGATTTGGGTTTTGTTTTGGGATATAATCTCATCTGGGATTGTAATTGGGTGTTTTTGTTTTGTTTTTTTTTTATCAGCAAAGCATATTTAAATTAAACCTCTCTCAAGGAGGAAGATGAGTACATGAAAAGAGTCTAGCTACAGACTCTCCAACAAAAAGGATCACAAACAACGGCTACCATACTGGTAGCAATGATTGGGTACGCAGACCCTGATGATGAATGGGTACGCAGACCCTGAATGGAGCAATGAAAGGGTACGCAGACCCGGAAACCCCCCACCGGGGAAATCTCAGAAAAGAAATGAATGGGTACTCAGACCCAGTGATGAACGGGTACAAAGACCCAGTAGTGAAGTGAGTGGGTACGCAGACCCTGAAATGAATGGGTACACAGACCCAGAAAAGAAAGGGTACACCGACCCTGAAGTGAAGGGGTACACAGACCCTGAAATGAATGGGTACGCAGACCCGAAAATGAATGGGTACGCAGACCCTGAAATGAGATGGGTACGCAGACCCTGAAATGAGATGGGTACGCAGACCCGAGAAAGAAAAAAAGACGGCTAAAAAAGGAGACTCACACCCGAATAAAGCCACCATGAAGCACTCAAGGAAGAAAAGGTCAAAACCCGGAAATCCAAACCATAAGCACAAACGATACTGAAATAAACCAATCTACTTCCATAGTAAGAAGAACACCCTATCTCATTAGGACCATCAATCCGTCACCTAGACTGAAAGACGGTCACTAACAAGTCGGTGGCCAACACCACAAATGACGGAGACAGTTCTAAAGGGAATTACCCTCAAGAACACACTATACTAAAATCGATATTGAAGGAACACTGCTTAATGGCACTAAGGCCAAACTACTCGTCGAGGGCCAACACCCAGAAACCGACGAGGCCTACCCAGCAAAGTGGGAGGAAGCAGAATAGAACCAACAGATAACGATAATGGCACAATGAGGGGAACACTTAACTGAAACAGGAGAAGAGGAATACCAGTGAGCCTCAGCTAACCACCAGGTCCACGACGATCTGCACCCGAGGATGAGGAAACGCGTCCCACGACCAGACCTGAGACGAAAAGCTAGGCAACAGAGCGAACCAACAGCTGCACCCAGACCAGAGCCACAACGATCCACTCCCAAGAAGATGCAGAAACGTGTCCCACGACCAACTATAAGAAAGGTACTACAAGGTCAACTCTGCAACTACCGGATGTCGAAGAAACCAGCGAGCAACTCCCGACCAGACAAGATCCCGGCGGGCACCACCCGACCTGACGAGCTGCAAGCGACCCGCTTACCTCTACCGGAGAAAACGAAGCCGGAGATAGTAAATCTGAAGAAGCTGCAGAAAAGGTCCCGACCAGCCCACACAACTCCGGCAGGTCCGAGGCGCTTCGGCAGGAGCTACAGATCTCAGGCGAGGCTACACCACGAAGGCGAGACAAGAAGAGCCAACCAGGAAAGTCGAAGCCGATCTGTGACCGCAACCCTCGCCGGAGTAGAGGAAGACACCGATCGCCGGCAAGAGAAGAAACGAAGCCCAAAAAGACGCCCAAAAGGTTGTCGGACCCGAGCAGATCGGATCTTCCATGGTATTACCTAAAGTTTGTTGCCATTCTCGAATCATATCTGGATCCTTGTTGCCAACTTGCCAAGAACTAACCTCACAACCAATGTCTCTCTCAACCAATTGCTTTTGGTCCCCAACGAAGATTTAAGGGTGGTGGACCCAAAACCGGCCCATATCCGGCCCACCCAAGAAGCCCTAACCGAAGCACATCCGAACCTACATCAAGACGAAGCAGCCGCCTTCGCTCCCAACCTGCTTCATCACCCGAACCAGCCACCCCATGTTCCCGACTCCGGCGACCGAGTTCGACGCCAACGAGCCTCAGGCTCAAAACAAGCAAGGGAAGCCGGCCCACGTTTGAAGATCGACCACCACACCACCTCGCCTTCGCCGAGCACTAACCCGCATCGGTCCGAGAGACATCCCACTCCGGTTCAGGTCGCTGGAAAGCAGCTCCAGCAGCAACAAAACAGCAGCGACCACCCAAGCCACACAAGCAGGCCGACTCCTCCAGCGAGAGCAACAACAACACCGCTCACAACCCACCACCGAAGCAGATCTGGGACTCCGCACCAAAACAGAGACGTCGAGCGGTCAGAGCACCACTCAGGAATCCGGCACGAAGAACGCAGACCAAACCGACCAAGACTCCAGCACGAGACGCCGGAGTAGCAGCAGCAAAGACACGAAAAAACAGAAGAAGGAAAGGAAAAGAGAAAAGGGGAAGCGAGGAAGGAGGGAGGGAGAGGAAAGGCTTCCGCCGGCAACAACCCTGGCGGTCGTCACCGGCGGGAGCAACGGGAAGAGGAAGCGGGTTGAAGGCGGCTAGGGTTTTGAACTGGCACAAGTTTCAAGTCAGAGGCTGTTTCACCCACCGTTTCCTCTGATCAGATCTTGCCTTGCTAAGCTTGTTGAAGAAAGACAGGCTTTATGTTTATTCTTTTTGTTTTTGTTTTGGTTGATTTCGCCCTAAATTTCAGTTTCTTTTCATTTCCCCCAAATTTTCTCAGGAACCAAACACATGCTCAATTTCAGTTTCTCAATTGCAGTCCGCTTGGGCCGTTGAACCAAACATGTTCAGATTCACATCCCAGACTCAAATGTTTGGGATGTAGGAAAACGAAAAGTGTTAAACAATTTAAAGATCATATTATGTTAAAAGTGTTAATTAAAAATGAAAACAAGATGAATTAATGAAAGTCAAATATAATATTTATGTATTTTTTAAATTAAAAAACTGATTTTTATGTATTTTTTAAAAATCAATTATGATTTTTGTGTATTTTTTAAATTAAAATCTGCTTTTTTGAAAATAAAAATAATTTTTATATAAAAAAAGTGAATTTTTGAAAATAAAAATAATTTTTTATAAATGAAAATTGAATTTATAAAAAAAATGATTTTTTGAAAATAAAAATAATTTTCATAAATAAAAACTGAATTTATAAAAAAACTGATTTTATTTTAAAAATATTGAAAATTTCATTTTAATACCTTAACAATGGAGGGTATTACTGTCATTTCACTTATTTTTAAGTTCTGAGTTCAATGGCATGAGTTTGAAATTTTGAGTAATAGCTAGGGGTATTATGGTCCTTTTAACTTTTTCCATCCAAACTAACATAAAGTTAACGGGAAAAGCTCTCCAAAAAAACCTCTCTGAGGTTCCCTCCTAACCTACTTGGGTTCTCGCCGCCGCCGCCCTCATCCGTCCTCTCCGTCCGTCTGCTTCCAGTCCCTCCACCGCTCCCTCACTCATAGCAGCTCTATCTCCAGGCACCGTTGCCCAGCCGAGATCTGCTCGCCGTCGTCGCGGTCTGCCTCCGAACGGCTGCACCTGGGCTACCACCGCCGCCACAGATTCCCTCTCGACACCAGCCTCGCCCATTTCCAATCAATCGATGTCGGATCTGCCAACTCGCCATCTCCATGAGTCGGAAATGGCCATCTCCGACCAGATCCACTCACATGCAGAGGTCCCTCGCGACCTCGGGGCCTCCGCCCAACACCATGCACGCCGCGCTGCCGATCCCCCGCCGCTGCTCGGCCCGGATTCTACCTTCCCTCGGAAGCCGCTGCACACGACGGATTTGAAGGACAAGCCGGGCTTGCCCTCGACAGATCTGAAGGATAAGCCGGGCTTGCCCTTGGCCATCGCGATGTCTTTGGTCGTCGGCGATGCTACTGACCCGCCGGAGTTTTGTCCGTCCTACACCGGCCTGTCCTCAACACCGAGGGAGATCTACCGGGATTTGATCACCCTTCCCCGGCCACTCCAGTCTCCGGTGAGTACTCACCATCCTCCTTCGACCGAGCGGGGGTAGGCTGCTAGCCCTATCTGCCCGAGGGCTGGCCGGCCATCGGGGACGTCTTCTGAGGCCCAGGCAAGCCGCATCTCCCCGATTCCGGATTGGGAGGATGAAGATTAGGAATTGGTGGTCTCGGACGAGGGGATCCCGTTGTTTACGTCGGGATCATACGAGTTCTCCCTGGCAGCGAGGGTTGCAGGGGACGGATCGCACAATCAACACATCGTCTGCGGGATGATGTTGCGGAAATGGAAGGTGACGGGGATTCGGGTGGAGTTCCTGGCCCCTGACGTCACAGGCTATCACTTCCCGTCTGCCAAGACCATGGAAGATATCCGCCATAGGGGTCCCTAGAGCTTTAAGGGTTTTCCCCTCCTCCTTGAACCGCTCCGGCGTTTTGATCGGGCGGAAGACATCAACTTCAACCATGTGGAACTCGGGGTCAGGGCACTGAACATCCCGGGAGGAGCTAGGAACTCGTACATTCAGGGTCTCGTGGCGGGCAGTATAGGCACACAAATCCTGTCGGCCCCAATTCCGACGGTCCGAGGGGAGGACATGCATCTCTGGTTGCGGGTCCGTATGGAGCTGTCTCGGGTACTGCGGCGCAGGACCAGACTTCGTTTCCTAGGTACTGATTCCTCTATTGTGATAGACCTGCAATACGAGAGAGTGGTGGATTTTTTTCGCAGGTGCGACATGTTGACACACAGGTTACCGAACTGCCAGACTCTGCTGCAGGGGATTGGCCGGTAGGAGGTCCGATATGATAGGTCTATTCTGGTTCCCCGGGACTTGGACGTGGATCGGCTGCTTCAAACGGTCTGGGAGGCACCTCCTCTAGTATCACACCCGGCGATCACGTACCTCCTGGGTGATCTAACCCTGAACTCTATGGTTCGTTCTAAGGAGATTACCATGGGCGCTGAGTCGTCCAATGCAGGCACTCCGAAGCCTGACTTTCTGGCTAAGGTTAACCACGAAGGGTTGACCACTATCTTGTAGGGGGATGGCCATGGAGCACCCAACCCGCCACTCAGGCCCACAAAGCCTGACTTCCTGGCTAACATCCACCCTGCTGCTGACTCTGTGATCCGAGCCCCCCCGGATACAATGCGATGATGAGGAAGGAATAGGAGACAGATCCACGGGGCTACCTGGTAGGCCCTCAGGGGAGTCTAGGAAAAGGTGGACCCAACAGAGGCAAAGGCAAGATGACCACTCTGAAGACCAGAAGTGGCTGGCTGTATGCCCGCCCACCGGAGACAAAGAAGCAGAGGGGCGACCCGACTGTCCAGCAGCAGCTCTGGTATTCGCCCTTTCAGGAGGAGGAGCGTGCAGACGGAGCGGAGGTCCAGAGGCCTCCAATGGAGGAATGATCTGCCCCAGCAGGGGTGGGTGGAGTCGGCCCCAGACTATACCTACAGACCCGGGACAACCACTATTGGGAGGTCACGGGCAGCTTGCATCATCAACACCAGTTACTCTCGTTTATTGCTACTATTTTTATTCTTGTTGGGACTATTTACTTTCAGTTGGTTGTGGAACTTGCTTTATTTTCCCCCGTTATGTTGAAACGACGGTAGGGAGTTGTCTTGAGTTGTTGCCCACAAGTTCATGTGGGCTAAAATTATGGGTCCATGAGCGTCAGACTTGCTATGGTCGGCCCTGACAAACATCTGGAACCCGAGGCGGTCACGACTCGTCCTGTTTGATTGCCTGTTGGCATTAATGAAATCTCCGGTTACCCGTTTAAAAAAAACGTAAAGTTAACGGTTGGGTACCAAAGTGAAATTAAATGTATTGTTTAGGTATGAAAGTGCAAAAAATTTATGCCAGGGTATTATACTGAAATTAAATGTTTGGCAGGGTATTATACTGAAATTTCCCCTTAAATATATTAAAAAATAATATTACACTAAACTAAAATATCATATAATTATTAAAAGAATTTTAATAAACATGACGGTATCAACTCAATTAATACGAAATTATGCACTTTTATGTTTTGAAAATACTAAGAAAAAAATTAATATTTTGAATCAAACTCGGGATGTAATACTTGAACAAAATGTACTCTACCAAATTAATTAGCAAAATTTTATGGTTTCACTTAGTTTGTAGAAGGTTCGAAGCTAATTTTTAACTACGAATCTGACCAGACGACGCCTGACCGACCCGCTCAATTAATTGTCGAATCAAAGATTAATCGAGCATATTCCGCCTAAACGGCCTGGAGCGCTCTAAAAGAATAAATTGGATCGACATAGCCCATTTCAACGCATAGACGTGGCCTAGACGACTCCAGACGGAGATTTTTACAACATTGCTTCTATGTAAAAAAACATTTCATAATTAGCTTTCGGCCCTAGCCTTGGCGACTGCACAGGAGGAGGTCGATGATCGTACACCGGCCGGCTTCTCTCGAGTGCTTCACGGACGTCGTCCTCGCGGCGTCTTCGTGGTAAGAACTGACTTCTCCGTCTAGTTTTGATTTGTCTGTCTTGGGATCGTCAATTGCAGACGCTGGTGTGGTACTAGTCTATGCACGGCTGCTGGCTTAGCGAGGGTGCGGGCGAGATTCCGGTTGGTTCTCTATTGTGGGTGTGCCAGAAAAATCACGATCGGTGTGAGTGGAGGGTGGGTCTGCGTCTGCTCTCTGGTGATCGAGCGCAAGTGTGGGTCGGCTTCCTATCTGACCGTGCGGTGTAGGAGTCGGATCAATGCGGTTTCTGTCGTGGAACTGTAGGGGCTTAGGGAAGTTAGCCACGGTGGAGTACCTGAAAGGGGCTATTCGCCGGAGGAAGCCGCAGGTAATATTCTTGAGCGAGACCCTTGCGAGGAAGGGGGAAGTAGACACGCTAAAATTGAAAACAGGCCTCGCATGGGGCTGCGAGGTCCCGGCTGTGGGCCATAAAGGGGGTCTTATCCTCTTATGGGCGGCAAAGATCGTGGTCATAAAGATCGGGAGTGACAACAGATTTATTGATGTGGAGGTCCTAGATCCGTTAGGGGAGTGCTGTCGTTTCACAGGTGTGTACGGTGAGGCGAATAGGGAGCTGCGCTGGCAGACATGGGAGGCGATACGATCGTTGGGTAATGTGGACGGGATGCCGACACAATGGCTGCTTATGGGGGACTTCAATGGTATTCTGAAACAAAAGGAGAAGCGAGGAGGTAACCGGTACCCCTCGACTCTTATCCAAGGCTTTCGGGAGGCAATGCGTGATGTTCGGGTATATGATGTTCCACTCCATGGGTACGACTTTACGTGGCATAGTGGTAGTGAGCCAGAAACGAGAATGGCAGTGCAATTGGACATGGCCCTTATGTCCCCCCGAACTCCAACGTATGTGGCCGGATGGCCACCTGATCAATCTTGGTATTTCGACGTCTGATCACTTGCCTATTCTATTTGAATCTGAGCGCCGAGTGGAACCGGTGGGGTCTAGGCAGTTCAGATTTGAAAACATGTGGGCGGAAGATCCGGAGTGTGGCCAGGTAATTCAAGCGTGGTGGGGTTCTCCAGGTGATAGGGATATTGGGAGAAAAACCTCGGACACTGGTGGGGCGCTAGAGACCTAGGGTATGGAGGTCTATAATGCTCTGGCTAGGAAGATAGCTCGGTATGAGAAAGATATGTTATGGCTGAATGGCAAGACTGATCGAACAAGCATCTGGAGACGGAGAGCTTTGCAGAAATTGTATGTGGCTGCTTTGGAGAAGAAAGGAGAATTCTGGAAGCAGAGAGCGAAACAACATTGGCTCACGGAGAGTGACCAAAAAACAAAAAAAATTCAAGCGTCAGCCTCTCAACGGAAGAGTATAAATAGAGTGACGGAATTGAAAGATGAGGCTGGGAACGTCCTCTCTTGGGACACAGGGCTAGGGGATCATATTCTTGACTTTTACAAAGAGCTATCGAGGAGATCGCGAGGCGATGGGATAAATGGCCCAAGGTTCTCCTAACAGGTAACAGACGAGCAAAATCGGGCACTGATGAGTGAGGTGTCCTCTGAGGAAGTTCGGGAGGCCACATTTTCAATGGGGTCGAACAAGTCGTTGGGGCCTGACGGACTGAATCCGTTCTTTTATCAACGATATTGGAGCACGGTAGGTGAGGATGTTACCAGGTGGGTCCGTCGGGTCTTTGCGGGGGAGGAGATTCCCAAGGAGCTAAACAGGACAACTCTGGTCCTGATCCCGAAGGTGGAGTGCCCAATGTCCCTCAAAGATCTGAGACCCATAGCACTGTGCAATGTGATTTTTAAAATCGTTTTGAAAGTGGCAGCGAATCGGTTGAAGGGATTATTGGATAGGCTGATTTCGGCATCTCGAGGGGCTTTTGTCCCGGGGCGAGCGATCTAGGATAACATTATCTTATCCTTTGAGACACTACATTACCTGCGGTGTAAAAGGCAAGGTAAGGAGGGCTGGGTGGCTTTGAAGCTGGATATGAGCAAAGCTTACGACAGGGTGGAGTGGGGATTCTTGTGGGACATGATGCGGGGATTTGGCCTGAGTGAGGAGTGGATAAATCTCATCCGCAGGTGCACGTACTCAGTCACGTACAATATTGTGGCTGGAGGGCATCAGGCAGGGTTCGTCCAACCTGAGAGGGGTATTCGACAGGGAGATCCTCTATCCCCGTACCTTTTTCTGTTTTGTATGGAAGGGTTCTCGAGACTCCTCCAGGGTGCAGAGGGGGCGGGGGATATACATGGGATCAGGGTCACTCCCAAAGCTCCGACGTTGACTCATTTGTTCTTTGCGGATGATTGCTATGTGTATTGCAAGGCGACCCGGCTAGAGATGGGGCGGGTGCAGGGGTATCTGCGTATGTTCGAAGAGGCCTCTAGACAGGTTGTAAACCAACTTAAATCCTCTTTGTTCTTTAGTTCCAATACTTCAACCATGCGTAGGGAGGAGGGAGTGCGTATTTTGGGCATTCCTGAACTGATGCAGGCATCCCCCTACCTAGGGGTCCCGAATATGATGGGATGGAACAAGAAGCAGGGGCTTCAGTATATCCTGTCCAGGATGTTGAGACGTATCCGCAGGTGGGATGGCAAGCTTCTCAATGGGGCGGGAAAGGAAGTGCTTGTCAAGTCTGTTCTACAGGCGATCCCGACGTATACAATGAGTGTTATGCGCCTGCTGCAGGGCCTCCTAGATAAGATGAATGTGGCGCTGGCCCGGTTCTGGTGGAAGTCGGCTGGGGTGGATGGAAAAGGGGTCATCTAGCAATCATGGACGACTATGTCCAGACCTAAGGAGGAGAGGGGGGGGGGGGGTCTGGGCTTTAAAAATATGTATGATTTTAACACAGCGTTGTTGGGTAAACAGCTATGGAGGCTCATGACGGATGAATCCAGCTTGGTGGCAAGGGTATTGAAGGCCCGATACTACCCGGAATCCTCGGTCCTGGATGTAGTGCGGAAACCAAATCAGAGCTACGTCTGGCAAAGCCTTCTCTCAGCCCGAGACTTGGTCAAAGGAGGGGCACGGAGATCGATTGGACCAGGGACAACTACGATGATCGGGAACCAACCGTGGTTGACAGGGATCGAGGCGCAGGTACGATCGACTTTACCAGATCTGGCTAATAGACCTGTCTCGGATATTATGGAGATGAATAAACGACGGTGGGATACAGCTAAGATTCAACAGTTATTTGATGAGGGCGATCAACGGGCGATCCTGGCCGTCCCGATAAGTAGGTCAGCCATAGAAGATTCCTGGTATTGGACGGGAGACTATTTGGGCCAGTATATAGTAAAGGCGGCTTATGGGTTGTGTCAGCAAGAGCAGGTTACCTTTCAGCCTCATACGGACATCTGGACAAGGATTTGGAAGCTGGAGGTGCTTCCTAAGGTGAGGACATTCCTGTGGAGAACGTGCTCCGGATGTCTTCATGTTGCAGTCAATCTTATAAGGAGACATGTGGCAATGGAGGCGACGTGCCCGGTCTGTGCTGGGGCAGACGAATCGGCTCTCCATCTCCTAGTTTACTGTCCGGAGGTGGCGGAGTGCTGGTCAAAATCGGGCCTCCAGACTCCCCAAGACGCGCAAAATATCTCAGAATGGCTGCAGCGAACGCTAAGCAGCAACCCCCGGCTTGTGGAGGCCTAATAGGGTGCATATTATGGGAGGTATGGAAAGCCAGGAACAAGGTGGTGTGGGAGCAGACATCACAAACATCGGCAGCCATTTTCCAGACAGCGTTTCATTTACAAGCAGGTTGGATGGAAGCTATGAAACGGAAGCGTCAGACTCAAACACGGTCGGTTCAAGCCCAGATAAGGGCGGCACAGACATGGGAACATCCGGCCTCGGGGGCCATATCCCCGAGCCTCTTCAAACTATCCTCATTGCCGATATTTAAATAAACTTATCATTTCGCTCCTAAAAAAAAAAAAAACTCACCGCCATCAAATTATTTCATTGATAACAGACGGTGGTAATATTTGCTTTAATCAGTCTATAAATAGCTTAATCATTCAGAGATTTTATCCGTTCTCCCTACTCGCTACTCTTTCTATGTTCAAAATGTGCTTCGGACTCATCTCCCGCATCAAAGCCATCACTGTCGTTCATGTCGTCATGTACTTTCTCTTCGTCCATTACGGAGTCTACCTGGGTATGGTTTGGGCTGGTGCGGCCTCTGATCGCATGACCGAAGCAAAGTTTCAGATTGGAGTGCAAAACCTTCAAGCTCCCTTCGTCTCCATTTTCTCTGCGCCCAGAGCCGCCGTCGCCTTCTTCCGCTCAGCCAACGACTCCGACGGACATTCCGACGATTCCACGGTGATTCACACGATTTCCACTCTGACGATTCCGAACAAGATTGATATAGAACTCCAATCTTGCCCGACTTCGACTCAATTCATCCTCAACACAATCGGTGACAGCATCAAGAAGCTACAGAATATAACCCTCACCCCCCCCCCCCCCCCCCCCCCCCCCCCTCTCTCCAGTCGAGATTGTGACATTCCAGAGCGCAGTCAAGGATATAACGACCGTGAAGAGTCAGCTGAGCGGCGTCTTCAAAGGTTGCTGATCGTGGCGTTGCTACCTTTCCCTTATCCCATGTTCTTTAGATGTTTGTATCTTTGTGGATTCTAGACTGATTCTGTACATGAAATTTCATTACTGTAATGATTGATAAACAGTTGAAATGAACATTTGTTTGGATCTGAATTCTGAAATGAAAATGTGTTGATGAATTAAGATTTTTTAATGTGCGCATAATAATCATATTTATATTATATGGAAATATTGGAAATCCCCAAATTGGAAAATACTATTTTAATCGCATGTTACAAAGTATCGAGATTAATGGTGAAGCGCAAAGACTCGGCTCGTCGACCTTCAAGAGATCCAAGGTATCTCTCTGCTCTCTCTTTCAATTTTTCCATAAAACCCACCTCCGATTATCGGGATTTGATCTGTGTCGGAACCCTAGTAGTCTGGGTTTGATTTGATTTTTCTCTAAAACCCACCTCCGATTATCGGGATTTGATCTCTATCGGAACCCTAGTCGTCTGGGTTTGATTTGATTTTTCCCTAAAACCCACTTCCCGTTATTGGGATTTGATCTGTGTCAGAATCTAGCTGGAATGGCTGATCTGTTAAAATATTCATCACTAGCCCAATTGGGCTTAGCCCAATAATCTACTCATTAGTAAAAGCCCATTATTAGTAAGAGTCCATTAGGAGTCCATTAGTGGAAGGTTATGGAATCTTGTAGAAGTATGGAGACAAGTCTTCCATTTGTACACTTTTAGGATATTTTGATGGAGTGTTCTAGATACTAAATCATAGCCATTAATAGTGCTTAGTGTAGGATAAATCCTAACCATTCATTTTAGGATGCTACTAGTATAAATAGGGGTAGGAACTCATTTGTCAAGCATCCAAGAAACACAAAGTGTAGCAGTCTTGTAGAGAGAGTGTCCTAAAAGAGTCTTGTAGTGTGAGTAACTCTTAGTGTTGTAATCTCTTCTTGAGTGGTGTTAAAAGAAAGTGTTTCCTTCCATCAAAGAGTTGTGTTCAACAATCTGGTATCAGAGCCTGGTTGTGAGTTAGTGTGTCTAATCTCTCGAAGTTCTTAGTATGCTCCGTGGTTGCAGCCGTGACTGATCCTCCACATCAGAAACGATTTCTTGAGATTGTTAGTGAGTGAGTTTCTTCGTGTCGTGAGTAGTCTGTGACTCTGCAAGTGTTGTGTCGAAACTAGCTTGTTTGGTATTACTGAGGTGTTGCCAACACGATGGGTGATCTCCAAGTCGTCGGAGGAATCAAGAAACTCAACAACAACAACTACAACACGTGGGCAACATGCATGATGTCCTACTTACAAGGACAAGACCTTTGGGAGGTCGTTGGCGGGAGCGAAACTACGCCGCCGGAGGAGGATGCTAATGGATCCTTGCGCAAATGGAGGATCAAGGCAGGGAAAGCGATGTTTGCCTTAAAGACCACTATCGAAGAAGAGATGTTAGAGCACATTCGCGACGAGAAGACGCCGAAAGAAGCATGGGACATGTTCGTGACGCTGTTCTCAAAGAAGAATGATACGAGGCTACAACTCTTGGAGAATGAGTTGTTATCAATCTCACAACGCGACATGACGATTGCTCAGTACTTCCATAAGGTCAAGTCGATCTGCCGAGAGATTGCTGAATTGGATCCGAAGTCCGTCATTGAAGAAGGGCGAATGAAGAGGATCATCATCCACGGGTTGCGGTCAGAATATAGGAGCTTCATTATTGCCGTACAAGGATGGCCCGTTCAACCATCACTTGTAGAGTTTGAAAATTTGCTAGCTAGTCAAGAAGCTATGGCTAAGCAAATGGGAGGCCTCACGCTGAAGAGTGAGGACGAAGCACTATACGCAAGTAAAGGCCGGAGCAACTTCAAACCGCCCACAAAATGTGGATACAAAAATAGAGAAAAAGGAAGAAGCCATCAAGGAACCGCACAACCTTGGAAAGCTCAGAAGACCGACAACAAGAGTTTTCAAGGAAAGAGGTTCGAAGGTATTTGCTATAATTGCGGGAAGAAGGGGCACATGTCCAAGGATTGTTGGTCGAGGAAAAAGCATGTCGAGAGCAATGCAACAACTTCCAAAAATGAGATGGAGGATGAATGGGATGCCGAGGTACTATGTGCCGTAGAAGAAGACGAGATAGCATTGATGGCGATGGAGGGAGATCAGATCGACTACGAGAACGACTGGATCGTTGATTCGGGATGCTCAAACCATATGACTGGTGACCAAAGGAAACTGAGAAACAAGAGGGAGTACAAAGGAAGTCGCGTGGTACGTACAACCAACAACTCGCAGTTGCCGATCGCTCAAATCGGAAGCACGACTATTATGTCTGGTAATAAACCTGACATGGTTTTACTAGACAATATCTACCATGTACCAGGTATAAAGAAGAACTTGTTGTCAGTGCCACAACTAACAACATTAGGCAACTACGTCTTGTTTGGGCCGGAAGATGTGAAGGTCTTTGAAGATGTTAAGATATTGGGGACGCCAACGATGGAAGGACGGAAAGTGGATTCCGTCTATGTGCTCTCGGCAGAGTCTGCTTATGTAGACAAGACTCGGAAGAATGAGACGGCTGATTTGTGGCACGCAAGGTTGGGACACGTCGGCCACCACAAGTTGAAGGTAATTATGGAAAAAGCGATGCTGAGTGGTCTACCTCAACTTGAAGTAAAAACCGATATTGTTTGTGCTGGTTGTCAATATGGTAAAGCTCACCAGCTACCATACAAGGAGTCAAAGTTCAGAGCAAAGAAACCATTAGAGTTAATTCACTCTGATGTGTTCGGTCCAGTCAAGTAAATATCGATCAGCGGGATGCGGTACATGGTGACGTTCATTGATGACTACTCGAGGTATGTGTGGGTCTTCTTCATGAAAGAAAAGTCTGATACATTCTCAAAATTTCAAGAATTCAAGATGATGGTCGAAGGAGAAGTAGGAATGAAGATTCATTGTCTACGCTCAGACAATGGAGGAGAATACACATCGAGTGAGTTTGATCAATTTCTCAACGAGTCTGGAATACGTCGTCAACTTACATGTGCCAACACACCACAACAAAATGGTGTAGCTGAGAGAAAGAATCGACATCTTGCGGAGATCTGTCGAAGCATGCTGCACGCGAAGAATGTCCCAGGAAGATTTTGGGCCGAAGCTATGCGAACTGCCGCCCATGTGATCAACAAACTTCCCCAACCAAGGTTAGGTTTTATCTCACCATTTGAGACATTATGGAAAATTAAACCTACAGTTAGCTATTTTCGAGTATTTGGCTGTGTTTGCTACGTATTTGTTCCTAGTCATTTACGTAGCAAGTTTGACAAGAAAGCGGTCAGATGTATATTTGTTGGATACGACAATCAAAGAAAAGGGTGGAAGTGTTGTGATCCAATAAGTGGAAAATGCTACACCTCAAGAGATGTAGTGTTTTATGAAGCATCTTCGTGGTGGTCCGCGGAGAAGAAAGTCATACTAGACTCGAACAACATGAAAGAAATTCTACAACAGAAGATGGGGGAGCAAACTGCACACATTCGACCAAGTGCTGACATGTCTGAAGAACCAAGCGACATTGATGAGGAAGAAATTGCTCAACCAAGCGAAGATGGTGAAAAGGAAATGACACCTCCACAACTCAGGCGGACAGAAAGAATCCGTAAACCAAATCCAAAGTATGCCAACGTAGCCACTTTAGAAGACGATGTTCAAGAGCCGGAAACGTATGAGGAAGCATCACAAGACTCGGTGTGGCAGAAGGCGATGAAAGAAGAAATTGCGGCCCTGGAGAAAAGTCAGACTTGGGAACTGGTGCCAAGACCAAGAGATATCAAACCCATTTCCTGCAAATGGGTGTACAAAGTTAAGCGTCGCCCGGATGGATCAATCGAGAGATACAAGGCTCGTCTGGTAGCCCGAGGGTTCTCTCAACAATATGGACTAGACTATGATGAAACGTTTAGTCCAGTGGCGAAGATCACTACCGTACGGGTCCTGCTAGCACTCGCGGCAAGTAAAGAATGGAAATTGTGGCAGATGGACGTGAAGAACGCCTTCTTGCACGGAGAGCTGGACCGGGAGATCTACATGAACCAACCAAACTGATTTGAGGATGCAAATAATCCCAACCATGTGTGCAAACTGAAGAAAGCTCTTTATGGATTGAAGCAGGCGCCAAGAGCTTGGTATGGTAAGATTGTTGAATTTCTTACTCAAAGTAATTATTCAGTTGCGCATGCAGACTCAAGCCTATTTGTCAAAGAAAGAGAAGGAAAATTGGCAATTGTGTTGGTTTATGTGGATGACTTGATCATCACCGGGGATGACGAAAGAGAAATTCAACAAACGAAAGAAAATATATCGGTACGCTTCCAAATGAAGGAGCTTGGAATGCTTAAACACTTCTTGGGGCTAGAAGTTGACCGCACAGAAGAAGGATTGTTCCTCTGCCAACAAAAGTATACAAGAGATATACTTCAAAAGTTCGGAATGTTGGAATGCAAGCCAGTCTCAACACCGATGGAGCCAAATGCCAAGATCTGTGCACACGAAGGGAAGGAGTTGGAAGACGGGACGATGCATCGGCAACTAGTAGGTAGTCTCATCTACTTAACTTTAACTCGGCCCGACATTTCTTATGCAGTTGGGGTCGTGAGTCGGTACATGCAAAATCCGAAGAAGCCTCACTTAGATACGGCTCGACGAATTCTAAGATACGTCAAAGGTACAATTGACTATGGTCTTTTGTACAAAAGAGGCGAAGATTGCAAGTTAGTTGGATACTGCGATGCTGACTATGCAGGAGACCACGATACCCGAAGATCAACCACTGGGTATGTGTTCAAGCTCGGATCGGGAACCATTTCTTGGTGTAGTAAAAGACAACCAACAGTGTCATTGTCAACTACCGAGGCGGAGTATAGAGCAGCAGCTGTAGCGGCTCAAGAAAGTACATGGCTGATACTCTTAATGAAAGATTTGCACCAAAAAGTTGACTATGCGGTAACACTTCATTGCGACAACCAATCTGCGGTTCGCCTAGCAGAAAATCTAGTGTTTCATGCTAGAACAAAACATGTAGAGGTGCACTATCATTTTATTAGAGAGAAAGTCCTGAACGAAGAGATCGAGATGCGACAGATCAAGACGGATGATCAAGTGGCAGACTTATTTACCAAAGGACTGAGTATTGGCAAGTGTGAAGGTTTTCGCAGCGAGCTTAACATGGTACGAAGAATGGGGGCTAGTGCTGAGGGGGAGTGTTAAAATATTCATCACTAGCCCAATTGGGCTTAGCCCAATAATCTACTCATTAGTAAAAGCCCATTATTAGTAAGAGTCCATTAGGAGTCCATTAGTGGAAGGTTATGGAAGCTTGTAGAAGTATGGAGACAAGTCTTCCATTTGTACACTTTTAGGATATTTTGATGGAGTGTTCTAGATACTAAATCATAGCCATTAATAGTGCTTAGTGTAGGATAAATCCTAACCATCCATTTTAGGATGCTACTAGTATAAATAGGGGTAGGAACTCATTTGTCAAGCATCCAAGAAACACAAAGTGTAGTAGTTTTGTAGAGAGAGTGTCCTAAAAGAGTCTTGTAGTGTGAGTAACTCTTAGTGTTGTAATCTCTTCTTGAGTGGTGTTAAAAGAAAGTGTTGCCTTCCATCAAAGAATTGTGTTCAACATGATCTGCACAAAACAGTGTTTAGGAGGCTCTGGAAGAGGAGCTATGTAAGTTCATTTTTTGGTCATCTTGCTTCCTATGCAATGCCTCTTGAGCTGCTGTGGTATGATTATGTTAGGCTTTCTTAATTGTATCAGAACTGGACTAATTTAGGTTTTTTGGTTATTATTAGGATTTGGTCAATTGAGGTTTTCCTATCAAATGAATACGAGAGGCAAGATTTTCTTGTGCAAGTATGATTGACTGATGTTTGGTGCCCATTGTTTATCTGCAAACTTGCATATTTGGAATTCAGACATGTTCTCCATAATGTATTTGCACTTAGGCCATGCACACTCCGCATTTACTAGAGTGGGAAAGAACTCTAGCAAAGATGTTATGGAACTATGCACTGATTGCCACTAAATAATATGTTGGTGCCTTGTCAACCATCCCCCCTATTCTTATAATGTTGACATGTAGAAGATCTTATGCCCTCAACACTTAGGATGTAACTAAGTTCGCACATGTGATTGTGTCACATGGAAGATGGAAAGTACTTTAAAGGGATGGGGACCCTTTAGAGTGTGTTCTTCCATTCCGTGATTGGGCCTGGAATTATTTCGGTAGAACATAAAGAGATACCAGGCTCATTAGTATTTTGCAGGAAGCCTGCGAACAAAACAAATGGCCTTTTTTCATTCAGTTTTGTGATTGCTGCATAATTCATGCCCAAATGTTCTTGTCTAGATTTTCATACGGGAGATTAAATCGTAATCTCTTGTGATTGTAGTCATGCTCCTTGTAACAGTTAGAGTTTCAAGATGTCTTGTGCCTTCTATATATTAGTGAAATATTGTGTTTACTTCAGCATTTTTATTTCCCGATGTTGATAAAAAAAATTAAACACAGGGGAGTGATTGAAAGTGAGATGAAGGTGGGAGAGGCAAATGCACACTTGAAACAATTGGAGGTGGCTCTTGGTGTGGCCCAATTTGCTAAGCAAAATTTGAAACTAAGGCTGCACTGACAATGCTTATGTACTGACAATGTGTAAATATAGTAATGCTTATGTACTGACAATGTGTAAATATAGTAATGCTTATGTACTGACAATGTGTAATTATAGTAATGCTTTGTAATGCTTATGTACTGACAATGTGTAAATATAGTAAAAGAACTGTTGTTCTGGTTTTGTGTCATAATAGTTACTGTAGTGTTCGTGTATTGAACTCCTTGTTACAATGAAAATTTCCGGTTGTTAATTGCAGCTTTCTATGGTAACTGATGAAATAGATGAGTTAAGAAATGTTGCTAACGAGTTCAAGAGACCAAAAGATGATGGAGCAGTAGATGGAGCTACTGATGAAGTTCTTGTTCAGGTCCTTATCTCTCTTCCAGTTCCATTTGTCATTTAAATTTTTTTGGCCATATTGATGTTTTGTCCTGCTCTGTTTTCTTAGGAGCTTCAATCATCCCTTGCCAAGAAGGAATCCTTTATAAGAGAATTGGAGATTCACTTGCATGAACAGAAGAAAGTGAGTCGTCGTCAACAAAATGAAATTAACAAGCTTAATGAGAAGTTGAATAGTGAGGCAAGAAGAATATAAAGTCCTTGGAGGGGGAGAGTGATCGGCTTTGTTCTGAGATATTTCTTCTTGAGTCCAAGGTAGGTGCCAGAGATCTAAGAGGATAGTTGATAGTTTAGCTGAACTCTTGTTGCGTTTTTCGTGTGTACGGTTATCATGGAGCATTAAAAATAAATGTTGTAGTTCTTCAAAAAACATTCCCCTAAAGTTGTTATTTCCCATTCTCACCTTCTATTTGTAACTGTACCAACTTAGGTGATGCTAGGGATCTATATAAGTGTGAACTTGAAGACAACTTGATTATTTTTGTGTATCGAAGCTACACATTTATATAAACAATAGTAGCTCCCCATCGTCTAAGGAAGAAACAATCCCTAAATGAATCCTAAGATGTTTCCCTAATATACATTCCTATTCTCTAACTTAAGAATTAAGCATCTGGGTAAGTATGCAGACTGATAGGAGGCCACTCTTTGAGTGGTGATGTTGATCATGTATCGGTATCATCAATGCTTTCCTGTTGCTTCAACTATTTCTTATGGCATGACATAATTACAATGGTAATTTAATTATTCCATGCTAAAATGACTATTTTGAAGTTTGTTTTATGGCATGACATAATTACAATGGTAGTTTTAATTATTCCGTGCAAAAATGACTATTTTGAAGTTTGTTTTAGTTATGTTTACTTCTGAGTGTACTATGACGTTAAAATTGCTACTAAATAATTCTCTAATGCTAAGACTGTATGTTTTCCTCATGAATTTCTATATGCAGGATGAGGCTTGGCTTCTAATGCTGGGAAAGCACAACAAAGAATGTTATTGCAAGAAATCAGGTTGCCTTGAGACTATTGTGAGTATTTTGAGGCCAAATTTGTTCTATTGGTTTCTTACTCAATTGTGTGTTGTTTTAGTCTGGTTTTGGAACAAGTCTTTGTATCGTGACTACTGGTTCAACAATTTTAAATTTGTAGCCTTTGTTTGTCTATGTCCTGAACTATTGCTTGATGTTATGGGTCTTACGGACCGTAACGGAGTGGGCTAAACACACCACACACCACAAGGTGTGGCTGGCTATGTGGAAGGTGGTAGTCGGCTAGGGTTTAAGTTTTATTAGTTTATTTCCTTATTATTAATACCTTTGAGTTCAAGTAATATTAGGAATAGGTAAGTTAGATAATTACCAATTATAATTGTATTAGGGTTTTGGTTTTAGGTAACCTCTTGGCTATATATACCAAGAGAGTATTATGAATAAATCAGACTTGAGAATTGAATAAAATAATTTGGTCTCTCCTACGAGGTCTTCGAGTTCCCTCTATAATAATGAGCTTGTATCAAAAGGTCTTCGGGTTCCCTTCTAACGAGCCCGTATCCTATCCCATAACGCGATCGATCACGCAGGGTCATAACATATTGGTATCAGAGCCGAGCGTTATGGCGCAAAAATCCATGGAGCAGAAACTGGATGATTTGATTGCAGCGTTTACTGCCGCCTAAACACAAGCCGCTGCAGCCCAAGCACAAGCCGCCATCCAGACACAGAAGTTCGAGGAACTGGCGCTGCAGGTTCATGCGCGGTCCGCACCTCCGCAGGAGACGAGCTCAGCCCCGGCTGGCCGGCAGCTACCACCACCAGCTCCGGCAGCATCGGCTGACCAGCAGTAACCACCACTAGTTGACCGTCAGCAACCTCCACCAGCTGGCCGACAGCGACCTCTACCAGCTCCGGCAACACAAATAATTTTGCATCAGGACTCTGCTGTTAAAACCATGATTTTCCATCCTGTGCAGCCAACAATGCTTCTTGTTGGAACACATATCGGTGACATGACACTTTGGGAGGTAATAAGCAGAGAGCGGCTTATATTAAAAAAAAATTCTGAACTTGATTGAGGACGAGTACGAAGCTGCCAGCATAACTACGAAGGACATCAATTCATCTAATGCGCTTGAGGACAAACGTCATCTGCGAGGGGGAGTGATGTTATGGGTCTTACGGACCGTAACGGAGTGGGCTAAACACACCACACACCACAAGGTGTGGCTGGCTATGTGGAAGGTGGTAGTCGGCTAGGGTTTAAGTTTTATTAGTTTATTTCCTTATTATTAATACCTTTGAGTTCAAGTACCAATTATAATTGTATTAGGGTTTTGGTTTTAGGTAACCTCTTGGCTATATATACCAAGAGAGTATTATGAATAAATCAGACTTGAGAATTGAATAAAATAATTTGGTCTCTCCTACGAGGTCTTCGAGTTCCCTCTATAATAATGAGCTTGTATCAAAAGGTCTTCGGGTTCCCTTCTAACGAGCCCGTAACCGGTTCCTTAACGCGATCGATCACGCAGGGTCATAACACTTGACTCTCGCCCTTTAGTTTTAGCCGCATTTTCCCTTTCACCCCATTGCTTCTGCTTGCCTTATTAACTATGAACTGAGTCCGGACCGAGGCTATCATATCTTTTGCACACAAACTATTTTCTTTTCAGGGTTTAGGCCCGTTAGTTGTGTTTGCTTGCTTGCAACTAATAGCTATATCGTTACAGTGTTTCCTGGCTTTGTTTTGTTGCTCTGATTGCATTTGTAAGTTAAGTTGGTGGTGCATAGGTTCGTTTCAGGCCACAAAACCAACTTATTTTTTCATTCCCTTTTGTTTATTGTTCTTACTTTTGGTTTTCCCTCACCTGTGTTACATTGAATCCTACCGAGAAGACTATGGTTTGAGAGGTTTGCTTGACACATTTAGCTGTTTTTTTGTTTTTTTGTTTTCCCCAAACGGCATATGTGGATGCAAACTTCAAAATTTGCCTACTTTGGGTTGCACCTCTTTGTTGTGGTTCATACTTGATATTCTTATTGATTGTTGACGGATCATTTGGCGGAAATCTATGTGGTATAGGATTGTACCTCTGGTTTGTGGTACTTTCATAGAGGGGCCAACATTGGTTAATAGTGAAGGATTCATTTATGCAAACGCACACAAGGAATTTCATCATGAACTATTGGATTCGAGTTGTTGTCCAGCTTAACATGTACGGTGCATATTATTCGACTTTGTCTGACTAAAATCCTACATGATTATGTTGGTAAGTTGATTATTGTATATTATCATGATAACAAAGGTTTATTGTTGTGTTAATTAAGTCTTGGATTTGAAACTGAATATGTAAACAGGATATGTGCAGATCTTGACTACACAGTCAGACTCAACAACATTACGAAATAGGTATATAAATGTGAGTTCATCATGAATCGCACATTGTTGTTGACACAAGTAGTTGTGTTAGCTCTATTTATCGTTGACCCTTTTTATGATATGTGCATGATTAATTGGCAGGCACATATACTTCTTGGAAGAAAATTTAACGTACAAGGGTCCATCAAAAGATCATTGGAGGACGACTCCAAGCTACTTAAGGCAGTCAGGTTCGTATCATGATCGATTCAGAGATGATTTTTATGCCTACGTACTAACTAACTTTTTGTTGTCAATATTGAGGTTGTCCCGTGTCGTGGAAATGGACATTGGCCCTTCCCTTTATATATATTACCCCTGCTTGAATTTTTTGAATTGACCCCTGGTTTCCAGCTAAAGGAATTTGAACAGCTTTTCATATTTTTGTTTATTAGGATTGATTTTATTTTCCAGTTTGATGGTGTCCTCTTCATCAAAGCTTGCAGAGGATGTCAGTGTACTAATTTTTAAGGGGGTTTCTCTTCCCTCATCTGGATTAGATACACAACGTCATGTCTTTGCTATCCGCAGGAAGATTACAATATTAGGGACTAGACTTGATAGCTTACAGTCACTCTTGACAAAGCTTTCTGGAAAGCAACCAATATAAATAATCTTAGATGAATTGCTTTAACACGTGTCGTAATTCTCTTGATTTTTTGGTGGTATAATGATTAACATAATTAGTAAGGTAGCACTTACAAAAATGAACTGACTGTGAACTATACAAAAAAACAATAACAATAATCAAATGAAGAGATGTCTAATTGCTTTGTGGATAAAAAAACAGGTGAGGAACATAGACACAGATCATGCAAAGAACATTGACACAGATAAGGTGAAGAGATTCACAAATCAGGCGAACAACATTAACACAGATCTGGTGAAGAGATTTCTATCTGTTTTGTGTTATTATTGCTACTATCTGAAGTTTTTTGATGATAAAAATTGTGTTACACAGATCAGGTAAAGAGATGAATCGTCGCAAAGAAATGATTTCAAATTTGAGATCCAGGGTGAACCAGATGGCTTCTACACCTAAACTTTGCTAATATGGACAACTTGTTTGTCATGAGCAGAACTACTGACCTGGATAACCATGGTGGTGTGTTACTTGATTAATTCAGAACTACCCTAACTATTTTTTGTGGCACCTCACTACTCTAGAATACATTATTTTTGTGGCACCTCACTACCTTAGGATACATTTTTGTGACATTAAAAACTGATTTTTAAAAGAAATTATGAAAACCAATGCATGTTTTTGAAAATTTGATTGTAAGGGGTATTACGGACTTTTCAAAAGTGTTTTCATCCAAAAATGGATGGTAAATTGACCGTAAAATGGATGACAAATTGACGGCGGATATGAAAGTGAAAAAAAGCATTCTAGGATAGTGAGGTGCCACAAAAAATAGTTAGGGTAGTAAGATGAAACAAACCGCATAGTTACGGTAGTGAGATGAAAATAACTCTTCTTTGAAAGATGATTCATTCTTTTAATCATGACGATGAATGAGTTTATTATCGTTGATTTTTTTAACTAGACGAACATATTAATTCTCACATCAAGTACTGCGCATGTCCACCTTATTCTGATAATGTTGCTTCATCATTAGGAGTTGGGGAAGACTCTGACCCTAGGACTGAACCGTCGGAAAATCAGTTGGAAGAACTAAGAAGGGCAAAAGTCAGTGGGGAGTGTGAAAGATTGATAGAAAAGGGTGCTGAAGAAGTTAAAAGCCAAGAGAAATTAATTGAGTAAGTTAAATTCCAAGAGCCATTAATTGTTATTAATGGATCTGGTAATGCTTTATAAGGACATGATATATCAGCTCTTAATAACAAGGAAGGTGATCTAGAGAGACAACAAATTAGAGAAATTCTTGAAACACAATACAACAACCCAACCAGGAAGCAAGACCTTGAAACACATAGAAAACCAAAGAAGTTCTAGAAACTCGATTTATCCACCATGAAACCAAGTTAAAAACAGGTTTGAGTACCCGAATTTCTCCACCATTAAGCACAAAGAAATGCAGCAACCACCAACTACCCAAGATACCTCTTCCTTAGACTGTGTAGGACTATCATCCACTCCCATCTCAACAAAGCCCCTGTTACCAGAACCGGAACGGAGGTTTTGAAAATGCATGTGGCCAAGACCACGTAAGGCTGAGACCATACCTATGCAAATCCACCGGTGCTCACAAAGCCAAACCCTACTAGAACAATCGATCTCCTAGGGCAGAAGCCTCATGCCTTCGTCGGCGGTCAACCCCAAACCGACAATTTCGAACCACCAAAGTAGATGGGGGCACAAGGAAATCAAACGAAGAAGTAGAGAAGCAGGGGGAAGAAAACCAAACATAGCAGGGGAGAGAAGAGTCATACCTCTGACCTTCACGAACTGAAAGCCCAAAAACTAGCGGGCTTGGGAGCCACGAAACAGGGCCGAAGTCCCGAGTTATGGACGGAAACACTGAGAAAGAAAGTCGACACAACAACAAGGACCACGAACCGGAGCCACATCGATCCTTGACTAGGAAGCGTGTCCCACGTCCAGAACCAATACGCGTCATCGGAATCTGAAGAGCGAGCCTCCTCCATCATGCCGCCGAAGGAGCTGCCACCACAGCATCAAGGTTGGGCCAGATCTGCGAATAACCTCCCTCAAGGAAGAAGTAGATTGTCCTACTACCAGATCTGACTGAAACCGACACCAGGGCTGAGGAGCTCAGAACTGTGGAGCAATCACCGCAACAACGCCATGGAAAATCACCACCGACCAGAGTCAAGAGGGCCTGCAGGGACGAGACCAGATCCACCGCAAGGAGCCCCAAAACCGGAGAGCCACACACCAGGAAACGTAGATTTGACCGCCTCAAATGGACAGATCTACACAAAGCTCCCCAAACGCGACAAACCTGTCACCGCCCCTATGCCAACGACACCGGATCTGCAAAGATCCCCACCAAGAGTAGAGGGGAAGGAAGTCCCACGGCCAGATCTGGTGATGAGAACGGACAAGTAAGCCTCGCCAAGTCGTCGGGGAGAGAAAGAGAGGGTCGAACCGAAAGGGAAGAGGAGGTGTAAGAAAAAAAAAGGAGGACTAGAGGTTCAGCAGTGACCTCGGTGGCCGGAGCCACGATTTCACCGCTGAAAACAACGGTGAAAGAGGGAAGGTTTTAGAGAGAAGGCGGAAAGAAAAATTGTCCACCCGTTTCCTCTTCCTATGGCTCAGAACTTGAAGAAGTCTGCAAAGTTTTAAGGTCGTGTCTTTGTTTCTTTTCTTCTTAAATTCAAGCACATAACCTTTATAGACTAGCACTTCGTTACCTTGATTGTTGCACGACAAAGATCACCAAATCATTCCGAAAACAATTGGAGCACATCAATTTTTTTTATCATAGAAGTTTTATAAGGCCTTAATCTTTAAAAGATACATAGGCAGTCTATACGAGTACATATTAATAACATGAGTTATAACGGATAGACAAAAATTAAGATCGGAACCTGACCAACCACAAGACAACTAAAACGAAACACATAATGCATCCAAGAAAAACAGGCCAACACACAAAAGAACCCGCAACACACCAATTCCTTTGGTGGACAACATGCTAGTTCCCAACCCTAGCCGCCACACTACCCATATGGTATTTTTTATTATCCCTACGTAGATTATTATTTTTTGATAAATTATCTCTATATGGATATTACCAAAATAAAAGTGCAAACAGATAGTTTGACGTATTTCCTAATATGTGGATACCAACTTAACTTTGCAACGGCAAGCTGAATCACAATTGATATATAAATACAAGGGATAATTCCATTTTAGTACCCTAAAACTTTCGGATTTCGTTTTTAGTACCTCTAAATGTTTTTTGTGCCACTTCAGTACCCTAAATCTTTGTTTATTCCAGTTTAGTACCCAATGTCTGATTTTCCATCCATTTTTGGATGGAAAAACGTCATGTGTCTTGCACATGACCCTATCTTTTATAATAATACCAACACTACCCTTCGTTAGTTTAAACAAATTGAATTTTTGAAAAATAAAAATGATTTTTTATAGATAAAAAATCAGACGTTGGGTACTAAACTGGAATAAACGAAGATTTAGGGTACTGAAGTGGCACAAAAAACATTTAGGGTACTAAAAACGAAATCCGAAAGTTTTAGGGTACTAAAATGGAATTATCCCTAAATACAACACTACTAATGATCTGTATTTAAAAAAGAAAAGTAATTCATATCACATTTTTTTTTTATCAACAAATTATTTTATAGAGATCCAGGTCTTTGAAAAAAAGACAAGGACAAGGGCTCAGCCCTCATTCAAACCAAGTACAAACTAAGAGCACTCCTACCAGGAAGCCTCAAAACTAAACCCCTAAACGTGGGGAAACATAAGGGCCTTCATACCCAGATCTAAAATGAAGCAAACAATACAATAACAAGTTTGAAAATACCCAGAAAAACTAACTTGAAGTAGAACGTAAAGAACGGTTCTATAAACCTGATTTTGCTATTGCTAACGATCAAACCACTGAAAACAAGGTCTGAAAACCCAGATAAAACTAACAAGAAGCCCAAGTGAAAAAAAATAGGAAACCAGCGACCACGCCGAACAATCACTCCACAAACAGAACAACACAAATAAACCACTACCAACACACAAAAGCCCCACTTCCCACAATCCCGCTCCAACCTAAACACGATCAATACTTGATTCCCCGCAGTCTACACTGAAATACAGAGTGGACCGGTCGGCGGCCAACATCGCAACGACCAAAATCCGGCAAAGACAAAATCTAAGCCGGAAAATGCACTCCCCAGTCCCCGGCCTACCTAGAACCTCAAAGGGAGAAGACGAATCCAACCCTGCCATCGTAGGCCAACACCTATAAACGACGACGACCCAGCCCCAAAAGGGGAAGGTCTAAAGAAGCAGTAGACCAGAAGGAGGGAGAAAAGGAAACCGAGAAAAATCAGGTAAAGGCGGGGTGCAAAACAAACCTCAGAAGATGAAGCACGAGAATCAAGCTCGGGGAACAAACAACAACCGACGCTGTACACCGCACGCGAACTGGAAACTCCCGAGCCGAAAGGCCAAAACTTGGTGACACAACCACACCAACCCAGGAGGTTCAATAGTGAGAGAGGAGGCTAGAGCTGAAGGAGACGGAGTCCACGTCGACCAGGAGTAGGTTGAAAACGGATGAGAAACAACCTGACGAACTTCCGAAACCCTAGATCTAACTTTTGAAAGTCAGAGATAAAGGCAGCAAATCCAGGAGCGCTCGATCTATCTTCACAGCGACGAAGCAAGCCTAGTCCGCACGAATCTTCGACTAAGACGGCGAGGAAAACGAGTCCCACGACCGGAGAAGGCAAGAGACGCCGGAGAAGGGATCGGAAACTCCAAAATCACACTGGTGGAGCAGGAAAGGGCCAAATCGGCACCCCAACACAGCCAAGAACTCAGATCTGCACCAATCCAGTCCAGGGAGGAGAGGAAAAGTGTCCCACTCCCAGATCTGAGAATCGGACGAGGGAGGAGGGGAAGAGGTCCAAAACCCAGGCAAAAGTCGAAGGGGAAGGAGAAGAGCAAAGCAGAAAGGCAACAGGAAGAGGGTATCGGCGGTGGCCTCAGTGGCCGAAGCCACGAGACAACCGCCTTGTCGGCGGCGAGAGAGGCGGGCTCTTAGAGAGAAGGGAGAGCTTTTCTTTTAGAGAGAGAAGTGCGTAATTCATATCATATTAGGACTAGGGTAAAGGTCTAGTATTATATAAGTGTGTCACGTTAGGACCATCAGGTAAATTACATACGTTAGTATTAATCCGGAAATGGAGAGGCAAAGAAAAATCAAAATCATCGTGTCTCTGACCATCCTCGCCATCTCCATCATCAACACCAACCTCCGGCGAGATAATTGTGTTAGCTCGCCGCCTGATATCAATGTCACGAACAACATCACTTTGCAAAATGTGATCGGAAAGAAAGTTTTGGAGAAAGCAATAGAAGCAATGAGATCAAAAGGGTACGCATCAATGACGTTGCTTTTGGAGACCCAACCGTTGGTGATGGACCCGCGGGAGCGCGAAAGCACATTCCTCATCGTGGCTCCTTCCGATAAGGCGATAGCGGTTGTGAAAGGCAAGCTGTCCCCGGTTCTTCTCCGACACATCATGATATTAAAGTCCAGCAGGAAGGAGGAGGGTTTTGCTCGAACATTTTTGCCTGGATTCGTTATCACAGCGACCTTTATGGACGAGTTTGAGGTTTGTCCTGATACTTCTCTTATGGATTATTTGTATAAAGATGATATGAATATTTTTCATGTTTTCGGACTACAAGAGGAGATTTTCCCTGCCTTTATGGAGAAAGATGTAATAAACAAAAGAGTGTGATCATCTTCATCATCCTATGTTTTGGCCAGGGCCTTTTGTTGTTGGGATTAGGTTCTGTTTGGTTTTTTATACTTTGTTAATGCGTTGGGTGTTATTGTTTGTCACTTGTGGGTTTGAGGTTGAATATACATTACGAGTGCTTTTTTTTTTGACGAAAAACGGGAGGCATCAATTTTATATATCAATCAAAGTGACATACGTACAATCTGATGAAAGCGCACAAGCAATCGATAAAAATTACAGACTTCAATCTAACAAGCCTATAATATAATATTACCGAACTCCCTACTAGAAACGTACATAGGACGCCCTAGAACGTGCAAACACGTGCACGTCAAAAGTGCAACAAACGTGCACACCAAACCGTGCCACATAACGGGCACACCAAACGTGCAACTAGTGCACACCCAATCTGCACCAAGTGCAGTTATTGAAAAACTGAAAAACGAAAGGAAAAAAACCTAGCCGATTCAGAGTCGCCACCGTCTAACAAGGGACCTTGACCCAAGGAATCCAGAAAACGCGAAACTCAATAACCCCGCTAAAGGTAACCGTTCAGGCCGGATCTGCAGCGTGACGAGTCGCTGGAGCTGCCCACCACCGTTCAGACCCACCTTGCGAGCCCGTTGGCACCAAAACAGCATCAGTCGTAGGCGGACATAGACTTCGAACAATGAAAATCCGACGTCCGCCCTGAGATGAGAGAGGAAAATAAAAGGGGGGAAGAGGTTGAAGTCGGGGAAAAACGGAGTAGTAGATCAAGGGGACCTACCGGCGACGTCCATGGCCAGAGACCATGGCGTCGCCGGTAGGAAACGGGGAACTCAAAGGTGTGGCGGCTAGGGTTGAAGAGAGGGGGAGGGGTGCGGCTAAACTCTGCTTCACTACTCAGTTACTGAACTGTGCTTTGTTTTGTAATTGGTTCATAAGGACACGGTATTAACGAATCAAACCTCGTTACCACTCGTAATACATATATTAAATTGAAATAAATTTGATAAAAATAATTAATAATAAAATAAATAAATTATAAATAATCTTAACACAAGAAAATAATTAATAATTGCATTGCACGTTTAATTTATCCCTCTAAAACCCTAAAAAAAAGAAAGTAATCAATCGGACTTTAAAAATACGAATTTTCCCCTCCAAACGACCTCGAATGACCAAAAAACATCGTATGTCATGGGAAAAAAATACTGGGTTCATTTTAAATGTTGCCTAATATTTGTTATAGTGTAAAATTATCTATTTATACTTTAATTTTGGACTAATCCTATTTAGTTAAATATGATTTTGTGCATTTTAAAAAAAATTTGCGATGGCCACGTGTCGAGCAAAGAGAGGGTGGTGGCGCGACGCGGGTCGCACGACCCACGAACCGTAAAATCGGGCCCCGAGTCGCGGGCCGACCAGCGAACCGCGTTTTGGCGGTTCGCGGGACGCGAAATCTTTGTGTTTCAGCGCGACGACCCGCGAACCGCAAAAACATGGTTCAGTTTGCGGGTCGCTACTCGGACCGATGCATTGTACCTGCTTTTAATACAAATGTTTCACGGTGTGAATTGCTTTCCAAAAGGTCTTGTAGCAAATGAATGAAAGAAAGAACTCCATGCCATCTCATTGTACAAGAGTCAAACATCAAATCATAACCCACATATATGAAACGTATCAAGTAGTAACAAGTTTCACCTTATCAATTTTCAAAATGTATCAAAATCTGTTAAGTGTGACTAACGTCGTGAAATACCAGTCACATGCTTGTCACGTGCTCTAAAACTTTCCTAAATTGGAAACTTCAACTTTTCGTTTATTCTCAAATCATAACTTCAACTTTTCGTTTATTGCCAAATAATAACCATTAACTATCAACTTTTCCTATTACTCACTTAACAGCCGTTAGACTTGCGGACGAAAAATGCAATAGTTGCTGGTCAACGTTACTACATGACAATTTACGTTTGTTTAGTTAGCATTTAGCAATAAATGAAAGGTGCGCGTGCGGATATGGAATAACCACCAAATGAAATAGAATATGAAGTATGACACTAACTTTGCTTTAAAGACAACGAGCAACCAAATTGATGTCATAACCAACAGATCTGTCCCACAACCAAAATTCTAAAGCTCAAGGTTGAAATCATCGAGAGACCTTGAAAAATATTTCGTTGACGAATAAAATCCTCGTGACGCACGGAAACACCAAGCCGGCGTCTCGAAACCATATCGATTCTCGTTAGGCGAGGTGGAAAACGTGAGGAGTATAGAATACCTTGGCTCACCGGTGACCTCGCTGGAAAATACAACCCGCCGCTGTTGAAGAACAAAGAACAAAGAGAGGAAAGAGAGGCGAGTTTCAAAAATCTTGAGATGTATCGATGAGTTGATGTAGGTTAGATAGGTTTTAAAAGTTATTTTTTGTTTCTTTTATTTATTTATTAAATTTATTTATTATTGAATAAGGGTATAAAGGTAATTCTCCCATAAAAAAATTAAGGAAAATATCAATATAATACCCTGCCAAACATTTAATTTTAGTATAATACCCTGGTATAAAAATTTTGCACTTTCATACCTAAACCAAACATTTAATTTCACTTTGGTACCCAACCCTTAACTTTATGTTAGTTTGGATGGAAAAAGTTTAAAAAAACATAATGCCCCTATTGAACTCAGAACTTAAAAGTAAGTGAAATGACAATAATACCCTTCATTGTTAAGGTATTAAAATGAAAATTTCAATATTTTTAAAATAAAATCATTTTTTTTATAAATTCAGTTTTTATTTATGAAAATTATTTTTATTTTAAAAAATTCAGTTTTTTTATAAATTCATTTTTCATTTATAAAAAAATTATTTTTATTTTCAAAAATTCACTTTTTTTATAAAAATTATTTTTATTTTCAAAAAATTATATTTTTATTTAAAAAAATACACAAAAATCAGATTTGATTTTTAAAAATACAATAAATGAGTTTTTTAATTTAAAAATACATAAATATCATATTTGATTTTTAAATAATACATAAAAATCAGTTTTTTAATTTAAAAAATACATAAATATTATATTTGATTTTCATTAATTCATCTTGTTTTCATTTTTAATTAACACTTTTACATAATACGATCTTTAAATTGTTTAACACTTTTCGTTTTCCTACATCCCAAACATTTGAGTCTGGGATGTGAAACTGAACATGTTTGGTTCAATGCCCCAAGCGGACTGCAATTGAGAAACTGAAATTGAGCATGTGTTTGGTTCTTGAGAAAATTTGGGGGAAATGAAAAGAAACTGAAATTGAGAACCAAAACAAAAACACCCAATTACAAACCCAGATGAGATGATACCCCAAAACAAAACCCAAATCATCAAAATGCAAACTTGAAGCTCAACAATAACCTGAGGCTCAACAAACTTGCAAACTTGAAGCTCATTTGCAGAACCCATAATAGAGCCACACACAAAAAACGATCGATTCAGAACTATAATCTATTTCATCAGGTTTCTCGGGAAACAAACAGACAAAAGGGAAGCTCAGTAATAACCTTCTCACCTCTTCAAAACTTGAAAATTTGATGGCTCTGCGCACCATGAAAAATGCCCATAACCAGAAAATTAGGAAGCTCCAACCCCTGATACTACGAACCCTCTAGAGACGACACCGACCCAGAAGAAAAATCGAGGAAAAGCTCTGATTCTGAGCAAAGTGAAAGAGAATTTAGCGAGTAGATACATACATATAGAGGGAGGGAGGGAGCGACTTGAGAGAAGAGCTGAGGCTTTGTCTCGAATTGAAAGAAAATATCATCAGGGGAACCTTAGCCGCCGGAGATCGGACCTGAATCTCGACGATGTCGACGTCCCATAGGATCCAATCCTGTGTGGCGGTTCTGTGGGGGACGTCGTGGGTGAGGGAGTTGTGCCACGGTGGCAAGCCGCCGCCGCGGGCGTCGTCTTCCTTAGAGAGCGAGAACGGCGATGAGGAGGGTAGAGAGAGAGAGACGAAGAGAGGAGGAGAGAGAGGGTAGAAAAATGAAAAATGAAAATTTTAAATATTATATAAATTAGATAAATTAAAAAACTGATTTTATGGTTTTTCAAAAATAAAGTCTGATTTAATTGTATTTTTAAATGAAAAACAGAATTTTTGAAAATAAAAATAATTTTTATAAATGAAAACTGAATTCATAAAAAAAACTGAATTTTGAAAATAAAAATAATTTTCATAAATAAAAATTGAATTTATAAAAAAACTGATTTTATTTTAAAAAATTTTAAATGTTCATTTTAATACCCTAACAATGGAGGGTATTATTGTCATTTCACTTATTTTTAAATTCTTGGTTCAATGGCATGAGTTTGATAATTTGAGTAATAGTTAGGGGTATTATGGTCTTTTTAACTTTTTCCATCCAAACTAACATAAAGTTAACGGTTGGGTACCAAAGTGAAATTAAATGTTTGGTTTAGGAATGAAAGTGCACAAAATTTATGCCAGGGTATTATACTGAAATTAAATGTTTTGCAGGGTAGTATACTGAAAATTTCCCTATATTTAATTCAGACCTCCGATGTCCAATTCGTTATGGCCTTTGCTCTATTATGTGTGTCCCTTTAGGTTCACATGACGTTGATAATGAGCCAACATCTTTCATTTTGTTAACATGTTACAAATAACTCATAACAAGGTCCATAACCAGCCAATTCATGTGAAGTTTGACATTTCTCTTGTCTTAACCTATTACCATAACTATTCTTATCTTTTTGTCATTTGCGGCATCATGACTGTAAGAACCGCCCCCGGTCGAATCGGTGAAATTCGGCGAAGTTTGACTTTCGGCCAGAAAAGTCAACCGATGACTCCGGAAGTCATTCGGGACCTTTCCGGGCCCAAAGAGTTTAGCCGTTATCACGGTTAGCTTAGTTGGGCCATTTCCAGTATTTTGACTGTAATATTGTAACGGTCAATTTTCGGTCAACGAGACCCTTTTTATCTACTAAAACGGATGAATCAAGAGTGCTGGATTTTTAGCTAAGGACAAGTGGTCCCTACTTGGACACTTGTCCCTATTAGCTTGGAGGGGAAGAAAAGAGGTCAAAATACCCTTTTACCCCTCCCTTTTTTCCTTAAGTGGATAAGCACCCAAAAGGCTTTTGGTCTTTTCCCAATTTAGGTCTTTTAAGGCATTTGGAGACCAAATTCAGCTCATTCCATTTGTTGTAGCCGAAAATTTGAGAGAGAAAGAAGAGGAGGAAGAACAAGAGTGCCTTGAAGAAGAAGAAAGGAAAAAATGAGCTCTTTGATCCAAGTTGTCATCTTCTACTCTCCAAAAACCTCACCATCTTCTCCATCTCATCCTCCTAAAGGTAAGAACACTATCAAAATCTCTTTTCCATCAATTTCATTTCATGGGTTTTTCCTTGGGTTTTGCTAGAAGTTGTTGGGTTTGAATTTCTTAGTATTAGATGTTGTTGTAGAGAAGTAATGGTTGTTTTGGTTGAAATCCTTGAGTTTTGTTGGTTTTTGGAGTTGGAAATCTCTTGGATTGTTGGAGTTTGATGATTCCTACCTTGGGTAGAGGAGCTTTGATGTTATTTAACTGTTTTGGGAGTTCTGATGGACTGAAAATGGAGTTTTTATGTTGATTTTCGGGGAAAAGGAGCTGGAGGTTGAAGAAGGGCGAGTCTGCCCAGGTTTGCCACGGATCCGTGACAGATACCGTGACGGGCGACGTCACGGTCCTGTGACGTCATCCGTGACGGGTGGTGTCACTGTTCCGTGATCCATTCCGTGGCAGACCGGTTTGGGGTTCTTTTTGGGGTGTTTTTCATCAAATTAGATCTTTTGTTGTGAACCGGACTTTTGGGAATGCTTTTGGGACTTTGCCTGTAATTTGATTAGTCTTTAATTAGAGTTTGATTGTGATCCAAGATCTTGGAATCGAGTTCGAGGGACGAAGACTACTTGGTGACCTGGGAGAAGAACGGAGAGGAAGCTAGGGCGGACTTGAGCAACTAGAAGGATAGTTAGAGGAAGACCACAAGGTAGGGAAAGTACTAAACTCCTCATTTAAATAACGCTTTAGTATGCCTATTAGGATAATAAAATTGGAAATGTCCTAGATTGCATATAGGATGCGAATAACTAGAATAATCGTATTTCAATTACTAATAATCGAACGTGTCTAGTATGCATGCATAGGATGTGAATAACTAGTTTAACTCACTTTCAATAGTTGAGAAATTGCTTTACTGGTAGAAAGGCCGAGATAAGCCATATGATTGGTTGTGGTTGCCTCACATGCATTGATTTCTTAGTTTTAAGATGAATTAAGGGTCTAATGAAACTAGATAAATTGTATGCTTGAATGATCACATGAATGCTTGGACGATTGTATGATTGACTGAATGAATGAATGATTGAGTGTAATTGATTGTGCTAAATGGTATGATCGGGTGAGTGACAGACCGATGGAACGTGGTTGGTAAGTGTAATTGTGGGTATGAATCCCTTGTGATGTGTATTGATGAATCTACGGATTTCTAAGTTTGGTTGAATTGTTTGGTGGACCCTGCGGGGCATTGATTGGTTGATCCTGCGGGATATTGATTGGTGGACCCTGCGGGGCGTTGATTGGTAAATCCTGCGGGATATTGATTGGTGGACCCTGCGGGGCATTGGTTGGTTAATCCTACGGGATATTGATTGGAGGACCCTGCGGGGCATTGGTTGATTGATCATGCGGGATATTGATTGGAGGACCCTGCGGAGCATTTGTTTGATTGATCCTGCGGGATATTGATTGGTTGACCCTGCGGGGCATTGGTGGATTGATCCTGCAGGACATTGGATGGTTTACCCAGCGGGGAACGGTTACCTATTGATTCACCCGAGTGTATGCGTCTTGCGGGAGCATTACCTTGGTTCCCTATGACATATGGTCCTTTGGGGGCATTTCCGAGAATCTCGACGATAAGCGTCCCTCAGGGATTGTTACCAGTAGCCCGATGTATGTGCCTCCTCTAGACCGAGGGAAAATTTGATATGAAACGAATACTCTTGTGGATCGGAGTATGGGATCCGATATGACACATGAACCTATTCGTGGATCGGAGTATTGAGGATTTGAGTTGTTGGCGTGATATTCACGTGATCCCATTTTAGTGGTTATCGAATATTTACAATGCTTTTCATTTATTCTCCTGAAAGTTACCGTTATCCTTAAGAATGTGATATTGTTCTTATCTTGTCTGTTTTACCGCATTATTTTGGATTAAAAGTATTAGTTACAATATGTGTCGTCGGGCTAAAGAAGTTTTATTATTAAATTGGAGGTTAAACTGTTTTTGATTTTCCCTACTGAGCGTAAGCTCACCCATATTTGTTTTTTTTTATTGTTTGTACAGGCGTGCTTGATATGTAGTGGATTCGAGGCTCGGGAGCTTCAGGATAGTCCGGGTGCCTTTATCTTTAGAGACGTTTATGGTCTTATTTTTTATTATGAACCTTATGTTTAAAGGATTTATTATGCAGCTTTTTACTTGAGATATTTTGATGGAAACTAAACTTGGAGAGTTATATTGGATTTGAGACACTTTTGTTGTTATATTTCGTATTATATTTAAGTTACGTCTCGAGTCCGGTCAATACCGGATTTGGGGCGTGACAATGACAGAACACAAGTCATAAAAGCATCAACCTTGTTTTTGTCTGGTCGTTGATTTCTTCATCTCGAGTTTATATAGTAAATGGCATCTCTTTATTCACTCGCATGGTCATGCTTCCTTTTACAATCCTCGCTCATCAAGGTTCACGATGATATTTGACTCATGTTTATAACACGAGTGACGAAACCTAATGTCAATCACTCATATTCCTCATACGCATGTATCCATATTTGAGCAAAAGTTTAAACAATTGTCTTGTTAAGGGCAATGTTCGCTAAAACTGTGTTATTTCTCTTCTACCCACAACTCAACTCACCCCCGACCCTAGTTCTTTTTTCGTTCATGTATTGCCGACGACGACTTTTATGGTTGCCATGGAAGTCGCCCGAGGCTTTACTCTGTGAAATCTGACTCTCCTCATTGTTTCCCTTTTGCCCACAAACCAGTCGTTCTCATTTTCCACATTCGTCGTACTTGTCGATTGTTCTTCTTTGTTTGGAAGAGTTTGGTGCCATTTCTCCCCTTTGTATGGGCAACGGTCGGTGATGGCCACCGAAGGGATGCTTCCTTGGCAATTAAGAGTAGGGAGCGGTGGGGATCGCTCGGTTCATCGACCTGGTGTCTCGTGATTCCTTTCTAGTGTTTTGGGGGTTTGTTCGTTGTTCTCAATGCCCTTTGATCTGTGGGTTAAGGGTGTTGAATCTCCCCTCTCTAGGTCTCCGTGTGGTGATGGCCTCCGGTGGGATGCCTCCGATGTCTGGGAGTTGTGTGGCAGTCTGTTTTCCTGGACGATGGCGGATTCACGTAGAGTCGTCTGCTAGAGCTGGTTGTGTGCTCCAGTGATGGTTGTGATCAGAACCCCTTGGCATGACAGGTGGTGCAACTGTGTGCAACAGATTGGATAAGCTACGAGGTTGCGTCTTGGATGGGTTTGGGGCTTAGTAGTTTTGGGTTTTAGGCCCATCGTGTGTTCTGGGACCACTGTTTTGTGTGTGGTGGTTTTAGTCCCATAGTTTTATATCCATTTGGGTATAATTCTTATGGGATTGTGTTGGTTTTGGAAATCTCGTGAGGTTGTATTTCCCTGTTTTTTACTCTGTCTTGGAGTTACAAGTTCTTAACAAATTTAGCTTATAAAAAAGGACAATGTTTGCTTGTGTCAAGATTTGTATCCGCACATATAGGAGATATGATGATTCTAAGGTCATAAGACTAAGATATATTTTTGGTATTTTGAGGGATACTCATGTCCCAATTTTATGGAGTATTATCAAATAGGGTATTTTAATATTAACACTTTTTAACATCTATGGTGTTGACTTATATTTCTATACGCATGATCAGTAAACATGATCATTTAGTCAACCATCAAGAAAGTTCTAACTATCGGTTTAGACTCGAGACGAATGAATAACTCACTCTTTTGTTCCCAAGAGTTCTACTACCGGTTGTACCTCAATACCTAAGAGAGTAGTGTATTCACATTGTTCACATTACATCTTATGATAATGATAGTTGTTTCCGTATTATTTCATCACAAATAAATATGTATCACAGATTGTGGTTTGTCTTAGGGCACAAAACCCCACAAAGTCATGACACATGCGTCATCGACATAACATCGTAAGACAACTACTCTGCAATGGAATTATCACATTGGACTATATTAATATTTCAGATATGTTGATAAAAGGTTTACCTAGAGAGAAAGTTGAAACCTTATCGAAGGAATGAGCCTAAGGTCATAATTCAAACAAAAGATTTCCTTTCGCGGGCATTCAACCTAGTTGATTGTAATTTCCAATATCTAAGTTCAAAAGGAAAAATCGAAACGTTGAAAAATTTCTAGGCACTAGGGAATGCTTGAATCCTCATGTCTATAATAAGTCAGTAAACCATTTGACCCATCAAGATAAGTTGAAAATTTTAAACTATATCTATATTGTGTACACTTAGGTTATAATGGGGATTTGTGGGATACTCTTGATAAAATCACACAAGTGAATGCGAAGTAGGGTCGTTTCAATATATATATAAGGAAGGCCAAATATCTATTCTCATTAATGAGTCAAACAGGTGTTCATGGCCAAAACGAGCACATACAGAGATCTAACATCATTAAGAGCTTGAACATAGGATGCACACTTACGGAAATCCGTTGAATATTGAATGAGATACTAACATGCAAAGTTAAGGAAAGTATGGAAGAAATGAAGTGCATTTATGTCATTTAATGCATACCAACATTTCTCACATTTAAACTTTCCATATATCTTTTACGGTTGAACATTGGAGTTAAGGTCATGATCTTAGGTCACTACTAATGTGTAATGGAGAGAGTCCACATGTGTGTTACCGCCGCCGCCGTCCATCCGACTCGAGTTTGGGGCTTTATGAATTTATACATTTTTGCACGCAGTTCATCATCTTCTTCTTCCTAAGAATTATGTTCGTTCTCTACAGAACTAATGTGTCTTTCATGGTTTAAAGACATGAACCTTTGGTTAAAGAGAGTGGACAAAATTACTCGCTTCATTTACGATTCTTTTTATCCTCTTTCATCCTATATTTTGATACAAGTCGGTCTTAGGTCGCCAGACTCCACTATTTGAAGCACTCTCTAGCAGTTTAGGTCAGATTTATCTTGAAAGTCACTTGCCCATTTTAACCTTCACCATCGTAGATGGGGCATTAATAAAGTTGTATTGGACTTGAACTTCCTTCACTTGGAGCAACCTATTATCTTATTCGTAAGTATGTTCTTGTTATTTTACTTACATTAATTTTGATTCAATTGGCTACAATGTGACCATCGTATAGAATATTAACCATAAGAAGTCGGCAAAACTATAGTGGTTTTGTGTTGATAATAATGATCATAATTGTTGGTAAATGACTACTTAGATAATAGGTCCTTGGATATACATGGGGAATGCCTAGAATGGGTGCTCCATTTGATGTAAAGCCTCAAAACATAACCTAAGGTGGAAGGCTACGCCATGTGAATGATGTTTGACCTCTCACTTCTCTCTATAAACCTCTTCTCATCTCATAATCCTAGTTCTGGGTCTCGTAGTTGCTGACGGCTTTCCTGGCAGCTCAGTGCCCCCTTCACTTCTCCCCTTGTGTTCTTTTCCTGATTCTCTTCTCTTTCCATGTTGTTCTTCTTTTCTTTGTGATTTTGCTTTAGACCCGGTTCCTAGTGGTTGTGTTTTCTCTCCAATAGTTCATATCTTGCGCTTTTTCTCGGTATTGAATGATGATACCAAACTTCCCCTCTTTTGGATCGTTGCTCGGTGTTGGACGATGGTGGGTTACCGGATGCAGTAATCGAGGGCCGAGAAACAATGTTGTCTTTAGTCTCCGATGAGACGTTTCTTCCCCTCTTTGGCCCAATTTGGTTGTGTATACGGCTTGGTCCATACTTTTGGGTGGAGACTAGTTCGTAGAGTTGGCCACCGTCTCCGGTTCGGTGCTTATCGAAGGTGCGACGAAGCAAGAACTCGTGGTGGTTTGTGACTCCAAGGCGGAGGCACTCGTGTTGGTCATTGGTGGTCGGCTCAGATCTCTACCGGTCGTTCCTTGTATCGTTTCTCGCTGGTGTTGTTCCTTGTGGGCATGACTCTACTCGGCAATCTAAGGAGGTGGTTCCAAGGAGCTTGGTATCGAGGTGTTTTTTTTGCTCTTGTTTTGTGTTTCTTCTGTTGTTCGGGCTTGGCCCTTTGCTTCTAAATTGGGATTGGCCATTAGGTTTCTAGTTCTGTTCTTGGATTCATGGTCAGAAAATATAGGGGTTAGACCTTGTCATGTTTTCTTTCTTGTCCCTTGTTGGGTTTTGTTTGCTTCAAAGTTGGGAAATCAGGGTAATAGACATGTCATGTTCTAATGATTAATTCATGGTTGTAAATTTTGCGTGTAAGACTTATTAGACCCGTTGTTTGGATGTAAAGTTTTTTCAATTGATCTTTTGGTCCTGATTGTATTCGAGGTGATCTCGTGAGGGACACTTTGACTCTTTTTTTATTCAAAAGATCTAATCGTTTTATATCCAAAAAAAATATTGACAAAGATTTGTCCAAGTTACAAGGTACGAGGGGAGTACTTAGATCCACCGTGGATGGTTAAGTAGAAGATTGATGCAAAGGTAGATGTGTACTGTTAACTGGGAAGAGGGCATACGATTTCCAAGCTGTTGAGAACAACTCAGTCAAGTGAATAAAGCAGGAGATCAAGAATCACATGAGGAAGACATAAAATAAAGCATCACACGAGAGACTTGGACTTCGTGTGAATCTTAATCAGATGTTCTATCAATTGTGTAAAAGTTGTATGAAGACTGTGGAACAAATGTTGCTTCATTGCACGGTTTCATTGTGGCTCTACGGTTGGCTTCTGGTGTAATGGGTGTCTTTTGGGTTATGCCCAAATCTCTCGGGGACGCTTTGGTTCAGTGGAGAGGCTCGGGTTCTCATTATTGGTGGAAGTCTTGGATTCGTGTATGTTATATCACGACCTAACATATTTGGCTAAAGAGGAATGCAGTGGTATTTAACCCGGTAATGGAAAGCGGTGATGTGGTTTTGGGGAAAGTTTTGAGTCATTCTTATGGTACTTTGTGGCGGGTTGGTTCTTTAAGGTCAGGTTCATCCTTTTCTGATTTGAGTAAGGCGTCCGGGTTAGTGTCTCCGGCCTAGATTGATGCGTGGTTTGGGCTTGAGGCCCTGTTGGTCTATTTTGGTCGTGTAGGTCCAGTGAGTTTCTGTTCGAGGGTCAAGATAGGCTTCGCTTGTTCTTAAATGGTTTCGATGAGTACTCTTCTAGGGGATCGTCTTGGGGCCGATCAGCTTGGTAAGAAGGGACGCAGGTTACTTAGTCCTTATGGGACCAGAGGATCTATCCTGATCACCCGAAGATATTGTTCATTGGTTCGGGTAAGACACTTAGTCATGTCCCTCGAGAAATTGTTCACTAGTCTGTGTTTACTATGTTTCTATTTTTCAGACTTTATCCTCTTAGCTCTTTTATAAAGTTTTTTTGTATTCTTTTTTTTATCAGAGTTTTTTCGTAGTCGTTGTTTATCTATCCTTTTTCACTTTGAAAATCAAATTTTTTCTAATAAAAAATTCGAACTTATATAAAACATAAGGAAATGATTGACCCGAGACTGTTTGAAACAAGGTTGTGGAGATTCTCAACAGACGTGACAAACAAAATGAAAGAACTCTTATCACAAAATAATGTAATGTTTCCATGTTCGATATATGAGGTTTTATGATACCATGAAATAAGATACTTTGATACAAACTTATTGAAAAAAGGGGAAAACCCTCTCTCCGTAACCCTAGGTTTTAAGCCGACTGCCTTCGTCTTCTCCGCATCTCGCCATGGAATCTGATCACCACAGCCCGAGGAGACCACACACCTTGCTCCCAGCCCGGGCCCCCACCGACCCCCTTCTCGACATGTTCGTCCTCAACAACGAACACCTCTCGAATTCGAACCATTCGAGACCCACTCTGGAGTTTGCATGGCCGGACAATCACATAGTGGTGTCCGACACCGATCCGACGAACATGCACGAACCCCCTCGGAGGCGATCACGAACTCCATCACTAGTTGCAACCGGTATCTCAGTGGAGACGGGTCGTCTTGGCCCCCTCAACTCCTCGAGACAAGGAATACCGGCCATCGTCCGTTAGAGGTTTGGGTGGTCGGTACAAGCAACTACATATGATGAATTATCGTCGGGGTTTATTGAGACGTACCCCGATGATTGGACCTCGCCCACGAACGACAGGGAGGAGATCAGGAAACACCCCTGGGAGTAACGTCCGGGTCCAGACTATGAATGGGGGAAAAGCTTTTCATGTTTTGTGTGCAGGCAAACATGGTGAACAAGTTCAGATGTAAGGGACGCAGAAGGAACCTCAGGGTCACGCAGCTCCAAGTGTAGTGGATCAGGCGTCGTTACGCCCCCAAGAGAAGTCGAAAACCTACTCTACCATGCACACGGTAAAGGACGAGGAGGGAACTCAGGAGCCACAGGTGGAGGAATCGCAGCCTCTTTTGGCACAATGAGAGGACCCAGCGGGGGTGGGAAAGACCCACTACAGCCTATACCTACAGACCCCGGACTGCCGGTGTTGGGAAGTCTTGGGAAAGCCGCAATCAGAGCACTATTTTCATATTTGCGTTATGTTTTTTTATTACTTTAGGTTGATTTGGTTAGTCTCTTTCGATTGTTGGACTAGTTATTTTCTGTTTTGTTATTTTGAAATGTCGGTAAGGGGAAGTCATCATTTAGTATCTGTGAGCCAAAACAATATTTTTCTACGGGTCCATGAGCACTGAATTGGGTACGAGAAACTATGACAAATATCTGGAACTCAGAGCTTTTACGCCTTACCTTGTATGATTTACTTCTTGCATTAATGCACTTCTCCGATTACTCATTTAAAAACAAAATACTTTGATACATCATGTAAATGTAGCACCCCTTGCGCACGTTAGCACATTTCGGGTCACGGAGGGACCGATAAATAAATAACCAAAAACTGTTCGCCACATCCAGAACAAATAAATAAATAAGGGCATAAAAGACAATAACGTTTCTATTTCACTCCACAGTGCACACCCCTGATTCCTGAAGCTCTCACTCGCGCCTCCACCTCCACCTCCTTCTGCACTTTCACTTCCTGGGTTTAAGGCCACCGAGAACAAGAGCAGTACAGTGAGCAGGTATTCTCTTTTCTATTCAATATTAGATTGATTTGTGGTGTGAACCCGTGATTTTAGCTGATTCTTTCTGCTAAAGTTCTCGACTTTTTCTTCTTTTCTTGATTGGCTTGACTGTTGCTGATTGTATCCAGGGTTTATAGTGAAATCTTTCAGCTGATTTGTTGATTGGGCCTACTGATTTCGCAATGGCGGGTTGTGCTTCCAACTTTGGAGTATCTAGTGCTGTAAATTTGAGAAATGAGGTCTTGTGGAGGAAGAATGGATTCAGTAACTCTGTAAATGTTGGGGGTTTTCGAGTTTCATATAGAGACATCAGGGGTCTGCATTTCTCCAGCGGGAAAAGACATAGGCTTGTGGTCACGAATGCGTTGGAGCCACAGTCACCTGCTGAGCTGGAATCTGGTTATGGCATCAGAGCTGTTGCTGAAGAATTGAATGATAGTAATGCGGTAAAGGAAGACGGAGCTTTGGAGACTGGTTGTGAATTGGAAACCGATAGAAATGGTAATGGTGGTAATGGGAAAAATCCAAATGGTGATGGAGGGGGTGACAATGGAGATGGAGGTGACAATGAGGAGGGTGACTATGAAGAAGAGGAGTTTGGACCCCTTTTGACATTTGAGGAAGTGATGAAAGAGGCAGAAGCTCAAGGAGCCACTCTTCCAGCAGACATGTTGGAAGCTGCAAAGATTGAGGGGATTCGTGAAGTTCTTCTCCGTAGATACTTGGAATTGCAGGTACTACCTCATGATGAGTAGTGAGTGTAGGCTATTTTATATTTTCATCTCTTGCTGCTTTTATGATTATTGATTTTGATGCCTTTTTTGTAGGGGTCAATGTGGCCTCTCAGCTTTGCAATGAAATCATGGTCTATGCTTCGCAACCGCATGTTGGCTGATCCATCATTTCTTTTCAAGATTGGAACAGAGGTCTGTTAAGCTTGTTTTTATGCAACTCTTAATCGGCATGGCAGAAACAAACTCATCCATGCATTTATGGTAATAAGTGCCCTAAACATGCAAGTATAGTTGGTTGCACACTTATTAACCACCCAGTTAGATGGAAAACTAAATAAATGAAACTGTTCATTTATTGGACTTCTTTACTTTTAATGATAAGCTTCTGCACCTGCAACTCAATTAAATATCTTCCCACTCAGAGGTGGAAGTTCTGAAACAGACGGGCTGCACCCGATGCTGTTTGAAGTCTATATAACTTGTCAAATAGGTGGCTAAGATACCACATGGTTTGTAGTGGTCATATCGTCAGGGTTCCAATAAACTTCTGATATATAAATCTTAATTTTCCCATTTTAATTTAGTTTCAAGAATTTTTTCTTTTGGTGTTAGTATTGCTCTTATTTCATGTTTATATGTAATTGTTATCGATCAAACATGGTGCAGATTGTCATTGATTCTTGTTGTGCAACATTTGCTGAAGTTCAAAAGCGGGGCAAAGACTTCTGGGCTGAGTTTGAGTTGTATGTAGCAGATCTCTTGGTTGGGGTGGTGGTTAATGTTGCCCTAGTTGGTATGTTGGCACCATATGCTCGTATTGGACGGCCATCATCTGTATCTAAAGGGTTCCTCGGACGCATGGCACATGCTTACGATGCTCTTCCTAGCAGGTTGTTGGTTTAGTTCATTCCGTGAACACATTCATCCTCTCTCCCTCTTTAAGTTCTTGGATTAATGTCTATTCCTTTTCTGAAACTAGATGTTATCCCAATTCCTATATATAATTTAGTGTTAGTAAATGGTTTTACCTTTTGCTGGTGGAAAATAATTTAATGAATATTTTATTATGTCTCTGAAGTATTTTTCATCTTATGCAGTGTGTTTGAAGCTGAAAGACCAGGATGTAGGTTTTCCACACAACAAAGAATCGGCACCTACTTTTATAAGGTAGTATACGCGTGACTTAACTGAGGTATAGTGGGTATGTTGGTAATGATTCAAAGAAAATGTGAATTAATTTTGGTGCACATTATGTTTTCAGGGTATAATGTATTTGGCAGTTGGGTTTGGATGTGGTATTATAGGCCAAGGCATTGCAAATTTGATAATGACTGCCAAACGGTACACATCTATCTGCATTCTGGAGATGTATATATATTTGTAGTTGTCAATTGCCATTTTCTCCATTCATCATGAGATATTTAGGCATTCAAAAAGGTTCTTTGAGGACATATTTTATCAGTGTTATCTATTAATTGCAGTGATATGTTCTCCTGCTGAGACTTAAGCCTGTATTATAGGCAAAACAGTTGTCCACTCGTGCTCTTTCTGCAACTTTATATTATATACAGGCAGTTTAAACTTTTGTTTTCCTTTTGAACTTTGCACTTTGTTTGAGCATATATTTCTTTTGCAGCATATTTTTCGAGCAACTGGTTTTGATCAAAATTTGGCTGATTACAAAATTAGTTATGAAGCTATATCTTTGGCATTCACATTATAACCAGACACTAGAGAAAAAAAAATGATAAGAAAGACACGTTGCTTTATGTTGCCTTTGCTGTTGTTCTGTACTAAGCTAATTTCCTAACTATCAGAACTTGTGTTTGTGATTATCAAAAGGAATCATATCTCATTTCAATCTTTCTCTGTCAGGAGCATAAAGAAATCAGAAGAGGACATACCTGTGCCACCTCTGATCAAGAGTGCAGCTCTTTGGGGTATGCCTTTCTCCATTGCTCAAGTTTGTCATAGCATGTCAGCATCAATTCGATCTATTGTTTTTGAAAATATCTATTTGATCTATTAATAAGCTTGGTGTCCATTTCTTAATATAGCACTGATTGTACCTTTTATTTTAAAAAATTGAGGTCGATCAGCTGTAGTGAATATCTGAAAGATTTTTTAGTATTATCTTTATTTTGGTCGGTTTGTTTCCCTTGTCTCTGTTCTATGTATGTCAATTAATTGGCTTATCAAATTTGAATTTTGAAAGCAGTCGAATTGTTTATGGTTTTCTGGAGGTTGTTTGATTATTATTACCATTTGCAGGTGTTTTCCTTGCGGTGTCATCAAATACAAGATACCAGATCATTAATGGCCTAGAGCGCCTGGTTGAAGCATCACCTTTGGCTAAGCAGGTTCCACCGGCTGCAATGGCTTTCACAGTTGGTGTTCGATTTGCCAACAATGTTTATGGTGGGATGCAGTTTGTAGACTGGGCCAGATGGAGTGGGGTGCAGTAACTCAGCTACAGAGCTGAGTTTCTTCAATCTCTATCCATCAAATTATCATTGCAAGATCTACAAGGCCAAAGCACCTGAAATAGAGGAAATGATTGCAGGTTGTGTAAAATGGTCAATTTAATTGATCTAGTAGGGAAGAACCGTGCTTGCTTTCTGATACTTGGGGTGATTGATTTTGTGTTGTCAGTCATCTAATAAATGGGTGTATGAAATTGGTTGGTGCAGAATGGTATTGAATGCAGATTTCAACAAGTTTTCTCTTATTGAAGAAGATATCAGTTTCTTCCTACTGACATCTCTGACATGATAGCTTGATCTATGCTAACATGTCTGATTCAGAAGAACAAAAATCATTTTAATTATACTTCATATTCTGTTGATGCTACAGTGTTAAGAAGTGGGCATGTAATGTTAAGAAGACAACAAGCTGTAGAGAGTTGTATATGAAAGGGTCAATAAGGAAACAAACCTTAAAATCTACATCCCACGGTCTGAGTCAACACAGTTGGAATTATGCTTATTTAAACCTCAGGATGCAGTTATACAACAATGTAAAAAAATTATAATATGATCCGAATTCTCTAGCACTAGAAAGAAGTGAGTTGGTATATTCCTTAAAAAGCATCATTCAGCCAGCACAAGAAAGATGCAACTACAAATTTGTTATCCAATCAATATCATATAAATTTACAAAATGAAGAATCAGAATGGTCAATGACTTTAATTTAAATTTAACCACTCTTCATGTAATCAAAATGTATACAATCATAATCTCCTAGTTCGGAATACAGCTTTTGGTGTGAGAAATGAGATGCTGAGCTCAAAACATAAGTGATGACCCAATGACTACAAACTCTAAAAGGTTAACAACTATACACAAGAATGGGTCTGTCATGGCGGCAACCATTCAAAATTTACCACCACTTGATTTTCTAAATAAATAACTCCCGAATAACATTTCTTTCATATCCTACTACTTAGTACCTATCACTAAGTTGTATCTTTGAGAGCACAGCCCGTAGCAGACCGTAGAGAATGAGATGTGAACATTAGATCTTAGACAGAAGAATCTTTAGAGCCTCATAAGTCATGAACACAATGCCCACACCAGGAACAACCTTGTAGTATTCTGGCAGAATCCCTCTATACAAGCCCCGTAGGCCTTCATTCTGGATTATGCGCCCAAATGTCCCAAACAAACCTGTATTGTAAACACGGGCCCGCCCACCAACCCCTTCCAACTGCATTCTTCGCCTCACTAGATCCAGAGGAAACGTTGCTGTAAATAGAAGAAAAAAAACAATAAATTACCAGCATTGATTCACTACATCCTAGCTATATATAACACCATATAAAAATTAAATCACTCACCAGTTGATGATGCAAATCCTGAAACACTACCACTCACAAGGCTGACAATGACGGGGGAATCCAAGGGCCTGGTGCAAGATAATAACAAGTTACAAATGATATTATATTACAAGTACACTAAGTACATAAATGAACGGAACCCAGCAATTCAATATAGTACATGCCTCGTACTGTACCAATTATTGAGGCATTACCTTTCGGATAGCCAATGAGATCTCAATGAGTCATAGACTGAAAAGCTTATTGCTAAACTCGGTCCAACACCCTGCATCAAAAGAAAGTTCAAATTGTGATTTTAGAAGATGGTAAACAATAAAGAGCTGTAGAAGCATGGTAGGAATGTACCAACAATGTTGCGCCAAGGCCTTTATACAATCCAAAGAAACCCTCATCTCTGCAAATGGAATGAAATGCATGGCAAACACCTCTGTAGTATATTGTATTTCTCTGCAAGATTCAGAGTGGAGTTTATTTTCATAATTAGAAGATATGGAATTAATTGAACGAACCACTCAAGTAATAAAACTCATTACACTATGAACACCTTCCTTTCAAGAGTAATATATTCTCTAATACTCCTTCCATCTTAATATAAGTGTCTTACTTGCTCAAATGAATGTCCCAAAATAAGTTTACATATTCTATTTTAGTTATTTTAATCCAAAGTAGATTACTATCATTCCATAAGCTAGTTTTAACAACATGAGTAGTGGGATGCGCGAGGTAAGAGGTGGGAAGTCAAGTACTAAAAGTTGAATTCTTGATTTCTACAAATGGTCAAGGCTGACACTTAATTTAGGACGGAGGAAGTAACAAAATAAAAGGAAAAGAAAACAGAAGAGAGTGAGAAGATGCCTGTTGCAGTAGAGAAGAACTCACCCAATGATTTAAAATTTACCTGTGCAGCGAGCCGTGTCCTCACAAGATCCAAAGGGTATGTGGCCGAGGCAGCTGTTATTCCAGCCAACCCACCACCAACAAAATGTACACCAAGGTCTGCACTTGCATTCCCCCTAAACTTATCACCAAGCATTGTTTGAAAAAACTGCATGGCATAAAGGGAGAGTGATGTGAGTGTTTCGTATTAGTAACATTTCATTCTATATAGAGGCAATAGGAATCATTCAGAACATAACTGCACAAACCTTCTTGTAGCGTTCATAAACATAAAAGTTAACAGCAGAATAAGGAAGACGATGCATAACAGTGACCAGATTCCCTTTCCAGAATGCTCTGAAACCTTCTTCGTTAATGACACGTGAAGCCTCATGCCATATGCTAGCCTTTTTCAATAATGCAACTTCAGAATGCATACCTTGTATCTAAAAAGATGAAATGAGACGAACCAGTTAGCAAATTATACATTTTGTGCTTTAAAGCTAACGGACTAATTTCATGGCATGCAGCACTAGAGTTTAGCTGTCTTTGAGCCTTTGTTTTGTATGCATAAATTACAAATTAACAAGGAGCCCTAATTGGTTTGTTTTGCAGGGAGCACTCTAATAAGCAAAGTTCACAAGAAAATATAGTAACAATATCTGAAATTAGAGTGAGCAAGAAGACCCAGAGGTACCCGGTTCCTCTGAACTTGAAAGAAAATAATTAGTAGGCAAGACAAATCTCGTTTCTGTTCCTAAGGTTGACCAAGAACCTAGCAGTAAATCATCCAATCACATTGTGCAGACACTGCCAACATTTTCTTCTCTGTTTTTCTTACTAAGAATGAAATCCATCCCTGACTCCAGGTAGATACAACCAAGACACATGAGAATGCAGGAAAAATAAGGTAAGGCTACAAAGTGAAACCCAGTTGAAAGCTTAATGGTAATATCCAATTACCTCCATACAGAAGCAGTTAAACTGTTTTGAGAGCTTAAAAGATGAAAGAACAATCTTCAATAAAAAGAACAGCAGTAGACCATGGTAGAAGAAAAATGATGTTCCAACTCAAATGCATGAGTGTTACTGCAAGTCTTCTAATATCCATCACACCCATGCAATACAAATTCAGTAGGACAAAAAAATCATTACTTCAGGAGCATTTCCAGGTATCCATTTGCAGTACCCTCAACCATAGAAAAAAAGAGAAATTTAAGAAACTTCACTTATTCCTAAAAAAGTTGCAAGGCTCGGAATAGTTATATTCTGGGTGAAAGTTATCAACAGAACCAAGAGATGCCCCACTGCCACCCTCTAATAAAATACAGATACAGAAAGTACCAAAGCAATTGATGATATCAATAATTAACATACGAGACTGTTCCAATGCAAATAGACTCAAGACAACACAATTGGTATGAAGCACCTAATTAGTAACACTGTAAATGCATATAACTCTGACACAGAAAATCATCATGCTTTTGAAGCTAATTCCTTCAATATCCTCAGGGGAAATACGTAGCAATCAAAAGTTGAACATACCCCATCCTAAGCAATCTCCTCGATGCTAGGAAACCCGGATCACGAAGGAGAATAAGAATTAAGAAATGAAATTTCTCATATGATCAGCACAAAACAAAAGGAAAATTGAAATAAAGCAAACCTGGAAGAGGATGGTTAGGCGAGCAAGAGGCGCCGTGCAGGTCTTGCTGAAGGCTCCGGCTATGCCGCCGGAAAGGAGCTGGGGCAGGGTTCCGAGCTCCGACTTCTGATTGAGAGGGCTCTTGGGTTGGCTCTGCTGCTGCAGGAACCTCCTGGCACCGGCATCTTGGGCAGAATTGAGAGCTCTCTGGCCTCCTTCGACTACCACTCCACCGACTCGGGCGTCCATTTTCGAACCCTTTATAATTAATGGACGAAAGGTGAGAGATTTATTGCCTCTTAGGTAGCGGCGATGGAGTGAAATGTTGGGTAAATGCCAAAATTTGGAAAGACGGAGTAAACATGGGTTAGCAAAAGTTGTAGCCTGTCTGAGAAAGATGGAGAAAAACCAGAAAACCCTAAACAGAAGTGGAGGAAGTAAAAGGAACGTGTGGACTGTGGACTAGTAATAGGGTTTCTGTGGTTAGGACCCGTGCTCTTTTTTTCTATGGAGAAAACTTTTTTTTAGAAGAACATATTATATTATTACTGGAAAAGGAAATAGGATGATGAGCATATAATTGTACTCATCGTACAAGATAGAGTTCAACTAAAGAACATAAAGCAATAACAGAAATCTAAAAGTTGCTCAATGTATAGGGGCGGTTGAAGGGAAAATCTGCGGTAGCATCCAGGAAAGTCATGAATACCGATACAGCATACTTCTACCAAATGACACTGGGCGAGCAAGCCGAGTGAAAAGGGGATCCGATTGGACATAAATCGACTCTGAGGTGCGCTCCAGTAGAATACTGGGTCCTTAGAGTGATGTCCCGGACAGCAGTCCTGTAACCAGGAATTGAAATGGCTCAGGTGGACTTTGCATTCTCCCGAGAAATCAGCAGACGTCGTCCCCCCTCGGATGGTAATGAGGGCCTTTAAAAACGTATAATTGCTGGTTCCCGATCTGATTGAAGAATGTCGCGCCGATATTTGGTGGAATCGATGCCACCCTACGTCCAGTGAGGCGGTATTACCGGCAAACCCCCCACTGGACCACGAAGGACTCATTGATCTAGGCGAGGGAGCATTCCGCCCCTCGCCGTTTGTGGTGTCCCTCCATTTCCCGGTCCCCAAATTCGCCCTGAAACCCGACCCGGGACCCTGCCCCTGGCCGATCCGCAACCCAGGTTGCCTGCGACTCGGGCCTGTCCAGACCCGACCCAACTGGGTCCCGATCCACCCATCTCGGCCCAAGATAAGTCTCTCGGAACCCTAGCCTCCCGTGCTTCCATTATCAGCAGCGCCGCCTTCGTCTCCACCCGTCCTCCGGCCTCAGACAGCGCACACACACCCAACGGCGCCATCACCGGCGGTGGCCACGGTTCACGTGCCTCCTGCCCCCACGCCGTGATCGCCGACGTGAGCGCCACCCCCAGACTGTACCCATAGTCAACGATCCAGCCTACCACACCAATCCACCGATTGAGCGTGGGGCAACGCAGATGTCCTCTGATCGCTTCTGGAGTACGAGACCCGCTATCGATCGAGAAAAATCTGACCCTAAAAAATCGAGAACCAAGAGAAAGTCTCCAACGACTTACCCTGACATCATCGACGTCCACAAGAGAAAGAGACACCACCATCGTCGCTTCCCCCGCCGTGCTCAAGCCGTCACGCACGCCGATCCGACAGTGCCAGAACCCCCATCCTCCACTGCTCCCGTTGCCGATCAAAACCAGCAGCGACCACCTTTGCTCCTGCTCCACCTCAATGCTCCTCACCTGTGCACCTTCACCAATCAAGCCCCACACCAGATGATCATACAGTGGAGCCATGACTAGCATCACGTGAACAACACTCAAGGCAACATCTATGATGGAGGCCTTGATCATGATTGGAATCACCATCGGCGGCAGCATAAACCCTAGCCGCCGCTGCGTCTCTCCTCTTCTGTTTACGAGTCTACGGTTTCTATGGAGAAAATACTATTTAATCATATCTAACTTATATGCTTAAAGGATAAAAATGGGTCGGGTTTTGTGATACTCGGTTCGGCCCAATTTCCTTATTTGTGTTCCGAGCTTGTTTGGAACTCAATAATGGCCTGTTTGTTGTCTGGTCCGCTTGTATTCCGATTAGATCATGTATTACTCTATCCGTCTATTATAAGAGTTGTATTTTTTTCTTCTAACGAATCATAATTTTATTTTACTACTTAATTTATATTGGCAAATCATGTATATATGATGCGTAAAAGATTCATATGTTTATATGAAACATATAATATATTTAATAAATATTCACGATCACAAGCATAATATAATCACAAGTTTTATCACAATTCATAATATTATTGTCTCTTAGAAAAATTATAATAATCTCATCATCTCGGACAAGTAAAACAAGTAACATCAAACCAAAACTAATCACTTCCGAGTTTAGGTTTAGTGTTTTTTATTATGTAGTAATATAAAGGGCCGGGACTGGGCGGGTAGTACCTTACCCATCCACGGCCTGACCCCGATTAAAATCCCGGTCAAACTAACCCGTCCCCGGCCCATTTGTGAAAATACCCGGACCCGACCCGATTTTTTCGGGTCCGATAGACGGGTCCCCGCCGGGTCTGGATACCGTTTCCATCCCTATATATGCTCATTCATAACAATATTTTTCTTGTACGGGACTAAAACAATCTAGGAGACTTTCTCTCCGAGAGAGATTCAGAGTTTTGTCCTTAAAGCTTCAGTCGTCGACGTTCTTTCCTCTCTCGTTGTTGTTGTTATGGTCATGCGACCGCCACCACCAGTCCCTCCTATGCTTCTCCTCCAACCGCTGCTACAACACCAACTCCACCCTCCATCGGCTCATTGAACGCCCATGACTCAATGAGCGCTTATGGAGGTGCACGGAAGGTACGAGCCTTATGCTTCCCGTTCGTCGTCGTCTTCTACGTGATAGTTACCAGATGGATACAGTGGTTTTGGGATCCCGGGGGTGGGTGGTAAGATGGTGTACCGTTCTACGACACCCTGGTCGGGTTACCCCGATGTTTCAAGACGACATGCCGATTGATTCTTTTCATGCGAAGCATCCCAGGCTGATCTGAAAAACTAGATGTATCATAAGGCGTTCTTCTGTTGTTTATTTCTTTATAGTTTGTTGCATGTTAGTTCCTTTATTTTCAGTACCTTATTGCAGGTTATTTCCTTTAATTTCAATACTTTGTTGAATGATACTTCTTTTATTTTCAATACTTTATTTTTCCAGTTTAGAGTAGGACGTAGGAATCTTTATCTTTATATAGGATTGAAACTACGCTATTTCTACAGGTTCATGAGCGATGAGTTTCCTCCGGTAAGCTCAGACAATATTCTATTCCCAAGGCTTATAGCTCTACTTGTATTGTTTGGTTGGCATTAGTAATGCAATTCCTCGTCACCCATTTCAAAAAAAAAATAACTTATACGCTCGTTTCACACAATTATATCTCATCATTAAATTCGATACCCTAAACGCTTATATATTTTGTTCACTCAACACAATTATTTTTCCTTTTTTTCTACAAAAACATAATAGTTTATAACACCATTGGCAATCAAAATTTTAAAACTAAACCATAGATTTTTCGTAACATAAAAATAATGAAATGTTAACAATGTCTTTTATTAACTTTCGAATTATAGCCTATTAACCCAACAAATAAAACTTAAAAAAAACTATGCAGATCCTTCCTAGCTACTCTCCCCTTTATCCCCCTAATGGCCACCATATTGTTTTCTTCCACCAATATGACGTTGTCGTAATCTCCAACACTCTAGCGCGTCTGTCATACCCTCCTACCCTATTGGTTTCTCCCTTGTGTCCACTCACGGACTTCGTGAAATCGGTGCACATGAGAAACGTGATAAAAAGGATGCTCGCAACTGCTCTTCCCTTATCCTATCTACTTCTGGTGATGGAATTCGCCATCGCACATCCGATGATGTCCGACCTCTTCCCCCACCACGGCCATCCACGAAGTTTCCCGTCCCAAGCGAGCTCCACGCAAACTGAAGAAGGTGGCGAACAGTGTTGACACTATAACAGTGGACCGACCGTCATTACCCATCCTACAACTTCCGCCAAGGTTTGTCTAGGAGTCTTTCCAACTAGGGGTTTCCTCACAGGTTTCTCTTCTAAGGGTGCATGGAAGACGACCTCGAAAGCTTTCCCTGGCGCGGACAACCCATCAAGTGTAGAGTCCTCCGTCACCGTCACCACTTCTGAAAGCCTCGATTGTGATAATGAGAAAGGGACTTCCCTGGTTTAACCAATAGAGGTCTCCGAGAACGACTTGGAAGTAATATTCGGCGTTGATCACTACCTCATTCCCGTCCTTGGATGACATCAGGTCTCGCTGGCGACGTGTTCTCTAATACTTAATGAGGATGCCGTCTTTAGGGTCCCCACGTATCAACTATCAAACCCCTCTCCGATGTGTATGTAGTAGGGATGACAGGTCCGTTTTTCTCTCCCCGTCCGTTCAAAGGTAATTTGATGTTCCAGATCATTATCAAGGCGTGGGGACCATCAGTTGAGGGTTTGGTTGTGAAGGACATCGCTCCGGGGGTGTATGGTTTTTATTTTGCCTCTAGTATGAAAATGTTAATGATGGGATACTCTAGGCCCTGGTGTTTTCCAAATTATCCCCTCTTTTTGACAAACATCCCTACGGATGACCTCTCCTCCCCGGCTGTAGAAAGGATCCAACTTTGGGTTCAGGTTTGGGGCCTAACTTAGAAGGTTTCCATGGTCATAACTGGTATCAAGGTGGGCAACTCTCTCAGAGGTTGTGTCACGGTGCATGTTGACAAGTGGGAATGCGTCTAGTACTAGCGTCATCTCCACCTCCCCCTCAATTGCTCGATGGCGTTTGAGTCTTAAGAGTTCCCTCAGCTTATCAGAGTCATGCTCAAATTTGAGCGTCTCCCAATGTTCTACTTCAACTGTGGGTGATTGGGACACGCTGCTCATGACTGCGATACAACTATGTCGTGTATTCCTACGTATGATACGTCCCTAGCAGCACCGAAGACTTCCTTGGTCGGGAAACCCATACCGAGAGAGTGGTCAACGCCCCCACCAACGGTGTCCCCGGATGTTCCCCCAGTATTTTCTCTAATCCAACTGTCGAGGAACAAATTGGGGTCTACCGTCCTACCTAAGTCACCAGAACCAGTCAAGACTTCTAAATCAAGCTGATTCACCCGCGTCTCCTCAGAGACAGAGGATGGTTTGATGATGCCCACCGTCCTGCCTAACCTCATGTTAGGTAGGATTCTTACAACATGACCTCCGAGAGGGTACTGGGGGGACCTTTTGGAGACATTGAGTCGAAGAATGCCCACTCTCGAAAGCGAGTCGAGGAGGATCAGTTTGAAGTAGTGCAAACGAGGGTTGGAAAGCATCCCCGCTAGGAGTCATGAGACCAACCACCACCCTTGGGATATTTTGGAGGATTGGTAGCCCACCCTAATTTGGGGTCCCTCCACATATCATATGTTCCCTCCTTGAACCAGACATGTCACTCCGCGTATCAGAAGTCCAATTTAGAGGATCCACAAGTTTACAGGCAATAATGGTTGGCCTCAGGTCGAGCCGGATTTGGTTTTATTTTTTGATTTGGTCATATTCTCATGTTTATTGAGTTATCATAAGTTTGTCTATGCCTCGGGTTATCTTAGAAATTAAGTCCTCAACTCTCTCGTTCACGACTTTTCTCTTTCCTCAAGTTACTTATCTTTAATCAAATAGTCGAGTCGATCTCGCATCGTTACAACTTGATTCAGGCGTCCCCGAACCTTGTTGTAACCACTTGACATCCCACTATCACGTTTGACTACAGTGGCGCCCTGTGTCAACTAGTGATAGAACCCACATTCCAGTTTTACAGAAAATTCGGCATGACCTATTCGTATTTTCCACTAACCCCCCTGCTTAAACGGGACAATTAATAAAATTACTCAAGTTATAATACTCAGAGAGTTCCCATGCCATGTAGTTCACGCCACAAACAACACAGAGATTTTCAGGCTTCGCAAGTACACACACGCACTCAAAGGGTACCAAATTACTCAATTTTGATTCCTTTTTAAAGTTATTCCAATTGGTTCACACCCTTCAAGGTCAAAAGGTTAGATAAGTCATACCACCATAACTGAGGTGACACTCAACCATTTCCCAAATCATGACCATTCGATTCTTCCATAATTCCATTCTTCGATTACAGCCTTTTCGATCGTACCACCCTAACAATTCCAATCCCTAACTTCGTCAACACTCCCATCCATTACTCCTTCAGCTTTAACTCCACAAAACAATCAATCACAGCGATAATGCACTTAATCAAATAACAATCTACTCAACAAGTATCATACAACGGTTCAGTCATTCCTCGCTCACCCAATACCGACCTCAACCAATCGGTTTCACCGATCTTTGTATCTTACAATTAATAAGGTAATGGTATCCCTCAAGCGACACAACCGTTATAGCAAGAAGAGTTCAACATTGGGCAACCAAATAAAAAGTAAAACTCGAGTCGTTCTCACTCTATGCATCAACGTGTTTAACTCCGCATAACTGAGTACACGACTTAGACTTCCTAACTCTACCCACCTAAAAGACGTTGGTCCGAGGTTTTTGAAAACGGTTCGAAAATTACCACCTGTTTCAAATGAAACCATGCTCTGATACCAAATTGTCATGCCCCAAATCCGGCGTTGACCGGACTCGAGACGTGACATGAGTTGAAATAATTAAGAAACATAAATGATAGGTAAAGGTTCCAAATCTCAATAAACTCCGTCAAAACGACATATCAGTAAATAGTTTAAAACAATGTGAGTCGCAGCTCAACATAAATAGTCAAATAAGTATGTCCAACATAAGGGACCAACACAACTCTAATGATAACCCGAAGAGTCCCAAAGCTCCCTAGCCTCGGCCTCCCTAGACATCTGGTACTCCTGTAAAACAATTAGAAATCAAAGGGGGTGAGCTGACGCTCAGTAGGAAAAAACCTTAACAACCCAACCCTTAAGTTTAAGGTGAATTGTTTACGAATGTAGCCCGAACGACAGAACGACATAATAAATAAGGAGGCGATAAAGAATCAGAAATAATTACAATAACGCAATAGTATCCAAGTGACCGGAATATAACTGGATTTATAGTAAATGTTTCAAAAGACGAATATTAGTAAACTGGGATATTTCAGTATCTTGTCAACCCCTTGCTTTCTCAAGCCTCCGATCCGTGGATAGATTCTGGGATCACCTCGGTTCCCATAATCCGATCTACCAGAGTATCCACATCATGTCAAATTTTCCCTCGGTCCAGAGGACGCACATGCGTTGGGGCACCGGAAACAATCCCAAATGGGCGCTTATCGTCGGGATTCCCATAAATACCTCCAAAGGACCATATATCATAGGGAACCAAGGTAGTGCTCTATGGGGACGCACATCCTTGGGTGGAACCTTATTAACCATCTCTCAAGAAGTAACCCAAAATAATATCCCGCAGGATCTGCTCCTAATCGATCTATATCCCGCAGGATCTACCAATAATCAATAATGTCCCGCAGGATCTGTCAATAATTAACCCTCGTAATATCCAATAACCAATGCCCTCAGGCTCCAATACTCAGTCCATATCTCACTGTATCTGTCCAACTCCAACCACCACAACGGCACCGGAATACCCCCCCCCCCCCATTGGTGTAGTACCGAACCAAGCAAACCAACAGACAAACCAATAAACGAGCATACATTCAAGAATAAGAATAAAGGAACAAGTATAAATGGGTCACCAATCAACGCTCAACAGATCACACTTTCATCATAATCAAGACATCCAAACACTCCATACTTACCGTATACTTACCTGTCACGAACCAGCGGTACATCGATCACCTGATTGTGCCCCGTGGCACAACCAGTCATACTCGATCATCCGTTCAATCAACAATTATATTAACATAAATACTCAATCAATCAAGTTATATTCAACAAATCAATCAGCAAGTGAACAACTATTTAGCATTCAATCATACGAGCTACTCTAGTTTCATTAGACTCTTAAGTTAACCGAGCAATTAGCAACCAAGCATGTGAACCTAGCACACAACTAATCCGAGAGCTCTTCACAGCCTCTCTACCAGTAAATCAATTTCCCAAGTATTGAAAGCACACTTCACTAATTGTCATCGTCCTAACATGCATACTAGACTCACCCGATTATTAGTAATTGAAAAACGATTAATCTAGTTATTCGCATCCTATAGGAAAATCTGGGACCTTTCCGATTTTATTATCCTGATCATGCATTCTAAGCGGTAAATAAGTAATTAAGGCTTTCCCTACCTTGCGGTCTTCCTACGAACAAATACTCCTATCAACAGCTGTCCGGCTCGCCTCGTCACCTCGGCTAAGTCCCAGCTACGAATCTGGGTTTACACACAAACGATCCAAAATCAGATCGGGTCCAGATTACCCAGTTCTTTAAATTAACAGGTTTTCATTTCCGTTGATTAAACCGTTTAATCCGATAAAAGTCCGACTTAGTCTCAAGTGTCGTTTAAATCAGTTTTAAATTTAATTAAACAAATCAGTCCCAAACGGTCCAGTCCCGGAGTTAGGCCCGAGTCCGGACCCGAAGATCAGAGTCAGTCCGGACCATGTCCCAGACCAGATTCGAGCCCAAGGCCCAAATCCTGTCCAGGCCGAGGCCCAGCTGAGTTCCGAGCCCGAGCCCAAGGACTCGACCTCGTCCGGTCTGAGCTGGGAACGACGATGGCCAGGGCTAGGGTTCCGGCGACTCCGGCGGCGGCAGCGGCGTCAGGTAAGCACAAGGGTTTCTGACGGTGGCGAAGGCTCGGGAACTCGAAGGGACGGGTGCAGGTGCTAGATCCGAGCTCTTCTGGCCAGTTCTGACGGCCAAAGGGCTCGCCGGCGCGCGAGTTCTAGATTTGGAACTCGAGCGCTCCGGCGACGCTCTCAGGTCCCGTCCGACCCCAGGGTGAGCTGGGAGCTCGAGGTTCCAAGTGAAGAAGAGGGTGGGGAAGGTGATTCTGGTGAGGGTTTAACTCACCGTCGTTGAATCCCCACGGATCTGGTACGGTGGTGCTCGAAATCGGCGGTGGCGGTCGTGAATCGAAGAGGGAGAAGACGGGTGGAGCTCTCTTCTGGGTTTTTGGGGGTTTCGTCGCGGTTGAGAGAAGAAGACGGAGTAGAAGAGGACGGAGAAGAAGGAGATGAAGGTGGACGTGAGGTCGTAGGAGAAGAAGAAGAAGAAGTGGTGGCCAGAGAAGGAGAGGGAGACGGCGGCGGGTTTCTGGTTCGGTGGGAGAGAGAGAGAGAGAGAGACGAGGTCTCGTCTCGGGAGGTGTGCGCGAAAAAAGAAGCTGAAGCGGCGTGAGGGGGCTTTATAGCTAGGGTTTTGGGGTATCCGGGCCTTGGGCCGCTCCTGGTGTGCGCGAGTAACGGGCCTGGTCTGGCTCGGCCCAAAGCCGAGTCTGATCAGGCCCAAGCCTGAGTCCCTTTTTCTTTTCCCTTTTTTTTTAACCAAACTCGATACAAAAAAAACCCCCAAGTATCGGTTCGCACTTTAATACTCTTTTAACCAAACTGGGTTATACAATAACACATGTCTCTTTTTTTTTTAAAAAAAGCTTTCAAATTATAAAATTACATCATTAAAATAATTTGTTTTTATTAATATTAATCTTAAATCCGTAATATTCTTCGAGAAAATTTCATTTTCATATCATGCAAAAGTTTTATTTTCATTATAATACATTAACCTGTTTTTTTCCAATACCTTAAAAAGTTTTATTTACAATTTAGTACCCAACGTTAATTTTCCGTCCAAAACAGCTAAAAAGATCATAATACTCCTCATGAACCGTCAAATTTTCACAATCATGTTATTGGGTTGTCAGAACTTAAAAATTAGTGAAATGATAATAATTCCCTTCATTATCTTTCAAATTTTCAGAAATATATCATTTAAACCATTTTTAAAATATCAATTTTTTATTAAATATTATTATTAAACTTTATTTTTTTTTATAATTATTTTTATTAATTAATTCATTATTTTAACTTTAATTTTTTTAAAAAACAATTATATAAAAATCATATTTTTATTTGAAAAACATATTCAAACCATATTTTGAATTAAAAAATTATATATAAATAAGATTTTAATTTTTTATTTCATTAATTCTTAAAATTTCAAAACAAATACTATAATTTTTTAAATTTTTTAGATTTTCATTCATATTCTTTAAGATTTCAGAAAACCAAAAATTTATCTCCATGCTCCATCAACGATGAATGAACCCAATACGTATCCATTTAAGTATAACATTTTTTTTTGAAACGGGTATATGAGGTATTGTATTACTGTAAAGAATAACCCTTACAGGTTAGGACATAACTGTCCAGGATTTCAAATATTTGACCCGGTCGACCGTAGTCCACCAGGCGCCCATGGATCCGTAAAAAAAGTCAGCTACTGCTTGCAGATCTAAAATCAAGAGTTACTCTTACCAATATTTCAAACGAAAGAAATCTCAAAATCCTAAAACCAGATAACCAAAGGCTTAATCGACGTATGAAATCGATAAACAGCAAACACTAAAGGAAAAGGACTAGTGCTTTAAATGCGGCTTTCCCGAAACTCCCCAGCACTGGTGATACCGGGTCTGTGGGTATAGGTCCCGGATAGACCTTCCCACCCCACCGGGCCCAATTATTCTTCCAGTGGAGGGTCCATCCCCTCCATCTGCAGTTCCTGATCTCGCTTCATCGCAGCCTCCTGAATTCTCTCTTTCGGAATGCTGACATCTTCAGGCACTCCTTCCTCTTGCGGCTGTAATGTGTGTGGGCCTACCACCGGTTCCGTCGATTCTCCTGTCTCCCTATCCATCATGGATGGCTCAGAATCCATACCCTCAGTAGGGTTTGACGATGGTGGAAATTTCAATCCTGTGTTATTCCCCTTTGCCTCAAATCGTTTGTGGCGAGGACGGGGACCGATTTTCGGGTTGTACTTCAGCAGGCCTCTGAGATACACTGGCAGGTGATCCTGGTTATAGTGACGGACTGGAGGCCTAGCAGTTTCCTGACTGTGTAACTGCTTCCCCTGGGGTCGCGGTGTCACCCCCCCCCCCCCACCTCAGGTTGGGAGGCCCGATCGAGTCCGGCTTGAGAGATGGACATTGTTGTGGTATTTGACGTTGTCCCATATGGGACCACACTCTCCGATCGCGGTACCCTCGGGGTTTGCCACTTAATTGTGGCCCTTGGTGGTCCATAAACCCTAGCGGTGTCCCATCGGCCGCGGAGTCCATGCACGATTGGTGGTGGTGGTCGTGCATACCAATGGGCGTGTGACCGTCCTCCGGGCCGGTGGCCAAACAAGCCTAGTCGATGATACATGTTAGTCCTGTCAGAGGTGAACGGGAACGGTCGATAGGGCAGGCGAGCATGCATACGATACAACTCGTATATAAACCATGGTGATGCCAAGCGGGGGTACCAGACTGGATCAAGCGGCGGAGCATGGGTGGACGGTGGTGTAGGTGGTAGCGACGGGGGAAGGCGCTCTGCAGTTGCCAGCCTAGGTTTTTGTTGGTGGCGGGTCGACGATGAAGCGGAGCGGTTGGCCGCACGAGGGGTTAGGGAATCCATGGTTGGTCGGCTTGCATGCTGGATAGGAGATGAGGAGTCGAAGCTTGAATTTCGGGATGGGAGACGCCGACGGCAACGGATGCGCAACCCTAATAGGGTTCATACTTCTAACCCTAAAGGGTTCTCCGAGAATCCAACTTTCGAATAGAGTGTCTGAGTTTAAAATTATATTTGAATTCATTCAAGTATAACATAGTTATTCACATGAACGCATGTACTAAAAACCCCTTATCCACCCATTCACCTTAATTTCGTAGTTACTCACATGAACTCATATACTAAAAAACCCTTATTCATCTGTTCACCTTAATTTCATAGTTATTCACATGAATCCATGCAATCTAACCAACGATGAATTAACCCAATATACATCCATTTTTACTTTAATTTTATGAATCGAAAACCCCTACATCTGGTGCCAAAAAAATATTGTGAAAATATTTTTTTTTAGTTATTGAAATTTTGTTGGGAAAGAAGCAAAATGAGTTTTGCTAAGTTGAGGAGGTGATTGTGGAGTTCTCTTGTGAAATCTCATGTCTGTCTGATCAACCACCATCGTTGTGCCGTTGTTGGAGAAGAAGCCCATATCCACCAAGAGGAGGTTGTTCCATCAATCGATGATGTCGAACTCGATGACAAAGACGTGGTTGGTGAGATTGCCCATGTCACTGGAGTTGAAGAGGTTGAGGTACTGATTGTTCCATGAATTAAAGAGAGTTCAAGAACATAAAAGTTTGATTTTTATGCACATGTTGCATTGAAGAAGAAGGAGAGTTGGGGATGATGATGGCTAAGAGTGAAAAGAAGAGAGGGTTTGGGTTAACAAATGGGTCATGGGCGATTTTGTCATTTTGTAAAGCACATGACCATTTTCCGTCAAGAAATTGTCGGAAAATTAACGTTAGCTACTAAATTGAAAAAAAAAATTTAGGATACTGAAAAAAACAACTAGGGTATTATACTGAAAATGAAAACTTTTGCAAGGTATTAAAATTTAAATTTCCCATATTTTTTCTTGAAACAATATCGATATATTATTAATAAAACATATTACTAAGTACATGAGTACATAATATGAGCATGACCCTTAAACATCCAGAATACAGCCTGGGACCCCACCGTAAATAGGTGTACCAATACTCTGGATCACAATAACTTGCTTTGCTTTGCTTTGCATCGCATAGTTGATGTAAATCAAATAAACACAAGAACGCCTTCATTCCTCTAAACAAATCGTCTAATGCACGTACCTTTCCTAACTTGCCTCATTATAGGCCACGCGAGCTTAAAAAGAAGTCTGGATTCTTGCGTTGGAAGAGGTACCAGTGATATGTGTCTAGTGTACTGGATGAAGCACATATTTAAAGGAAATGAGCCATGAGGATGCGACATTAGTGATCTTGTCCTCCGGGGTTCCAATGGGTGAATCCTGCTACCCCATCGACCATGTTTCAGGTACTCATGGATCCCGTTGTGGCTGCTTTACAGCCCGCGCCTGATCAGTAATGTTCATAGGATCAGTTGTACCTTAAAGGGGATAGACGTTATGAGAGGAACTTGAAACCCTAACCGCCATGAGAATATGATCACTTAAACTTTAGTTTCCATGAGAGGAGGCAAAGCATGGAGAACCTTAACCTCTATAAAAGAGAGCAAAAAAAAGAAGTTGCATAAGAGGTAAAGAGAGCTGCATTAAAGGCAGAGAAAACCCTAGGGATAATTCTTTAACTATTATTATTATTGTTATTAAATACAATTTGGTACCCTTTCGTTTTGATCATGTTAAGGACTCATATGTTTCAAATTCTCCAATGAAGTATCATATCTTTTGGTCACAAATTATTTTTCAAAAAGTGTTAAAAAAAACTAACATTATGATGTGAAATAACTGTTTTACCCTTTTGCATTTCAAATTAAGTTATCTTATGATTTGAAAGACTATTGTACCTTTCTTCATCATTAATTCTTTTTTTATCAGCTCAGAAAATTTATTTAAAAGAAGAGACTTTTCAAGCCAGATATCCTTACATGGTCGAAAGACCATAAACAACCATTATAGAGGAGCTCCCGACAATGGAGTTTAAAGGCAAAAAATTTAAAACTAAAAAGAGAGTAGTCCCCAAAAAAACAAATCCGAACAAAGCAGTCAAAGAGACACAACTATAGTAACTCTCCTTGACTTCGGGCGCCAATAGGTGGCTTAACAGTCGCGTGCTTCCACAAGTCCGTCGTTGAAGGTGTAGCTTGCATAGCCCTTTCCCGACTCATTGTCCGCGTTCTAGGCTTAGTGTAAGTCATAGGACTAGAATGATTATGCGTCTTAACAATCCGACCATTGGACATCAAGTGTTTATTCAAGGAGTCTTCTCAAGGACTGGCTTGATCCCCAACAACCGAGATCGAATCTGTCGAAGAAACATTTGCAACCGGCCCAACCACCTATCCTCCAACCCCACCACGCATATCCAAAAGAAGAGGGCTAGGATCCTGGGCTCCCATACTAGAAACAAGCCCAAACTGAGCTTTAGGCAATCCACTAAGCTCTCGGCCTGAACCTAGACTTGGGTCTGATCTCGATCCGTTGGATCACCACAAGTCATGACATGCTCTAGTCCAAGCAAACATGGGCCACACCCAACACTCTGTACCGAGGCCTAAATCCCAACGACCCGTTTTCCACATAGATCTAGAGACGTATCAAGCTCACCCATTATAGCACTGTTTTCCCCAACAAGATCTTTCGTCAAAGATACCTGAATCTGCACCTCGACCCAAATTGCATTGAACAACCAAAGCCTGATTATCCCGCGAAATAGGAGGATCTGAAAGTAAAAAAACTCGTAGATCAAGTAATGCCAAACGGAAAGTATTGTTATGCACACCCGCCGAAAAGTTTTCCAAAAAAAACAATCTCAACTAATTGACCTTCATCTGCTTGAGAACATTTTCCTCTCATGTCTTTCCATACCATCGCAGATAGATATTAACAAGACGACTTCCTGACCAAGCTCATATCCCCTCCAAAGACATCCTTGGGTGTGCCAAGGTTACGAACAAAACATATGCGTTAACCTTGTACCCATCGAAGGTCTCCACAGCCTGAACAACAACTGACGGTATCGAGAAAGAGACAAAATTGAAGAAATTGCCTCCTTTTTTGGCCTTTTCAAACCAAAGCACGTTGCTACTTCACCAAAAGACCCAAAGAAATTGCGTACCCATTCCTCCGTGGTTTCATAGGGAATATTGTAAATGAAAATTTCATTGGATGACGCCCTGAACATTGGTTTCGACGACTTTGTCAAAAACAGAGTATTCGAATGGTTCTGCACCACAGGGCCTAAACTTTGACCTTTTACAAGACCGTGTCCTCAGTACCCGAAATCTTGTTCTCAAGCTTGGGTTTGGTGACATGCAAACCATCGGACTTGGGTTTGACGACTGCACACTCGAACTCCGTTGGCCTGGCGACGACATTCTGACTATCGTCATCCATCCCTTTGTCCAAACACACCGGAGACTACCGGTGCCTCCATGTATTCGAACGTCTGACGTGAACCACACCTTTAGCCTTACTCAAGGCTTTTGAAGCCTGTGGAACCCGTTAGTGCATCTCTACTCTGCCTAAAGAGCCATCCTTCTCAACGTTGTTTGTAACCTTGTGAAGAATTATGTAATACTCGTTATACAAAAACAGCATACCCGAAAAGAACGAGGTGAAGGAGTGCACCGGTGGAGCTCGCACCGGAGAAGCTCTCAACTTCTTCTTCATTTAGTTTAATGTGCTTGATGATTTACTAGTCGAATTCATGTAAATCGTCATTATCACTGATTCTTTAATAACTCATTAATGTTTTAATTAATTCTTATATAATTTAAATTATGTGTTATTAAAATAAATTTTAATAATTTTATTTTTTAATTTAATATATATTTAATTCTTTTCATTTAAATTATATTCTTTATTATTTATTATTCTTTACAAAATATATTTTTTAAATCATTTATTTTTTACATTTCTATTTTCTTAACTTTTTTTCATGAATCCAAATTTTAAATTATTTTTAAAATTAACAAGTTAAACTCTTAGCCGCAAATGACTTCTCTTCTTCTCCAATTTTGCGATTGTTCCCCGCCACCAATCACCACACCAAAGTTTTTGCAAATCAGCACCGCCAGCCACAACACTCATCCCATCCACCTTGTGCATCACTAAAAACATAAAATACTCTTATATCCTTCGCCATCCTACCCAAGCCGATTTCGTTGATTTTCCGTATACCATGTTCTCCAATCCAATGACCCCATCAGTGGTCAGATCTCGAGTCATGCCTCGGCACCATCAACAATGATTATACGCCCCAAGCGACATAGGAAGAAGGTAACTTGGTCTTCTCCTCCTCCTCTTGTACCGCCTCTGTCTTCTACGCCGCCTCCACCTTCGCCTTCATCACCGCTGCTGCCCCTAACGCCACTGTCCTCCAACCCGTTGCCCTGTCCGTCACCAGCATCCCAATAGGTCATCGCATCCCCTCGGTTACCTCCCCTGCGGTTTCTAGGCTTGCGAGATTCAATCACAGTATTGTCCATGATTCTCTCCGTAGTAGTCCCTAACCCCCAACGACGTAATCATCTTTCCCCAATGTCGGTCCACAGACCATCACCAATGTCGTTGTTTCTGACTCATGAGCCACCGCTTTGACAGCCACCAGTACAATAACCCTTGTCGCCACCAACATTTCCACCACTACCTCTTTTCTCACCAGAATAGCTATCGTCCTCGCATCCACCGCCACTAGAGCTGCCACCTCTACCTTCTCATTCGCCACCAAAATTGCTGCCTTCGCCTCTTGCGACGCTTCTAACGCATGTCTGCTTCCTTAGTCTCCTATCGATCATTGGAGGCCCGACCCTGGATCCAGCGCCATGACTGTGGCGCATCCAATCATTCGGGGAGTCCACACAAAGACGACTCATTCCCTCCTGCTGGATCATAACCCTGACACCCTCACCCAAAGTTAGGGAAACTAGAATCAGTAGCTGCTCCTGGTGGCCATCGGTGCATACTCGACGCACCAACCCCATTTGAGAATCTGAAAATCTCAAGGTGTGTGGGGGGACGCACACCTCGCCCTATTGAGGTCGGTATAAATCTGACAGTTTGGTTCTCCCGTTTTCTGATGTTTTCTCTTAATGCTTTGTATCCCTTCAAAAGTCTCATATCAGATATCTTGAGCATTTTTAGATCTAGACAGGAAATGAACCACAGTGCATAACCGACCCCATACTTCCCCGATTTTCTGTGTTACCGCCCGAATCTCTTAATGCGGACACTTTCAGGTCAAGACAAGAAATGCCAACCATCGACGGGTTACCCTTTATCCGTCCTACCGAGACATTGGCCTCACCATTTCTACCCTGTTATAACCGGGAAATCTGTTATAGATTTAGCGTTTAATGTCTACAAACTAGAACTTAACCTTGATCTTTTACTTTCTATGTATTTCCTCCGTATAATCATTTTTCAATAATTAACAAAGTCTCCTTATATAGTAAAAAAACTCTTTTTTCATAAATTTTATTTTCTTAATTTAATATGTACTTAACTATTTTCTAGTTTCCATTTTAATGATTATTATCAATTATTTTTCTTTAAAATTGAAATTCATCCTTATTTTATTTTTTTAGTGAGAGCCAAAATAAAAATGTTAAAATCTAAAATGAAAATGAAAATAAAAATGTTCAAAACGAACACATGGTGAACTTGAAACCCATTGACGACGAACCCATCTTCAGCTTCATCTTTCCCAAGACCAAAAATCTCAAATCTCGATTGTTCATCCCAGATATGCAGTCGAGACCAAAACACCCATAAGTCAATCTATTGAGTTTCGTTAAGTGAAGCTCCTTATCTATACTCGCAATGGATGAGATGATGATGGGAGGAGGAGCGACGACTATGTTCACCGTGGTTGAGTTGAGCGTGAAGATGAATCGGCCGAACCGTGAAAGTGTGAAGATGAGCTCGGATGGGAAGAGCTTGGACCTTCAGATCCAAACTCCATCGAAACAAGCTTGGACAAATAGAAGCTCGGACCTTCAGATCTGAACCGCATCAAACTCCCATTGAACCTATAGAACTTGGAGTTATGGTTCTTTGTAACGATCTCTCCCCTCGCTGAGACGACCTCTCCCTTCATGGAGAGAGATGTGAAGGAGAATACAATTGGTCGGGGGAGGAGAGGCTAGGCTAGTGGACGCCATAAGGGATTATAATACTTTTACTCTTCACTAATTGGTACATGGTGTCACATGACTAATATAATAGAATATTTCATTAGTTTTTTTAACACTTTTTTCAACAAAAAAAAAAAGTAAAATTATTATTATTATTATTATTATTATTATTACTACTACTACTACTGCTACTGCTGTTGCTGCTGCTGCCGCTGCCGCTACCACCACCACCACTACCACCACCACTACCACCACCACTACCACTACCACTACCACTACCACTACCACTACCACTACTACTACTACTACTACTACTACTACTACTACTACTACTACTACTACTACTTTAGTCGCATTATTAATAATTAACCTTTTGATAATGAGTCTCTCTACAAACCTTATAGTCCTTGTCATTGTATTCTTCGTGCTCGCCCTCAATATTGTCGTCGCAGCTAATACTTGTGTCATATCTGGAAAATATATGTCGGGTTCGTGGCTCCCTCTCTCTATGGCAGTTAAGTTTCACTTCTATGTCGAGGTTTTGGATTGTGGGTGGTTGGGATCAGTCTAGTCTAACGAACACACGTTAAAGTCGAACCCCATCAATCCGACAGTGCTCCCACCGAGGGCTTCGATGGTATCGACAAAACGTGGATCAAGGACGATGGGAGGAGCCGACTGGATGTTGGGTTGATACGACTCGTATCATCCGTGATGCTTACTTCGTGATAGGGCCGTTGTTGGCTCGTGTTGGTGAGGCAAAGCTTGTGTTAATTGGAGACTAGGAAATTTTTACCTTGTCGTTAATGGGGGAGATCATTGTTGGTAGTGTTGGCAGATCTGGCACACTGTATCTTCTTGAAAGTGCCTCTAATGGATTGGCACATGTTAAATCGTGGAACATGATGTTGCACTCTTTCGGGGAGGATTTGATCCCCGATAATCAGGCGAGGTTTGTTACACAGCCTCACCAGATCAATTGAGCGACCCACAAGGACGTTAAAGATGAGGAACGTCTCGATCCCACCTTGGTTGGAACCTGATCAAAAAAGAAGATAAATGTGGAAGATCAGATGGATAAGTATCAGGCGTGGGCTGGAAAACAGCTCCGCTAGGATCCATGAGGCTCTTTCATGGTCTCGGGTTGTCCTGGAGGAATGACAACCCGACTCTATGTGGGCTCCCTCCACCAACGCTAAAGTTTCATATCCGTACCATGCAGACTTTCTGGTCTTTTAGTGAATCTCGTAGGAGGGTCCATACACTTCCAAGCCTATATGGTCTAATTCAGGTTGAGCCAGAAATGGTTTTACTGTTTTTTAGTCTTTCTTGATTTTCTATTGGATGTTTTGATGTAACTGACTATACCTCGACTACAACTAAAAGATTTGATGTCAGAATATCCCTAGATAATTCACTCTCCCAACATTCTTATGTTTTCATTTAAATTTTAACGATATATATACCTTTCCCTCAAAAAACAATAATATATACACATTTTTTTTACTAAAAGGTGCAAAATTTTATTAAATTAAAAGAGTTAATACAAATAAAGAGTCTACGTAGGGCTCATCACACATAACTCTGAGACAAAGTAACCGTCATAGATGGTGTTGAACTCACCATATAAGTTGAAGAAAAATTGGGGGTTGGAAAACGAAACTGGAAGTCCGGCTCAAGGTAGTGCTGAAACGTTGCATAAGGGGGAAAAGCGATCGAACTTGAACTGTATCATTTGTAGGAGGCAGAGCTTTCACCAGGGATCCCTCTTGAAACCAGTCCTCGAAGTCATTGGAGGCTAACATTCCTCATGGCAAGGCTGCTTACCGGCCCTCACCTGCTCATTTCGGGTACTCCAACTGACCCCCTCTTCAAGCCACTCACACTAGCCGCGGGGCCTGAACCTTCGGTTTCTTGGCCACAAACCAATTTTTCCCAACCGGGATCAACTTTCCCGGTTATGGGGCATCCCTGAGGTCCTGTATTGTTAGGTACAATGTTCAGGGATACAATTGGGCTCCTCCCGCGAGACAAGGCACCTATAGGTATAGTGATAGAGGATAAGGACCCGAAACTCGGTGGGATGTACGGAGACGCCTTCTCATCCCAGTATGTCGCATAGTGCTTCACATGTCGATCCTTATGATACTCTAACATGGAAGTGTCGAACCGTGTAGTAGCACGCAGCTCCAGCTCACATTCCCGAATCCTATGGTCGATCCTCCAATAGTTAAAGTAGAAGGTAGGGAGCTTCGTGTACGTGAGTTCGACCCTCACAAGATCCAGGAAATCCTTGAAACGCAACAGTAGAACACGATGGAGTGGGCATTCCACAGGGTGCCAGAACCGTACCCTCACAACTCCTCCCCAGCATAGCCCCTACTGATTGTAGGGGACCTCCACACATGCTCCATACGTCGTGCCAATTGTCTCCCCCATCGCCTGTGTTTGTACCAATGGTGGAAGACCATGGGCGTGGACGCAAAGCTGCATACGGTCCAAGACGGGAAGCTCCCGGACCTGTGGGTCAATGTCTCCGAGCAAGAGAGGACGACCATCAAAGAACAAGGGTTCATTACCCCATACCCAAGATCGAGCCTCCTCCGACTTGAAGTAAAGCCAAAGATCATCGGGCCAATATCCTGATGACCAGTCACTTAGCGGATCGGCCGCAAGCCTTGGTGATGATACGGATGAGGAGGCCCTTCTAGGGAGACCTCGGCACCCAGAGCTTGCCCAACATACCGAATTGATGTCGTGGAAACACAAAGGGGTTGACCGGGGAGTATCGGACCAAGACCTCCACCTCCTCTTCATCCTCAAGGGAACAAGAGGAAAGACTGTCTTAGAGACACGCAATGGACTTGGGCGTCACCAGGCCCGATGAATCCGAAGTCGTGAGCGACATGTTTCCTCCTGGCTCAACATATTCTTTCTTCCGCGAACCATACCGATAGGGACGGTAAGGAGGGATGGGTTTACGGGAATTCTCGCCGCATTGGGGATCGATAGCCCCACCTTCAAGACTTCTAAAGCCTACCTCGGATTGTCGACGATGGGTGCTTTCCCACAAGTACGGTCTCGGTGCAACCGAGGTAGAGAATGAGGATCGTCCTTAGAGGATGGTAGAGGGCGAGGAAGGAGGGCCAGTGGTGTGTTGCTTGCATCCGAAGAAACGTGTTTGTGCTTCACTGGACGACCTTTTATCGGTTTCCCCGTTGGTGGTGTTGGTGTGGAGGATCCCAAAGAGAAAGGCATGATGGTTGTGGAGAGCGATGGGGGAGAGAGAGGCGCAGGAGCAAGGTCGGTTATGGTTTGCTTCGGCCTTCTCCAACGCAGTGGGGTCGGTGACGGTGTCAACGACGAGTGCAAGAGTAGGGAGCTCTACAGACTCGGCTAGGACTAAGGTTTCTCAGAAGAGGCTCTCGATAAACGAGATATAGTTTTAAAAGTTTCATAACATGTGCATAATTAGTTTAAAAGTTATACGAACATTGTTGAAACTATATTTTAATCAAAAATCAATAAATGTCATTACGTCCTTTTTTTAGCGAAAGGTAGAATATTATAAATGATATATCAGAACATCGATGTGCGCTAGGGAACATGCTCCCTGGACACTAAGGTCAGACAAAAGAGTAATGGTTCACTGATCCTTTTTTCACTAGAACCGTCACAGACGATATTTGGACGCCATAGAGGAATGATATAATACGAGGGATGAGAAGGCGATACTGGAATTCCTGCTCCGAAAACTAGCCAAGGACTTCAACAATAGTGCTGGGAGGCAAAGCATCGACCAAGGACCCCTCATATGGTCAGTCCCTGTTGCTCAGGTGGTCTAACATCCCTTCTGACGGGGCTGTTTCCCAACCCTCGTCTGATCATCTCGAGACTCTCTTGCAGCAGACCTCTTGAGCACTCTGGTTACAACAGCTCCCACAGCAGCAGGTTCCCTAGAAACAGGTGCTGGAACTTCGGGGATCGATCCCCCGGTAGCTGGCCAGTCAGTCGGGTGCTAACCCTAGCCACAATACGGTAAGGTACGGTGCTCGGGGAAACCCAGGGGACTCCATTCCGTTGCATACGACTTCACCTACTTGCATGTCTGATACTACAGGAGAGACGTGTCATACTGTAGGGTGCCTCAAATTTCCCACTCGCAGTCCTTGATGATGTGTCCGAGCCTCCCACAGTTGTAGCAGAAGTTCGGGAGCTTGGTGTAAGTTAGCTCAATCTTAACCGGGTCCGGGAACTCCTTGAACCGCAAAATCATCCTTCGCCGGAGGGGCCGCTTGATGGGGTGCCAAAAGCGGACCCTAACCGTGCCCCCAACATATCCCCTACTGTTCGCTCGGGACCTCCACACAAGTACCCATCGCGTCCCAAATGGACATTCTCGTCGCCTTCGTCCGGACCAGAGGTGGCAGACCCCGTAGGTGCACCCACAGTTGCATGTGATCCAATACCGGCAAGTCTCGGGCGCAAGGATCCAAATCCCCAAGGAGCAAAGCCCGCCCATCGAAACACCATGGTTCGTTACTTCGAACCCATGCATGTGCTTTCGATTACCGGAAGTAGAAGCCAAAGAAGGTCGGACCCAACTTTTTGACGACAAGACCCTCCGCAACTCTCCCCCACGCGGTGGTGATGATCCGAAGCAGAGTCTCCTTATGGGGGGATGTCGGCGACTAGAGCTTCCCCACATACCCTACTGTTGCCTGGAAATACCCGGAGAGAATGGCACGACAACCTCAACCTCCTCCTCGTCCTCAATCGAGCATGACAAAAGCCGGCCCTGGAGAGCTGCTAGAGAGGCATGGAGGTCCGGACCCAAATCAGCATGGGTCAACGAAGGCTCCGGCAAACATAAAGACGACACCCGACCCCGACACATCCCTCCCAGGATTGTAAGGCCAGCGGGGCCGAGGGGGGGTCCGATCCCGATTAAAGAGGCACCGGCCCAGCCCTAGGGCTTCCACCGCCGTCCGAGGAAGGTTCGTTATTGGCGCCTTTCCTTTCGCCGGATCCCTTGGCAGGGGGATATCCACAGAGAGGACGGCGCCGAGAGGAGGCGGTGGCGAGGTTTGTCGTAGAACAGGGGATAAAACCCTAGGAGTCGGGCCGCCTAGAACGACTAGAGGCAGAACCTGAGACGAAGAACCCGACAGGCTAGGGTTGCGAGGAGACGAAGGGAGGACACACGCGCCGCAAAAGGAAGAGGTCCTGGGTTGCTTGGAGACGAAGCAAATGTGGGCCGCCTTGTTGGACATCCTCGCCTCGGTTTCAACGCAGGCTGAGGGGAAATTACCCCCATGGAGAAGGGCACCAACTCAGTCGAGAGGGCCGGGATCATCGTCAGAACAGGAGGAGAGGGAAGAAATAGAGAAGAACTTGAACCGAGTGGTTTGAGTCTTTCCTTCGGCGGGTCTTATCCCCAGCACCGGATACATTATGCGAGGGATTGGACAACACCGAGTCAATGACCACATGAACGACACGATTCACAAGCCTAGCGACACCAGCAACGATAGGTAAAACTACGACAAACAATACGACAACGACATAATCAAAGAAAAATATCATAATTACAATTAGAACTAGGGTTTAGGTCTCAAGCATCCAGGGATGTGAATTGATACCGTTGTACTTAAATTATTGGTAGATCAATCATGTATTTAGTTGCGAAATATTTATTAATGAGCAGAAACCCATATACATAAATACAAATACTGTTTCTTTTGAAAGGTTTAGAAACACTGATTCTGAACTTATAGGTTTCATTTACATATATACATACCTCGACAGGGACATCGACGCATTTATGTAATTGTAGCCACGAATAAGATTCACGAATCTTCAGTTGCATTTGATTAGAAGATTTTTCTAGCGATGTTGTGGTGTCAATGCTTTTCTATGACCCAATCCAACCAAGTGTCCAGTTCATTCTCAACCCTTCAAATTTTCTTTCTCATCCCCCACAAACTTAACTTCGTAAAAGGACACTTAATTCTTTCAACGATGTCGACATTTGATGGTATAATTTTCTATTAGTTGTTCCACAACCTTCATTCTATTTTTTTAGAAGAACAGATATTATTATTACTAAAATGTAAAGTAGGTCGATGAGCACAAAATTGTACTCATCTTACATGGCATAAAACAAGAAGCTAACATAAAGCAATAACAGGAAAATAAATTTTGCTCTTGACATAGAGGCGGTTGAAGGGGATATCTGTGGTAGCATCCCGAGATACCGATACAGCATACTTCTACCAAAAGGCACTGATCGAGCCAACAAAGTGAGAGGGGAATAATGGTAGACTGACATCTCCCCCGGTAAGTCAGCGTGCGTCGTCCTCCCTGGATTGATACTTGTAAGGGCTCCTAAACACGTGATTGCTGACTCTGGACCTCCTCAGACTCATTCCTGGAGGCGGGGTTGCCTGTGGCCCCCTGCCGCTGTATGTGATGCTCCGTTTGAGTCAGTGGATGGACCCCTAGGCGCTCGCTCAAAAGACTCGAATCCCGTCCAGTCCGCGTCTCTCGCAGGTATGGTACCCGACCCGACCTGAACCGGCCACCCGAACCCGAATTTGTGACCCGCTGAGCCCTGACCCGGTCCCGACCCGCATCCTTCTTCGTCTGACCTGCATCCCTCCACATGGGCCTTCCAGCCCACTTCCGACCCAGCTCGCCCCGACCCATTCTCCGCGCGTCATCCATCAACCCAGGCCCAGCACGACCCAGGCCCGATTCTCTTAGGGTTGACGAGGAAACCCTAGACACGGGTTCCATTCCCGACCGCCGCGTCCAGGTTGATGGCGTATCCCTCGTCACCGACTATGATTCCGACGCCGACGAGTTCACCTCCTCTTCCTGTATCTCCTCATCGCCTGGCTTTCTCCCAAACTCCGGTCATGCTTCCCACAAAACCGGTGCCTTGTCCCACACGAAAGCCGGAGGTGGCGGCGGCGATCCCACCGCTCGTTCCTCCGTCGTCCCCTATTGTCGTCCCACCCGAGGATGGGGTCCATAGAAAACTCCACAGATGGACCATCGCCGTCCGTGACTCTGTCCCTTCCATCGCAACCGCATGGATCGAAATAGGATTAGTTCCACCGCCGATGCCATGAAAACGCAAAAACCCCAATAACAACAGGGTCTGCGACAACCACATGAGCTCCTTTGATGGAGCAAAACTCCATATTGACTGCTCCAGTGGGTAGAGAAACACAAAAACTCCTCTGTAATTCGTAGCCGCTGTGGCTAGAGTTCGCATCCTCTCTTGGTGATTTTCTTTGAGAGTAAGCAACATCACCCTAACTAGGATCATGGCCATGATCAAAATCTTCTTCTCCGTGTGCCGCTTTTACAACCTTCATTCTATGATTAAATGTAAAAATTGATAGAAATTGTTGAGCAATAACTTGGAAGAGGGGACAAAAAATCGAGCGCAGAAGACCCCTCTCTCTTGCTCCCTTCTTCGACTGAAACCCTAGCGGTCGTCGGCGCCTTTCCCGGCCTTCCTGGCCGTTTGGGAAGGCGCTGGTGGTCCTCTTGCGCTCTCCTCTTCAAGGTGAGCTTGGATCTGCCTTTTTCTAGCCAGTTTAGCCTCTCTTTCTCTCCCTGACCTTCTTCCCTTGCCTCGCCGCCCTCTCTACCTCCGCGCGTTGGTGGCGACCATGGACTTGGCTGTGGTCGTTGACGGCCTCTTCACCGTTTCCTTCTTTTCTTTTCCCTCCCCTTCGTTTCGCCGTTTATATCTGGTGTGGGAGACCTCTCCTCCGTTTCGGCAAGGACTGGTCCAGATCTAGTGGCTCCTACGCCTCTTCCTTCCTCTGTTCCCCTCGCCCTTAGCCTTTGCCCTCTTATCCCCGGTTCTCTTGGTGCTCGGACACGGGACCATCCAAATCTGGCCGTGGGACGAGTTTCCCCACCGTCGCCGGTGTGGCTTCTCGCAGATCTGGATAGTTCGCGTGGCATTTGGGCTTTCTTTTGGGTTGCGACCTCTTGCTGCTCGGTGGGTCGCCTCCGCCTCCGTCAGATGTGGCTTCTCCGACCGGAGTGGGACAAACTTCCGCTAGGATCTTCGCGGATCTAGATTGGCCCTCCTCTGCTCGCTGGATCGTGCGTGTCCTCGTCGCTTCTTCAAGGTCTCGTGGCTTCTTGGCTTGCTCTCTCCTGGACGTGCGTGTGGTGTCGATCACGGACTGGTATGGTTTCTCAACCCTTCTTCATTACTCGGTTTTCTCCTCCCTCTCTGCCTCTCTTCTTTTCTGTTAATTGTCTGTGCCCCTGATCACCTTGGTGGTCGGAATCATCGGCTGGTGTTGGCCTCCGATGAAGGCATGGGGTCTTGTAACCCTAGACGATTAATAGAGTAATTAGAGATTTGGTTAATGTCCCCGTCGTTATGGTGTTGTCCCCGACAATTGCATTTCCCCAGGTCCATTGCCGGATTTTGGGACTTGTGGGAAGGGGAATTGATCATCCGATTATTTATTTGATTGAGAACTTTGGGTTTGTGGTCTCTGCTGCTGTTTTGTTTTTTTTTCAACAGTGCTTAATGGTAGGAAAATTTGGGTTTTATACCTTTTTTTTGTTTGAGCTTAATGGTAGATAAATTTGGATACTGAGATCCCAATTGTGCAAGTAGGAAGAGTCCCTTACATTCCCTGTTGGTTTCAGTGTAATCCTTTGCATCTGGTTGCTGTTTCCTTGTAATTCTGGTGGTCTGGTTTGAGGTTCCTTTGGAATGCTCCCTACTTGTACTTTGTTTCATCACTTGTTCTCCATTTCAGAGAGCATTTAATTTAAATTTGCTTTGCCGATAAAAAAAATGTAAAAATTTATTTGTATGTATTGGTCACAAATAATAACTTATTAAAAATTTAAAGGGAAAATCATAAATCTTGATTGTATCATAATGGGCATTTAAACATCTTACGTTAATCTTTTTGTGACATGTCCATAACCAAAGGTAGTATATGTTTACAGAAACCAACAAATACCGTCTAAATTAACTGTGTTGTTAGTTTGTGAGTTGAGTCGAAAATACCCCTCAAATTCGAATGAGTTGTGAAATCCAATCGACCCTCGTTTCGTTTCATTTCTCAGACCTCTCTCCACTCTCTGACCTCTTTCAAATCTCTCTCTCAACTCTTCAAATCCTAACTCTCGAAACTCTTCGAACCCTAACACTCTTTCAAGCTTTGAAATCCTAAGAACCATGGAGGAGAAATAGCTAAAGGAGGTGTGGAAGAGGCGTAGCAGAAGGAAGAAGGAAGCGTTGATGGAAAACCCTAACACTCTGCTGAAGTTGTTGTTCTATTAAGATTGAGGTATTCGTTTTTCTCTCAGCTTTTTGTATTTTTGAAGAAGATTTGTTTAATGTTGAATGTGTGGGTTAAGGTTTGGGTCAAACTGAACAACATCAATAGTGTTAAGAGTACGAAATCCAGTTAGGGTTTGTTGTAAATGTTCACTGACAGTGGAAGAAATAAAATATTTGGGGGGTAAAAAACAATGATATATATTCAGATGAGTAAGGTTTTGAAAAAAATTGGGGTTGAATGAGGAAAAGTTAGAACTTGAATCTTTTTTATAATGGTTTATATATTCATATGAGTTAGGGTTTGGGTAAAACCTATAATGCAATGTTAATGGGTGTTCAAACTATCAAATGTAATTAGGGTTAGTTGCAAAAGTTTAGTGAAATGAGAATAAACAAATTATTTAGGGGAAAATGATTTTAGATTTTTAAAAAAATGGGGCCTGAATCATGAAAATTTTGAACTTGGTTTGATTTGATAATGGTTTATGAAATCAGATGGGTCGACCTCCTAAACTGAAAGTAATTAGAAGATTTATTGGTGAACCCTCAAAAGATGAGGATATTGAACAAGCTGAGATGTTTGGGAATAAGCTTATTGAAGATGACTTGATTGAAGAACATATTGATGGTAAACAGGTTGTGGGTGATCAGATTGATGTTGATGGGAGTAGAAGTGATGTTGTAGAAGATAGCTCCGACATTGAAAGTGAAAGTGAAATTGAGGAAGATTCATGTGAGAGTGAAGAAAATGATAGTGAATCAGAAGATAAGTCAAGTGACCCTGAAGAAGAAGCTGAACTAGTAGAAGGAAACTCCCGTGATGTTGACGAGGAGTATAATGAGGAAGAGAATTAAAGTTCAGAAGATGATTCTGATGGCGATCTTTTGGTGGACGACATGACATGTGAGGAGGAAATGGAAGAGGAGTGGAAGGCTGGGTTTCCAACAAGTTAAGGTAGAGAACCCCGAATGTGGGACAAAAAATCGGAACTACGAAAGATAATCTTACTTTGGGCGATAGATTCGAGAGTGCGAGTTGGTTTCGGATTGTGCTACACATCTACTATGCTCAGAAGGGATTTTGCTTCACATATACTAGGAATCAGAAGAAATACGACATCAAAGCGGTATATAAGGAGGAAGGTTGTCCATTCTACATATGGCGTGGGTTTCAGAACATTGATGGATGCTTTGATATAACTAATCTATGAGCTAATCATCGATGTTCAACTAAGGAAGTAGGTAAGAATTGTACTTCTACAACAATTGCTTGGAGGCTTCGCAAGTACTTATAGAAACAAAAGAAGAGGAAGATAGGGGCAGTATGTCGACGGGTTTTAAAGAAGTTGTGGGTAGACATATCTGTTGCTAAGGGTTATCGTGTGATCAAGAAGGGAAAAGATTTTGTTCATCAAGAAGTCGGGGAACAATATGGTATGTTGATGGACATGGTGATGAAGAGCAACTCGGACATAAGGTTTCTGCTCATTGAGGACGATAGTGTACCACCTAGGTTTAAACGAGTATACATTAGGTATGGTGCACATAAGGTTGGGTTCGTGAAAGGGTGTCATCCTTTCATAGGGTTGGATGGTTTCCATCTTAAAGCTTACCATGGTGGGATTGTCCTGGCAACAGTCGCTATGGATACGAACGACGACATGTTCCCACTAGCATTAGCAGTGGTTGAACAAGAGACGAAGGATTCCTAGAAATTGCCTATGGAAGAATTGTTGGGTAATTTGTCACTTGGTAAAGAGGACTGTGGGTTGGTCTTTATGTCTGATAAAAATAAGGTATGAAAATTATGTTACCAATTTTTATTATACTTTTGGATCGAAAATGCATAATACTTATAAAAAAATTCATATGTGTCATTGTAGGGTTTAATTGAGTTGTTGAGCGAACATCCTGAGGTTGAGTATCGTCACTGCATGAGGCATCTTTAAGAAAATTGGTATAAGTCCGCACTCTCGTCCAAAGAAAACTCAGGTTTGCACCTTTCCCCGCTGTTAGGAAATTTCCATTCGGGAAGTACGTAGCCCGGAAAATATGAGAAACAAGGGCATCCGGTTGAGTAAGGAATTTCCATCCTATATTCCCGAGCAAAGCCAAATTGAAGTCCCCTAGATTCTGGAATCCCATCCCTCCATTTTTTTTGGGACACACAATTTCTGCCAGTTCTTCCAGATAATCGGGTGATTCAACCGACATGTTCCCGCCCACTAAAATCTAGCTAAGGTAACTTGGATGGTGGAGATAAGAGACCGGGGTAGCAAGAATACCCCCATTGTGTATATTGGCAAGGTCATTAGTACTGATTTGATAAGGACTTCCTTCCCTCCTTGGGATAACAATTGATTATCCCACTATTAATTCGAGATAATACTCGATCATCTATGAATTGTAGTGCTTGAGTCTTATTTCTTCTGATGAGATTTAGTACCCCCAAATAAGTATAGGCTTCCGAAATTTCCGGTATACTCAGCAAACTACAGTAATCGGCTCTAGCTGAGTGAGATGTGTTGACACTAAAAAATATAGAACTCTTTTCTCTCTTTATTTTCTTACACGACATTTCCCCAAAACTTTAAAGGATAGACTGTAGTTGTGATGCCTCATTGTGATCACTCCAACAAAAGACATAACAATCATCAACAAAGAGCATATGAAAGACCGACGAGACTCCTTGAGCTATCAAAATTCCATGCAAATCACATTGGGCCTCAGCCTTGTTAAGCATGCAAGATAGTGCTTCCATACAAAAGAGGAAGAGGTATGGGATAATGGGTCCACTTTCCTGATGCCGCGAGTAGGCACTACCCGATCGGTAGTTCTTCCTCCCGAGGAGACTATGTATTTAACCTAAACGATGTATGCCCTTATTAGTTTGATCCAGTGTTCTCCAAAACCCAATTTTGTCATCATCTGTTCAAGGAGCATCCATTCGAACCTATCATAGTCTTTACTCGTATCTAATTTGATAACCATAAAACCTTTTGTTCCTTACATTTTACGTCATAGGAAATGGATGATTTCGAAACCTATGAAGATATTGTCCTATATAGCTCTTCCCGGGACAAAAGCCCCTTAGTTTTCAGATATAAGAGAGCAAAGCATGTGTTTCAACCTATTGGTCAAGACTTTCAAGAGAATTCTGAAAATGAAATTACACAAAGCCATTGGTCGAAGATCCGTAATCTTCTTTGGAGCTGGTTTCTTGGGTATAAGCTCCAGGATAGTATCGATGTGTTATGCTGAGAAGCTCCCCAACTCAATAGCCCGCTTCACAAAGAGAGTAACTTGGGGACGGAGGATTCCCCTATATTTTTGGAAAAAAATAAGGGTTGAAACCGTATGGCCCTAGAGATTTATTGGGGCCCATTTGGAACACTGTCGTACGGACCTCCTTTTCGCTGACCGTGCTCATGAGGATGTCATTTTGTGCCTCAGTTATCTGTGCTCGGACCCTAAAGGGTATCTCATGCTCTTGATTTAGTGATTTCCTGAAGATGTCTCTGAAATAGGTCGTAATGTAATCTTTAAGTCCTTCTTCCCAAGTTAAATCTCTTCCTCTCTCGTCCTTCATAATCGAAATTGAATTGATCCTCTTTCGCCTGGTAGTAGCAACAACAAAAAAATCGAATTTTTATCCCCTTCTATTAGCCAATGTTTATTCGCTCTTTGCCTCCAAAAATATTTCTAATTCTTCATGAGTAGAACATATTGCTTCTGGATTGCCTCTCTTTCCATAATTCATGTTCTATCTGTTCTTCCACTTAAGAGGGCTAGCCTGTTTTTGTACCATCGGATCTTCTTTATTGTGACCTTGTATGTATTCTGCCCCTACCAATGAAGACCAGTGGACACCTTGCGAATAATGTCTTTCATTGGAGTCCCCGTATCTTAATCCCATTCTTATTAAATAATATGCCAACATTGAGGGTCTTCTGACCAAATGTTCTCGAATATATATGTTGGGTTTTTTTCTCCACTTTTTCCTTTGATAGATCGACAAGAAGCGGTTTATGATCCGAGGTAGAGTACCCTAGGCTCCGTAGAGAAGTTTGCAGGTAGTCTCTAAGGAAGCCATGTGAAACCAGTCCCCTGTCCAACTTCGTTTCAATCCTCTTTAGTGAGTCCTTTCCCTAGGACAAGTGAATTTGTATCCCTTCATTGGCATATCCTCATGTCCCATATCCTCAATCACCTCCTTAAAGTTGTGTATGAATTGAGTTGGATACGGATTCCCCCCTTTTGTTTTCGAGGGTGGAGAATACAATTGAAATCTCGCATCATTAACCAAGCGTCGCCCTTATACTCCTCAGCCAAATCTCTCATCAACCGTCAAGTCTTGTGTTTGTTCGATCTGTTGGCCTCGTCGTAGATACCTGTGAAACGAAATTCCGTTCCCCCTGACGGGGTCAGCCAGATATCAATACAATGGGATGTACATCTCCCCTTTTTTATGCTCAAACCTTCTGCCCAGAACATTGTCACCCCTTCCTGGTGCCCATTTGCTTCCTCCCAAATACCTCCATGAAAACGAAAGTTGCGGAGGAGAATTTTCAAAACGTCGTCTGTGAGGAAGGTTTCCGAAATAAAAATCACTGAAGGCTTGAATTGGTTAAGATAACCTTTCAGTTCATGCTTATGGATATAGTCGCCAAGGCCTTGACAATTCCAGGCCAGAATTTTTAGGTCTACTGCCATGCAACACCGAGGAAGACGAGCCTACCAACTGGCCCGAAAACAGAGCCTGAAATCCAATCGGTCCGAAGGACAAACAGATGTAGACACATACCCGATATAGTCCTACCGGCAATGGTACTACAGGGCCCTCTCTAGGTTCTTGCACTAGGCTTCGCAGTAGAAAAACCTAAAAAGTTCTTCAAGCCTTGACGCTCCTAATACAGACCCATGAGTTTTAATACCCCCGTAATTAAATAAAGCAACATATGGAAATGCAAAATCACAACAACAAAAAGAGACCAGACAAATTAAGAGAAGAGGATTACCCGAAGATCACCCGGAGGAATAGGAGAGGACAAGAGAAAACGTAGATACCCCCAAGCATTACCAGGTTGAAGTCAGGGAAGATAATAGTTCACACCAAGACCGGAGTTGCGACAGAAACCGCACACAACCATCCACAAGAAAGAGGGAGGGTCACGGCAACGTCGGTGGAAGACCTTATCCTCAAGAGAGGGGAGCGTGTAGCACGTTCAGACAATTAGATTGAAGGTCTTAATTACATTAGAGAACATTAATTTTCTAAACCAACACAGGTGAGAGATAATCACCTGTCCCTAAGGCAGTGTAAATTTCTTATAAAAATCAACACAGGTAAGAATTATACAACAATTACTTGCGTTGTACTAGCCATATGCATCCGCAATTTCGTAAGAGACCATATACACTCAGTGGCCATATGGTATACCCTTTCCTCAACCACAACTCAACCATTCCGTTCCCTCCATTTCACGCTCATATTCGACCTCAGCCAACAAAATTGTGCAAAAGCTGACCTCCCACAAGGCCATGCTGAGCTCCAAACCCACCCATTACATACCCCTCCGTACTGCTGCCCTCCATGGCCAGCCCAAACCGTTGAGCTGCACTCATAGGGAAGGGCTCTGACATGCCTATCCCGTGGTTCTGGTGAAGTCCCAATGTTAGAGAGACGCTACCGCTTCCACTAACACGCACTTGCTGGTGGCTTGTCATATCGCTGTAGGACAAGTTTATTGCTTCTTCATTTCTAGCTGCGGGGAGTTCATTCCTACTTCTTTTTGATGGGCTGTCCTGAATGTTTTGGGATGTATTTGTGTTAGCTGAATTCAAATGATCGCTTGGCCTGTTGCCACTTTGTTCCTCCCTCTGCATTCCTCCTTTGCGAGATTGCCTTGTTTCTAACATGTGAATTTCCTCCACCATTGGCTTCCAAAGCCTCACTCTCGCATTGATGAACCAGTTTGAGACCTGTATCACAATTAGATACCATTGGGTCATACCATATTGTTATACACATGTACATTAAAATGGCTTAGTTCATGAGTTCTTATACCACTCTTTTATAAAATGTCATACCTGACTCCGAGATAGACCTGTTTGTTTAGCCAGCATTAGCTTGTCTGTATCGGTTGGATAACTGAGACAAAATGCCAAATGAAATGTCAATCTAAACCTCTCTGGGAAGAGAATGGAAAATCAGTATATCTAGCATGTTTATCAGCATAACTGGAAACTTACGGATGGAGAAAGTGTTCAAATAACCATGCTCTGAGAACAGTTACAGCTCGCTCAGGAAGACCTCTTTGGGGTCTCCACACAGATTGGTTTTCAAGGTATCCCGAGTTACTAGCTTGCTTTTGGCTAAAATATCCTCTATCAGCATTTTCAAACCTTGCAGCTTCATCTTTCCCATGGCTTATTTGGCCATCACTTTTACTGGTGAACTGAAGCTGATCAGTAATAGCATTCTTCAAGCACTTGAAGTGTTTTGACATTGTTTTCAGAGCTAAGTTTGCATATGGAGCTGCATTGCCAAGCCCGGCGACATACTCGAATGAAGCAACTACTGCTTGCATCTGTTGGTAGTATTGTTTATACCGCCTATAGACCTACAGAATGGACAAAAATAACAAGTTAACATAAATAAGATTTGTCCGCTGCATCCCACCGCAGCCCTGAACTAAGATAAAATCACAGACAAAACAAACTCTAATAACTCAACGGATTAAAAATAGTTTCATTTCAAATACATTCAGGTTGGTTTAATCACTGCTGTTGAGAAATATCTAGTCATCATAAGCACATGCATTTAAGTTTCACCTAAAACTAAACAAACACAAAAAAGGTCCACCAAGGTTCATATGAAATCAATGATTTGATGCCATATAAATCGAGGCAACAATCCAGTCAATAATATATATCTCATTAACAGAGAAGCAACGCTCCAAATCATTGGTTAGACAGAACTATTATGGTCAACACTGATTAGGTTGTTGCCACATTTTCTACACCGGAGAGTAAAAAGGGAGGAGTAAATATAATGATCAGAAGCAGTTATATATTGCCATCACTTTTCCATGTTAGAGCATATAAGATTTCCCTAAAAATGTCAGATATCATCCTCACTTTGCTTTTGTATTAGCATGTTCATACCACAATTGGAGACTCTTCTGTTATTATCTCATCTAATGTTAAAGCAGAACAAAACAAGGGGAGATTTTTAAGGATTGGTGATATGTGAGTTATGAATATATGGATTCCCTCACTAATTAGTGATCATTTAGGAGCAAGAACAACATGAGTATGAGAACTACATTTTTGCCCTCTTGAGATTGTTTGATAATTAAGTTGTTTCATCAACATAGCGCAACTCAAACAGACATTTAGACGGCCCAGTCAATCACTATCAGGTGCACACCATCAGCGGCACCCTAGTAGCATTTCCTAGTAGTGCCTTTTAGTAACACGCCCAACTCCATCAGATCCTTCAATAAGATGTGGCCTCATCCGTCATTAAGTGCAAGCAAAATCTATGTAAATAGTTGGTGTATCACCACAGTATGTGCACTATAGTTTCTCAAAATATGCTAGAGAAAGGGGTCTCCTGATTTCCAAGTATATGTTAAACACTTTTCAAAAACTAGCATCAAACAAATGATTACACTCCCAGCTTTAGTTTACCATCCTTGTATCTTCTTTCATCCTCTTGGTCCTATCAACAGCCAAAACCTAGCTTCCACACTTCACATACAAGCTATAGCCAATACAGCCACAACTATTGACAAAACCCTTCTACTGTTCCTGTGGCTAAAGCAAATGCCAATTGTTGCAACAGATGGATTTAATTCCCTCAATAATGTTCAACTCTATCCATCAGATTCCATCGGGCACTTAAAAGAACTAAACCCATATGTTAAACGCACCACAAACATATAAAAACAATGATTCCACACAAGAGATAACATTAAGACGATCAGAAAACAACAAACTAAAATCAGAAAGAAAGAAAAAAGAGTAAACAAAGATGTTTTAAAAAATAAAGGACAAATCCAGAGGCAAACTGGAAAGGGCAAGATATGCTTTGGCAATAGGCACTTTTGTAGGAGCATAAATCTTTAGAAATGGATTCCTTCAAAGAGTTAGTGACAGTAGCACCCTATTGAAACTCTATGAATTGGTGTCAGACGCTTATATGGCACCAAACTTGGTGCATATATTCTCTCCCAATCCCTTTATTTCAGAAAGATGATCTTCCTGTGCCAACTATATTTTATACTTCCAAGGAATTCAATTCACACATATCACAATGGGTGTTGTCGTTGATTGATGATGAACCCTTTAATTAATTAATTAAACTACAAACTACAGAGCAAATTAAGACCATACATCATCATAAATGCTCCTTTTAATTCATGCCAACACAATCATCAAATTATTTAATTTTTGTTGGGTTTCACAAAGACCCCGATCTTAAAGGCGAGATTGATTCGGAAACTCACACAACCAGATCAATATTGATGTAAAATAACATCTGAGAAGAACTCGAATATACTCAAATCAGTTTTCTATTTGAAGAGAAAATACCTCATCGAGCATGGTAATTAGCCTAGACTTCTTCCGACGACTTTCGGCGCCGTCAGCGGGGCTGAAGGCGTCGAGTGGAGGATGGTCCAACAGCATTGAGTCGGCAGCGAATTTATCGGCATAAATTCCGCGACCGACATCGCAAAACTCCTCCAGCAACTGCTGAGCAGGCTTCAGAAACCTCGACCCCCGGAGAATGGAAGCGTAGCCGGTGAAAGGACCCAAGGGGACGAAGATCCTGGAAGCGTCGTTGGAGGAAGAGCCAGTCCCTCCGCCGGCCGGAACCACATAGCCACCGCCGCCGTATCTCTGGAGATTAAGTTCCAGGGGGATATTAGAGTTGTGGTGGTGGGGAGAGGAGAGAGACAGCGAAAGTCCATGACCGGTAGCAGGGGCAGGAGCAGGAGCGGCGTCGTTGGAGTCGTGATGGTGATGAGTGAGTGAGAGAGGTTCAGGCTTAAAGACAGGTAGCTCGTTGGCACCACCATTGTAAGAGGAGTTGTGGAGGTGGTAGAGAAACGGGTTGTTGGCGACGGCGTCCATGTCCTGGACGGAAGCAGGGTTGAGGTGTGAAAGAGAAGATTGCGGATCCAAATAGTGGTGGTGAGAAGCGGCGGAGGAAGTGGAAGAGGAGACGAAAGCCAGCAAATTGGAAGCCTCCTCCTTGACGGCGGAGCCGAAGTCGGAGGGGAGGAGAGAAGGATCGTAAATCAAAGGGTGAAGATTAGTATGGGACGAATCGAGCACTCTGAGCTTGTCTCGCCTGCTCTGCTGTGGGACATGGAAGGCCTCAAAACCCTCAGCCATAACCTCTCACTCTTTCTCTCTCTACTATTGGATATTTGGATTTGTTAAGAAAAAGGTGAGAGGTCTAAAAGAAAGAGAGACGGGAGATGGGACGATGATGATGGTGAAATGAAAGGATTTTCTCGACGGGGGCGCAGGTTAGCAGGGATACGTGATCGAGGGAGGAAATGGGTGAGGGGTGTTAACTACACTCTACACGCATCTTGTATCTTTGTTTCACGCACTTGTACTCGTACTATACCAAACTCACCACAAAGTTTCACGCACTCTCTCAGAAATCAGAATCTCTCTTTCACTGTATTCTGTATCTCTGCACACACTGACTTCTCCGACGACGACCGACTATTTCCGGTATTATTACTATTATTTTCTCCTTTTTCGTTTTTGTTTCTTGTCGTTTTGTAGATTTTAAATGGATTAGAAAAAAAGAATGGAAATGAGGTAGTGATGACGCAGGCGAGAACGCGGGAACAGGGAGGCTGCTGAGTGAGTGTTATGGGTAATTGCGATAGCGTCCTAAACACTCATCCGCCAAAACCCAATCCTGAGAATTATAATTATAATTTATAATTAAAATGCATGATTAAGTAAATAACTTTATATCAGTAATACTGTAATAGTATGTGTGTTGAGGTGGTGGGACTGGCCGACTGTAGAGGAAGGACTCATCCATGCAATTGTCATCATTGGAGACTAATCCCAGTTAGGTCTGATATTCTCTCTCTTTAAAATATACATATTAATAAAATAAAATGGTATGCGATTTAGGTTTTACAGAAGCAGTGTCATGTCATGGACGCTGCTGTTACTTACACTATTCATATCTTTTCTTTTCCAAGGATCTCCATTTCCTGCTTTACATAGTAATGAACATATTTATGTATCGTCTTCTACTTATTCTACTTGTACACATTTAAGTAGAATTCGTTATTTTTAGCTATAAATTAAAAGCTAAACCTAAACATTGATTAAAATAAAAAGTTTGTTTTGTAACGGATCAATGAAGAGGTCTGTTAGGGTTTCGATGTCGTTCTGCGCGCCTCGTCCTAATCCAGCCTCCACCCTTTCCGGCATAGTTTCAGTCCCTCGTTTCCGCTGTTATGACGTTTCCCCCGTTCCTCTGCATCTTCTAATGCTGCTAGGCCGGGATTAGAGGATCTTCCCACTCTGCGAGGTAGCCAACCCGGACTCTCTTCGTCGGCGATTTCTCCTTCTCCTCTGGCGCTACCTCTACAGCCGCCACTGAAGAAGCCATCGTTGTCCCCACTTCCTCGGCCTCCACCGAGGCGTACGAACAACTTACAGGTTCGATGCACTCCTGTTTCCTATACCTCTTACAGATTGATCAGGCATTGGATCCTATTGTATCAGATCATATCGCCTGAGCAACCCTCGCCATCTCTGAAGCCGTCATGGGAGCGTCCATGTCCCTTGTAAGAACCGCCCACGGTCGACACCGGTGAATTTTGGGGAAAGTTGACTTTCCGCCGGAAAAGTCAATCGATGACTCCGGGAGTCATTCGAGACCTTTCCGGGACCCAAAAAGCTTAGCCGTCGTTACAGTTAGCTTAGTTATGTCGTTTCCTTTCAAATGGCTACTTTTGCAAAAAAAAGTTAAACCCGGGTCAAACTAGGTCGAATTAGGAGTATTAACGAATTAATTTAATTTGAGCTGAGATATTTTGGGTAGAAGTGGACCCCACATAGATACATGTCCATGATGGCTTGGAGGGGAAGAAAAGTTTGAGAAAAGACCAATTGGTCCCCACTTGTGGACAAAAGAGAGAGAGAGACTAATGGACGAACGAGACATTTCCACCTTGAGGATAAGATCACTTTTGGACAATTTTTCAGTCATTTTCTCACATTGGCCGAACCCCCTTGCTAGAGAGAGAGAGTGAAAAACTCCATTGAAGCTTCATTGCTTGAAGAAGAAGAAATAGAAGAAAGGGGAGCTCCTTTGGGTGATTTCCAACACTAATCTTCTCCAAAACACATTCATTCTCATCCCCACTTCATTCTTAAGGTGATGTTACTTTGAAAACCCATTTTTATGAAATTTGGGTTTATGGGTTTTATAGAAAAGGCATGAAATAGGCTTGGGTCTTAGGGATTTAAGGTTCTTAATGTTTAATTAGATAAGTTATGGAGAAAGTGGAGATGGATGATGAAATTTCATTGGGTTTTTTGTGGTTTTGATGAAATCCACCATGGGTCTTGAAACTTTGGAGTTATTGTGGTTGATTTTAAAGTTTTGAAGCTTAACAATGGAGTTGTGGAGAACCTAGAACTAGTTAGGAACTTGTTGGGAGAAATGAAGTATTTTTCCGGCGACCGGAGGTTCGCCGGAGCTCCGGTCGTTCGCCGGAATCCGGCCACCGGGGAGGGGAATGACCGGCCATGGTCGGCCACACATGAAACCATGACCGGCCATGGTCGGCCCTACATGGCCGGGGTTTGGTTATGTCATGCTTGGACGGCCCAGCCCGGTCCGGCCACCCACGACCATGTGTGGTCGTGGGGCCCACATGGCCGGGGTTTGGTTATGTCATGCTTGGACAGTCTTGGGTGAACCCCGGGTCGATAATTTCAAGCCTGAAACGAATTATGGAAGTGATTCGTGAAATTTCGGAAAATGTGATTAGAAACTTTAATTGTGAATTTAGAACGCTCGGACCTCAGAATTTGATTCCGTCAATTGCGTTGGAACAAGTAAATTTAATTAGGAATGATATAGACGAAAAGGGAAATTTTCGAAGTCCCAAGGGACGTTTTCCCGATTCCGGGCAAAATGGGCCTTCTGGGCCCATTTTGATAAGTTGAGCAATTTGGGGTTAGTTTGGGTATTTCTCTCCTTAAACAACACTTGAATTAGCATTAATTCTCGTATTGCTTTCTGATCTTAGACGTTGGTCCCGAGCACGGAGGAGGAGGCCACTAGGCGGCTCGCTTGGCTTGCGTTTGGATAGCGACCGAGGTAGGGAAAAGTAGCGGATACCGGTTTAATTGCGGAAAGTTACTAGTATGCATATAGGTTATGAACAAATGATATAATTGTAGAATTGCATGTAGGATGTGAGGAACGAGTGTAGTCGTGTAGAATGAGGGATAACTTGCGGGCCAGGTCGTGCCCGTAGGTTTGGGATTGTTGTGCTGTAGTATCACATGTGGGTCCCTGGTTGGGCCCGTATGATTGCGTGTTGGTTGTGTTGTTGTGATTGATGACTTGTAATACTTGTTATGAGATTTATCCGTTGTTAAATTGAGGATCATGATATGGTATGCTCGATATGATATGTTGGTAGGATATGTCAAGTATGATATGTTTTGGTATGACGTGAACTAATGCCTTGTGATATGATCGAGTGATTGATAGACCGATGTGATGTGTTTCGGTAAGATTGTTTGGTTTGGTATGTTATTAGTTGAATTATGACCTTGTGATATGTTTGAGACATTCGTGGGTGTGATCCGATACGATATGTTCGGAGATGAGGTGTTCCGGTACGATACCTACATCGAGGGAGGGTTCCGGTGTAGGATATTTAGGTCGAGGATGTTGTCTTACGTACGTGGTCCCCCGGGGCTAAGGGTTCCGGTATGATTTCTATACTGACGGAGGATTCCGGTATAGGATATCTAGGCCGAGGGTGGTGTGATCTGTACCCCGATGTTGTGTGGTCCGGGAAGATATCCGAATGAGGTGTGTACCAGTCTGATATGTTTATTATGAGTTGTACCCCGATGATGTGTGGTCCGGGAAGATATTTAGGCCGTGGCTGTGTGTTTTGGTACGATATGGTTGAGCCGTGCTATGGAAGACGGCGACAGGGGGGACTGATGTACGGGGCTAGTGGTCGTTTTACTGTGTGTTGTTTATTTGATGATTGGGTAAGTGATGTGATTAAGCGTGGTTTTAGTCATGTGAGTATGGTTTGTGATTATGTGATTCATGTGGATGTCGTTAGTTGTTATGTCTTACTAGTATGCCCTAATTTAACGGTTACCCATGATGGTGAGCGAATAGCTCATCCCCTTAACTACTTTCTCCTACTGAGCTAAAGCTCACCCCCTTCATTACTATTCTACAGGTTTTGAGCGGGACGTGATCTAGAGGACGTATCAGAGCTTGGGAGCTAGCGAGAGTCTTAGTTTTATTTGGTCTAGAGACGTACTTTCCTCTTGTCATTAAACATCTTTATTACTTGTTTTCGAGATGTTGACTCGCTTGTCAGGATTGATCGGTTTAAACTATTATTGGAAACTTATTTCGTTTAATGTCGCTTTTATTATTGTTATTCGTGGTTCACGTCTCGAGTCCGGTCAAAACCGGATTTGGGGCGTGACATCCCTGGACTCCACCGACTCTACTTCCTCAACCCCAATCAATAAGTGATTTTGTAAGAACCACCCCCGGTCGATCCCGATCGAACCGGAGGTTTTCGGCGAAAGTTGACTTTTTGCCGAAAAGTCAACCTATGACTCCAGGAGTCATTCATGACCTTTCCGGGGCCCAAAAAGCTTAGTCGTCGTTACGGTTAGCTTAATTGGGTCGTTTCCTTTCAAATGACTGTAATTGTTAACAAGTCAAACTCGGGTCAAACTACGTCGATTTTGAATTATTAATGATTAAATTAATAAGAGCTGAGATATTTTGGGATAGGAGTGGTCCCCACATGGACACATGTCCATGTTAGATTGGAGGGGAAGAAAGGTGGGTTAAAAGACCAAATGGTCCCCACATAAGGACAAAGGAGATAGAGATGGGTTAAAGGACGAAATAGACATTTCCACTTTGAGGATAAGAGCACATGGGGCAAATTTTCAGCATTTTCTACCCCTTTGGCCCACCACCATCCTAGCTAGAGAGAGAAAGAGTGCAAAAAAAATCCATTGTTGCTCGAAGAAGAAGAAGAAGAAGAAGAAGAAGAAGAAGAAGAAGAAGAAGAAGAAGAAGAAGAAGAAGAAGAAGAAGAAAGGTCATCCAAGCTCCATTTCTCCATCGAAATTCCATTTTTCTTCCATATTACTTCTCCTCTCTTCATTCCCTACATTGAGAACTCTTTTATATTCGTTTTTGAGCAACTAAAATCCATGGGTCTTGGAAGAATCAACTTGTTTTGGAGTGGGTGTGGTTGGAAACAAGAAAACAAAGTTGGATTTGTAAGGAGATGTAAAGAAAACGTTGGATTTGAAGATTGGAGTTGAAACCCTAACTTGGAGAAATGGGGAAGATGTAAAATTGAGACTATTATTAAGGGGCTTTCGATGAAACTTGTTGGATTAAGGACCTAAAGCACATTTGGAACGAATTTGGAGAAAAAGGGAAATTTTCCAGCTATCGGAGGCTCGCCGGAGCGCCGCCCGGCCGCCGGAGGACGTCCACTGGTGCCGGAGTTTGAGAACACGGCTGGGCACCTCGGGAATCGTGCCTCAAGACATGTACATGGGGACTCGTGCCTTGGGAGTCGTGCATCGGGAACCGTGCACTCGGGGCTCGGGTGTTCGAAGCCCGGTTGTTCGTGAATTTCGTGCTTAAAACCGTTTAAATTGAAAAAAAGCGAATTGTTGGTTTACTTTCGGTTTTCGTCACTTTAAATCAATGTTAGACTCGTTATTAATTTATCGTGTTCCATGTTAATTTAGAGTCCGGGCTTCGTCCACAGAAGAGGTGATTAGCCAAGGTCGTCAGCGCAAGTTTGGATAGCTTTCGAGGTAGGGAATAATAGTAAATTCCGCTTTTAATTTAAAGAATGCTCATAGTATGCCTATAGGATAATAATAACCGGAAAGGTCCTAGTTTTCATATAGGATGTGCTTCACTTTAATAATCGCTTTTAATTACAATAATAACCGGACGAGTCTTAGTTTGCATGTAGGATGTGATTCACTAGATTAATCGCTTTCAATTATGCGAATTTGTCGTGCTGGTAGAATGGTCATGTCGAGCCTTAGGATTGTTTGTGATTGTGATCTTTAGTCTTGAAATGTCGATGCATGTTCCATGTTTTGATTAACTTAAGAGTCTTATTCAGTTAGGTGAATTATGATAAGCATGATATGAATGATTACTTAGTTGTCTCGTAATATGATTGGTTGAATGAATGTGATGAGTGTGATGTGGATTGTTATCTCGTGATGTGGTTGAATGAATGGATGTGATGAATGTGATATGAATGGTTGTACGGTGATATGATTGGTTGAGTGATTGTGTGGAATGATTATATGATTGTGCCTTGTGATATGATCGGGTGAGTGATAGACCGATTGGGCGTGGTTGGTAAGTCATGCTGGTAAGCTTGGTTTGACAACGTGTGTGGTTGTATTGTGTTTGATATGCCATTGTGCGGTTTTGTTTGTGTACCCCAAGGTGTGTTTCCGGGAAGATACCTAGGCCGATGTGTGTTTCCGGTATGGTGTATGATTGTGTACCCCGAGGGGGTAACTCCGGGAAGACATATAGGCCGATGTGCGTTTCCGGTATAATGTACGTTTTTTACCCCGATGTGCGTTTCCGGGAAGACGTCTAGGCCGATGTGCGTTTTCGGTATGACGTGTGGTTATTTACCCCGAGGTGTGATTCTGGGAAGGTACCTAGGCCGATGTGCGTTTCCGGTATGATATACTACTTGTTTCACCCCGATGATATGTGTTCCTTTGGGGACATTTCCGGGATTACTTGCTTCACCCCGATGATATTTGTTCCTTTGGGACTTTTCCGGGAACCCCAATGATATGTGTTCCGTTGGGGACATTTCCGGGAGCCTCGATGATATGTGTCTCCTCTGGACCGAGGGGCATTCCAGTATGACGTGTTGGTTTGTGTGTGGATCGGAGTCTTGTGGTTTTGATTATCTATATTTCGGTACTCGTGTGTTTCTTTAGTTGACTCTATTGGTTAATAAGTTGTCTCCCTGTTGATCTCATTTGAGTACTATTTTATTAAGTGTTGCAATTCTTGTTGATCTCTAATTATAGTGTCTTTTGGATAATCGTACTAATCGGGTTTTTTTGTTGTCTAAGCGGGGTTTCTTTTTACTTTACTACTTTTTCCTACTGAGCGTAAGCTCACCCCCTTCGTGTTTACTGTTTTTTTACAGGTTTCATTGATGAGTAGGCCTAGAGGATGTCTCAGGGCTCGGGAGCTCGTTGAGGGTCCGGGTGGTGTTGTGTGTTAGAGACGCACCCCTTTTTCCTTACTAAATTATGTTTTAAATTGTTTGAATTTGAGCGGTTGACTCATGTTATATTTATTGGAATTGGTATTTCGAACTAAAATTATGAGGTTCGTTTCATTTAATTTCTTCTTACCTTTATTAATTAATTACTTTTGAGTTCACGTCTCGAGTACGGTCAAAACCGGATTTGGGGCATGACATATTTAACCCACTCTCTAAATCACCTCCGCAATCGGTTTCGTCGGACACTTATCCCAAGATACCTGAATCAGTCGGCTACAATCAGGGTCACAGATCCATTGAGACTGGAAACGGAACTTTGGAGGGTCACAGTGAGATACCTTCCGAGCCAAGGATAGGAGAACCGACCAATGGTCAGAGGTTGTCAGTCCTGTGTTACAAAGTCCAAGTTTGGGAGGGAGGAATATAGCGTGTCCGGCACCAACGCTCTATCTAGTCAGGATTGAACCCGTTCATCATGTCTACGCCCTCGATACCAAGTATATTGATGGCATGTCATTGGGACATCGACCAGACGCAAATCATCCACCATGGAGCATAAATCATCCATAAGGCTCAAAGGGTAGGATCGTCTACCTGTAGTTTCATCTAGATCGAGAATACCGTTGAAGTCCCCTATCAGTATCCAATTCGGTCGTGTCGGAGTATGGCGATTACGAATCATCTCCCAAGTACGATAGCGATGATCCCGACGAGGCTCCTCATAAATCCCTGTGAGGCGCAAATCCCTATAGTCTGAGGTCGAAACTTCGGCATCAATATACCTCGGGGACGACGTTTTAAGCACCACATCAATCCCTGAAACCCATAATAACGCCAGACATCTCTGACTTAGGGTATCCCGAGTCTTCCTAGAATAGGGAACGCAAAGAAAGTCCCGAAAACCCAATGATCGGGAAAGCAGAGTACAATTCTGTTCAGTCAACATTGTTTCCGATAGGAAGAGCAGATGAGGCTGATGGTCGCACAACAATTGTCGTAATTGCTGCTTATGCGGCCCACTCCCCATTCCCCGACAATTCCACGCCAAGAACCGAAGGTCTGGAGTGTCTCCTGATGGCGGAAGAACCCCCGAATTTTGAACCCTCACGAGACCTTGTGATAATAGAGATTGGGGTAAACTTGGAACTCTCACGAGACCTTGCAAACCGATCTCATTCAGCCCCAGGTCAGACACAATTGGGGACGAGGGAACAGATGATGCCTGGCCAGACGACAAGAGTTTAGGGCCCGAACCTGGGTCCCAATTTCGCTGCAAAGGATTCGAAGTCGGGGGTGACGACTGAATGAATGAGGAAGATGATCGTCGCGTTGCGATGACGAGGAAGCCCCCACCGAACCTTGCGACCCAATCTCATTCAATCCCAGGCCAGATAAGATCGGAGACGGGGGTGGCGATGAGGGCGAGGGAGCGATAATGTAGGATGGTTTGGGGAAGAAGAAAGGTGTGATGGTGGGGATGATCGTGCTCGTGGGGATGATACATGTAGAAGGCTCACGACACTCGGAGGAATGAGACGCCATGACAACGGAGCTTAGGGAGGAGATCCAAACTGAAGCCGGGAGGCACGACGCCGCCTACGAGGAATAGCCACCGTAGAGACCCGAGATCGAGAAACCCTAAGAAAGGACATGTTTTTTTAACACTTCTCTTATTTTGAGGCTACTGATGATTGTTATTCAGTTTTTTATAAACTTCGATATTTTTTTAGCGAAAGTATTATTTATATATTCATCAAAGTAAAAGAGTCAATATATATATGCAAATCTTTTTTTAGTTGAATCTAAATTGATTTTAATTATATAAATTATTTGTAATTGTATGGTTTAATTCTTTTTTGGTATTTTTAAATTTAATCTTCTTTTACTTTTTGCATAAACACCAAATTTAGAAAAGGCAACCCTTTTACATTAGGAATTGATGCGATTCAAATGGTTTATGTTCCTACGAACATAATTGTAGAGACGTGCATTAGGGAAGGAGGGGGTTTAAAAACAGTTGAGACTTGAGAGAGTTGAAGAAAAAAAGAAAGTGACGGTAGAGAGAGAGAGAACAAGTACAGTTAGAGTCAGAGACGAGGCCATGTCATTGCCTTGCCTAGTCTGTCTCTGTTTCTTAGATTACACAGTGACAGTACGTACTTGTTGCTCTTCCTTTCTTTCATGTCCTTCTCATCACTGTTCATCCACGTTACTTTATTACTCCCGAGAAAGAAATTCACTGTATTTCCGTCACCTATGTCGTCATCTTATACATGTTTCTATTTTCTTATTCTTTCTTTTTCTCCTTTCTTATGCCTTTATTAGATTCCAATCACATTAGCTGTTACAGAGAATTTTGGGCATCCGATAAGGTTTACATATCTATACCCCTCTTCATCTGTTACTCGTTACTTCCAATTTAGCTATAATACAAACAAACAAATGTAGTTTCAAATTATTAGTTCGCATTATGGTATCGGAGTGGAGTTTTAGAGCTTTTGAATAGTTTGCTCAATGGAGAGATATAATGTCATGTTTGTTTTCTTATCATGTCTTCTTATAGTGATTTTCATCCAGGTTCAATTACTACCCAAAGTTGCCTATCATCCATCGATGATTTTTGGGTTAAATATTGAAATTTACCCTTATTTATTGGTTACGAACACTATGCTATCATCATTTTCAAAATCACATTTGCGGTACCTTATCTATTGGTCACGCGATTCCGTTAAGAAAAATGGACAGTAAAATGTTGTTTTTCCATTCCGTTAGTCATATGACCTCAATTGTCATATAATGGATGGTAAAATGACGTTTTTTCCTTACATATATTTTTTTTATCAGCAAGTTTTTTTATTTATAAAAGAACCATGTTTCAAAGTGTAAACATGGCCCCAAGGGCGAACCCTTAACAACAGTTACAAACAAGAGCATGCCTTGAAGACACCTCAAACCAGAAAACAACTAACCCAAAAAGGGTAAACAGGTCAGCAACAATCCCACGCAGGGGAAGTAAACCAGAACAAGAAACAAGGCAGGGTTTAACAAATGTCTATACCTAGAATTACTAACAATAAGCAAACCAAATCCCAACAAGGGGAGAACCAGACAAACAATACAAGAACACAAAGGTCTTACTACCCAGATTAACTGTAAAGACTGGCAAAATGAAATTGGGGTAATCTTTTGCAAAACGAAACATTGGAGTAAGTTTTCGCAAACAAGGTGTTTAAAGAGAGATTCAAAAAAAAGGAAAGAAAGAGGGGGATTGGGTTTTGGAGCAATTGGGCTAGTCAGACCCGGTCTGAAGACCAGGCCCGACTCACCCGCGTGGGCCAGCCGCGTGCTACCAGACTCGGCCCAAGAAGCGTGCGGCCCAGCCCTTCTCTCAAAACCCTAGCAGCTGACCTTTCAGCTTCCATTTCACGCGCACAGCTTCCGAGGCATCTCCTCCCTTGAAGCTCTCTCTCTCTCTCTCTCTCTCTCTCTCTCTCGCGAACAGGCCCTGAATAGCGACGCCAATCACCTTCCGGCCGCTCCCGTCCTCCTTCACCTTCTTCTTCCTCTCCCTCCACCTCGTCACACTCCAGAAACAAACCCCTCACCTGAGAAACCCCCTCGCCCTTCTCCCTCGTCGATTCGAACCAGAGCAAGGAACCTTCTCCCTCTGGTTGTCTTCGCCGGACTTAAATCGAGCCATCTCCCACCTGGTTCCTTCTTCTCCGACCTTGTATCGATGGGATTTGCACCCTTTTGGGTTCGATTCGAGAGCTTCCTGAGAGAGCCACCGCCAGCGAGGTGAGGGTTCGTCAGATCTGAGACAGGAGAAGTGTGGGTTCACGCCTGAGCCAGCACCGCCGTGGCCACACCCTCGCCACGACCCTGACGCCCCTCTCCGCCTCTTTTCCCTCACTTCAAGCTCGCCGGGAACCGCAGACGACGACCGGAGCAGCCACAGCTCGCCGGAGCCCTACCGGCTTCGATGTCGTCACAACCAGGCCAGAGATCCGGGTTTGGGCCTGACCAGTGACACAGGGCCAGACGGGCTTTTAGGGCCAGGGCCAGATCTTGGGCCGGGTAACGAATCTTGGGCTGGGCCCAGAACGAAGACTCGGGTTCTGATCCGGGTCCGGAGTCGGGTCTGGACCGGGTTCGGACCGGGTCGGACCGGATCTGGATCCGGGTTTGGGCTTGGACCCGGGTCGGATCCGGGTCAACCCAGAATTAAAGAAAAATCATTTTAAAATCAGTTTAATTAATTTAATTTGGACAATTGAAGGACAATTTTGGACCTTACCGGTATTGATTGGACACTTTTCTTTGTCAAACCTAGACGGGACTTCGCCCGAGCACAAGGGCTTGGACCCGAGCTAGAAGAACGAAAATCACGCCGGAACCCGTGTGAAGAACGGAGTTGTGACCACTCGAGCATTTCATCAGAGTTTTATTAGAGGAAGACCACAAGGTAGGAAAAGTCTTAATTTCTTGATTAACGCTTAGTATGCATGATTAGGATAATAAAATCGGAAAGGTCCTAGAATTGCCTATAGGATGTGAATAACTAGAATAATCGTACTTCAATTACTAATAAATGGATTAGTCTAGTATGCATGCTTAAGATGATGACGATTAGTGAAGCTTGCTTTCAATACTTGGAATTGATTTACTGGTAGAGAGGTTGTGAAGAGCTCTCGGATTAGTTGTGTGCTAGGTTCACATGCTTGGTTGCTAGTTATTAGGATAACATAAGAGTCTAATGAAACTAGATTAACTTGTACGATTGAATACTTAATTGATCGTTCACATGATTGTTGATTGGTTGAATGCTTACTTGGTTGATTGAGTGATTGTGTTGATATAATTGTTGATTGAAAGGATGATCGAGTATGATTGGTTGTGCCAAGGGGTACAATCAGGTGATCGATGTACCGATGGTTCATGATAAGTAAGTATGACGGTAAGGGTAATTGTGGGTATGAATCTCGTGTGGTATGTATTGATGAATGTATTGATGAACGTGTGTACTTCTAAGATTGAGGATTAAGTGAACGTCTTTGGTGTATTGTGGTGAAAGTGTGATTCGATGAGAGTTGGTCGATGGACGTATTATTGTATGCTTTCCTTATTCTTATTCTTGAATGTTAATGCTTGTTGCTTTATTCTTATCCTTGAAATGTATGCTTGTTTGTTTGGTTGTTGTTTGGTTCGGTACTACACCGGGGGGGGTGGTAATCCGGTGCCTTGTGGTGGTTGGAGTTGGACAGATACAGTGAGATATTGACTGAGTATTGGAGCCTGAGGGCATTGGTTACTGGATATTACGAGAATTGATTATTGGCAGATCCTGCAGGATATTTATTGATTATTGGCAGATCCTGCGGGATATTTATTGATTATTGGCAGATCCTGCGAGATATTGAGTGATGAGAGGAGCCTGAGGGCTCGGCAGATCATGCGGGATATTGAGTGGATTATTTCATGAGAGATGGTTACTGAGGTTTCACCCAAGGACGTGCGTCCCAGTGGAGCACCACCTTTGTTCCCTATGACCTATGGTTCTTTGGAAGCATTTCTGGGAATCCCGACGATAAGCGCCCATTTGGGATTGTTTCCGGTGCCCCAATGCATGTGCCTCCTCTGGACCGAGGGAAAATCTGATATGATATGGATACTCTGGTGGATCGGAATATGGGAACCGAGGTGATCCCAGAATCTATCTATGGATCGGAGGCTTGAGAAAGCAAGTGGTTGGCAAGATATTGATTACTCTCATTCTACTCTTATTGATCCGTTAAAGTATTTATTATGACTTTCCTTTAAGTTACTGTTATCTTGGAAAAAGCGATACTGTTTCATTATCCGGATTCCATAACATTTCATTGAGTTATAGAATTTACTCGTTCCCGTTGTGTCGATTTTCTGTGTTAGTATAATGTTCTCTGTTTATTCTCTGAGAGCTTATCGTTATCCTCGAGAATGCGTTATTGTTATCGCTGCTTTTTATTCGTTTATCATACATTTTGGTCTAAGGGTTTTAAATACTTTTGTGACATCGATTTAAAGCAGCTTTAATATTAAACTCGAAGACTGAAGTTATTTACGATTTTCCCTACTGAGCGTAAGCTCATCCCTATTTTTTTATTTATTGTGTGTACAAGTGTGCTTGGGATCTGGGAAATTCAAGGCTCGGGAGCTTCCGGATGTCTTGAGAGTTGTATTAGAGATGTGTTGGTCCACATTGTTGAACTTTATTTACCTTTTGTCACTTATCAAGTTTTGACACTATATTTGAAGTTTAGATTGAATTATTGAGGAATACTTTGGACTCGTTTTCAGCTTTAAAAGAATTTATTTCAATTGTTCCACTTTTTCCTCGTATGTTTCAGGTCACGTCTCGAGTCTGGCCAAAACCGGATTTGGGGCGTGACAATTTGGTATCAGAGCCTGGTTTCATTTGAAACAAGTTGTAATTTTCGAACTTGTTTTCAAAACCTCGGACCAACGTCAGTTAGGTAGGTAGAGTTAGGAGGTCTAAGTCGTGTACTCAGTGATGCAAGTTAAAGACTTTGATGCATAGAGTGAGAACGACTCGAGTCTTTCTGTTTTCATTGGTTGGTAAATTTGAATCTTTCTATTAAAACGGTTACATCGCTTAAGTGTGTCCTTACCCTATGAACTATCAGGTACAGTGATCGGTGAAACCGAACGGTTGAGATCGGTAGTGGATTAACGAGCAATGATCAAACCGTTGTATATTAATTAGTGAATAAATTATCTGTTAAAGCGTGTTACTGCCATGTTGATCGATTCATGTTTGTTAAAGTGGAAGGGTTAATTGATTGAGGCATGGATCAGGTTAGAGATTGGATTCGTTGGAGTGTTACTGTCGGAGTGATGATTGACCGAAGGGTGAACTTATGGAAGGATTGGACTGTTAAGATTTTGAAATTGTTTAAGTGTTGACTCGGTTATGATATTGAGAATCGTTTAAGGAATCAAGGTTGAAAAGATGATCCAATGGGGATAATTTTTTAGAAGAGAATAGAACCCGAGTATTCTTGCATCCTCTTTGATTGTGCGTGTACTATGAAGAGTATGAGAACTCTGTGTATTGATTGTGTTGTGTACTCTGTGTATTGACCGTGTTGTGTACTTTGCGGAGTATGAGAACTCCAAGTGTTGAATGCCTTGTGAAAATCTATTGGTAATTATCGACTTGTTTAAGTGCCCACCGTTATTTAAGAATTAAAGTTGAAATTAATTTTGAGTCGAAATCGATAGTGGGTTTTAAATTGACTTTGAGTTTGAAGCTAAAGCTTAACTTAAATTGGAAATTGAATTGGAAAGTATGTCGAGACAGAGATTGAGGTTGAGATTAAGATCGGGTGTAGATCGGATGAACGAGCGATGCTCGGGTTGGTTATAACATGTTGATTAAATGATTATTGAGGGAATTGCCGCTTAGGACGGTCGTCAGTTGGTAAGTAAAACCTGAAGGGTTAATTTAACCGGGTGATATCAAGATATTTGCTAAGAACCGCGTGAGTTACTGTGGTGTTCAAGATGTTGTGTAATTGAGGTGTTTGGTGTGTACCTTATGGGTAGGACTCTGTGTACATGTTATCATATAATGTCCCGCTTAAGCGGATGGTTAGAGGAAAATACAAACGGGTCATGCCGAATTTTCGGTAGAAACTGAAGTGTTTGCAATATCATGGACTGACTCAGGGGCGCCACTGTAGTCGAGCGTGATAGAGGGATGTCAAGTGGTTACAACGAGATTCGGGGACGCCTGAATCGGGTTGTAACGACGTGAGATCGACATGAATGTTATAAGGGAAAAGTAGGGGATTAAGATTATGGAAAAGAGTTGAGGACATAAATTGTGAAATTTATCGTATTACGATTTTGGACCCTAGTGTTGGGAAGAGACCCAATCGAGGGGTATGCTTGTTGCTTTGCGAATTGTGTGAATTGATTGAGATTGTTCCTCCTATGGGAGTTGATTGATTTGTTTGAACACCGTTGATTGTTGTTGTGAGACGCATTCAGTTGCGGCTTTTTCTGCCTTTATATAAAGTATTCTATATATCTACTGAGCCAAGTGCGGTTGGTCTTTTTATGATCTTTGTGGACGCGCGTGAACGTCCTTGTGTCTTGATCGAACCGGTTGTTCTAAACGAGACTTTGTGCTAGCGATCCAAGTGGGATCCCTTTAAGACGCATGAGAACGTCCCTTTAGGATAAATCAAACCACTTGAGTTATTTGAGTACACGAGATGTCCCGTGTTTTCAGTCCGAGAGGGATCAGGAGTTGCCCCGTTGTGCGGTAGAGCCAGACACCAGCCGTTAGTCTGGCAGGGACAGCGAGCGCCAAGGTGCGACTTTCACAGGGCACCAGAGCTCGAGGTAGACCGGTAGGATCACCATCAAGCATTCCTCCAGTCGCAGAGTCGACTCAGGCGACCCCTATGGATAAGGTGGTTCGCGCAGTACCAGCAGCGCTCAGTAGGAGACTGAAGTACCGGCACCAGAGTCTGGGCCTAAGGCCGACGCCGTTACTTTTGAGAGGCCAGGCTAGATGCACAAAAACACGGCCGGACTCTCAGAAATTGTGGTAGTTGAGTACGCCAATCAACCCCGGGAGTTCAGACCCCGAGACGGGTGTAGTGTGATTAGAGTGGATTACCCGCAACTTTGTTAATTCGAGAGTATTCGGTTGGTCATCTGTGAATATTTTCGCGATCGTTCTACTTGAGAAGGAAGCATGATACTGGCGACAGCTTGTGCAAATCAGGGTAGAGGTGACTTTTAGCTGTTCAATAGATTGTTCCTGGAACAGTATCTTTCCCTCGACCTGTTCGAGAGGACCAACACCAACGGTTGTTGAATAAGCAACGGGAAGGGATGACCGTCTCTAAGTATGAGGCGAGGTTCACGTTCCTGTACCGCTTCGCGCCGAGATGGTGCAAACCGAGGAGAGCCGCCACGGGCGTTCGAGAGAGGACTCCCCCCGTCTGGCGCAGATCAAGTTGTTACCTTCAGAATGAGAATTTTCAGTACTAGTGGAACATGCGCTAGCCGTTGAGAAGCATCTTCAGGAGACCGCCAGAGCGCGAAAGAACAGGTCGAGGCCGAGTGGCTTCCTAAGGTCGTCAAGGAGTCGCAATACTAAGAGGCAAATGATCTCAGGATTGTTTTAACCACGGACCCAGTCCGATGGGACACGGCGGGTTGGGGTGGCAGCGTCGGTTGGACCTGCCCCAGTGGCACAGTTTTGCCATTCGTACAAACAGTGTGGACATCTGGGCCGGAACTGCCCGTGGAATGTTGTATTCACAAACCGTCCTACAAGTCGGCCTACGAGAGCCGATAAGAGGACATGCTATCACAACAGCAGATTCTTTCACCACCACCGAGAGGAGGACTTCTGATTCAGCAGGGCCGAGCATACGCGATTGCCGGGCTCCGAGCTGAGGGACTTGATACCGATCTCGAGATCGCTTAGAGTGCCCGTTTACGATTTACATTATGGATTGTGTTTGCTAACACTTGAGCTTTACACGTGGTCGTGTTGTTTTCGTGGTTAGTTTCTGTGAGAACGGAATTACAACTAGTATGCCCACCCGTATCGTAAACACACCAACCAAAGGTGCGATAGTACCAACAAACGCCCGTTAGGGTTTGAAAGATGAGTAACAGACCAAATAGTACGGGAAGTTCTTTTCCTTCTTCGATAGTGAGAATCGATTTTTAAGAACCGATTGGTGAAACATCAGACTTTCGTCGAACACTTTCGGCAGCGAATGCCCGAACAGTAAAAGGCTGCGGCCTAGAGTAGTAAACGGTCCGAACGGTCACAAGAGATGACCAGGCAACAATGAGATCAGGGTAGCGCAGCGGAAGCGTGGTGGGCCCATGCCCACAGGAGTCGTAATCGACAGCTCCATCTACCCCTGCTAAAAGATTTAAGCTTTAAGGTTCCAACCATCGAAACATTTTTGTTTCAAAATCCCGCTTAACGAGCGAAAAGTTGCACAAGTGTGTGCCGTACTAAGAGTTTGGATTAGATTGTGCTCCCTACGTTCGTCCCGGAAGGACTAAACGGACTGCCTCCAGTTCACGCGGAACAGGCGAATAACATCGAGAGTTGTTGAAACAACTTCCCCAGCAGAGAAGGATACGGAAAACGAGAACCAGGTACCAAGGTGTACCTTTACCAACAAGAGAAGAACGAACGTCAAACGTCCTACGAGGACGAAGCATAACCATAAGATTACGCCATAGAAGTCAGAGCATCTCACGTTAAAACCCGGCAACTGATAGCCGAGGGCGATTATGACAAGTTTCCAGGCCAGTAACAAGATGGCACCGAACGAAGCGCTGTGTGGTAGGTCGGATTTTGTACCATGCATGGGCACAAGAAGAGTTAAGGGTTAATCGTTATTGGTGTTGAGTTGTTCAAGGAACGAAGGAAGGAACCTCGCTAGTTTCTGAGCGGTTCAGATTTTCGAGATCACAGTGCATGATGATTACCACCGATCGGGATAAACTTTGTTGATAAATATTGGATTGTGCTTCGCTATCGAGTGTAGTTATTTTGGTGTGTTGAAGGACACCTACTTTCGGCTAGAGCGCCAGTAAGAGGTTCCACCGTTCTTGTTGTCGCGCGTCGTTCGTCCAACTAGATGTTGGTAGAGATTCATTTTATAGCAAGTTGGTTAACTTTTGGGATCGACCGTAGTTGAGAATGATTATTTTCTCCTTATTTTAGGATCGAGATACTTATTGAGTGGTTGAATCTTTATTAGGTTGAGAATCTTGAACGGTTTTAGCAGGTGTGACCTGTCGTTAGAATTGGGCATGTATGCCGCACATCGGATAAGGTGAGCTTCTAATGGTAGTACGTTTGAGGCGTGCCGACTTCCGACTATAGGTCGGTGCTTTGTTTTATTCACTTGTTTGAGGTACGCCTACCTTTCCACGAGATGGGATGAAACGAACGTTTGTTCCAGATCATTCGGTGTTAGTGAGGTCTTTTGTTTGTTGGTTGGAGTACGTATCACTCCCTTGGAAGTTGTTTGTAGTCGGTCTTGACTTGTTAGTACTGAGTTACGTTATGTGTGGTTTCGACTTGGTTTGACTGTAAAGGGTTCCAGTAGGATATCTTTGACGACGGAATTTCGGGTGTGGGATATCGAGATCCTCACCTTAGTTTTCATAAGTGTTTAGATGTTCTCGACTCATGTTTTTACTCGGTATTCTTAAGTTGGTGAAACGTTGCACGTGTTTTCGTGAAGTTTTGGGTAAGGCAATTTGCACTGCTAAGGGTGACAATCTGTTTTGTTGTGAAACGTTGCACGTTGGATTGCGAATTGTTGAGGAAGGCTGTTTTTCACCGCCAAGTATGGTGTTCGAGAAGATAGCGTGATCTAGTGAAGAATGATTAAGTGAATGTTGCGTACACTTGGAAACGGTTAAGGACTGTGCAGAGCGAACGAAAGATTTGTGCAGTTAGAAAGCACGGACCTCTGGAGTTTACAGTCGGTGAACGCGTATTTCTGAAAGTGAGTATGAAGAGGACTTTTAACGGTTCGACCGCGTCGGAGGCAAGTTGGCCCCGCAACTTATCGAACATTTTGAGATCTTCAGGCAGGACTATGGCGGTTTCCTAGCAGCTTCCGTGTGTTCCCAAACTGCGGGAGTACACCGGGGATCCCTCGCTTATGAGTTTTGAGCGGACTGTCCCTGAGGAAGAGTCAAGAGGAGCGCGTGCGTTTTAAATTTCGAGGACAAATTTTTTTTAAGGGGGGAAGACTGTAAAGACCGGCAAAATGAAATTGGGGTAATCTTTTGCAAAACGAAACATTGGAGTAAGTTTTCGCAAACAAGGTGTTTAAAGAGAGATTCAAAAAAAAAGGAAAGAAAGAGGGGATTGGGTTTTGGAGCAATTGGGCTGGTCAGACCCGGTCTGAAGACCAGGCCCGACTCACCCGCGTGGGCCAACCGTGTGCTACCAGACTCGGCCCAAGAAGCGCGCGGCCCAACCCTTCTCTCAAAACAATGGCAGCTAACCTTTCAGCTTCCATTTCACGCGCACAGCTTCCGAGGCATCTCCTCCCTTGAAGCTCTCTCTCTCTCTCTCTCTCTCTCTCTCGCGAACAGGCCCTGAATAGCGACGCCAATCACCTTCCGGCCGCTCCCGTCCTCCTTCACCTTCTTCTTCCTCTCCCTCCACCTCGTCACACTCCAGAAACAAACCCCTCACCTGAGAAACCCCCTCGCCCTTCTCCCTCGTCGATTCGAACCAGAGCAAGGAACCTTCTCCCTCTGGTTGTCTTCGCCGGACTTAAATCGAGCCATCTCCCACCTGGTTCCTTCTTCTCCGACCTTGTATCGATGGGATTTGCACCCTTTTGGGTTCGATTCGAGAGCTTCCTGAGAGAGCCACCGCCAGCGAGGTGAGGGTTCGTCAGATCTGAGACAGGAGAAGTGTGGGTTCACGCCTGAGCCAGCACCGCCGTGGCCACACCCTCGCCACGACCCTGACGCCCCTCTCCGCCTCTTTTCCCTCACTTCAAGCTCGCCGGGAACCGCAGACGACGACCGGAGCAGCCACAGCTCGCCGGAGCCCTACCGGCTTCGATGTCGTCACAACCAGGCCAGAGATCCGGGTTTGGGCCTGACCAGTGACACAGGGCCAGACGGGCTTTTAGGGCCAGGGCCAGATCTTGGGCCGGGTAACGAATCTTGGGCTGGGCCCAGAACGAAGACTCGGGTTCTGATCCGGGTCCGGAGTCGGGTCTGGACCGGGTTCGGACCGGGTCGGACCGGATCTGGATCCGGGTTTGGGCTTGGACCCGGGTCGGATCCGGGTCAACCCAGAATTAAAGAAAAATCATTTTAAAATCAGTTTAATTAATTTAATTTGGACAATTGAAGGACAATTTTGGACCTTACCGGTATTGATTGGACACTTTTCTTTGTCAAACCTAGACGGGACTTCGCCCGAGCACAAGGGCTTGGACCCGAGCTAGAAGAACGAAAATCACGCCGGAACCCGTGTGAAGAACGGAGTTGTGACCACTCGAGCATTTCATCAGAGTTTTATTAGAGGAAGACCACAAGGTAGGAAAAGTCTTAATTTCTTGATTAACGCTTAGTATGCATGATTAGGATAATAAAATCGGAAAGGTCCTAGAATTGCCTATAGGATGTGAATAACTAGAATAATCGTACTTCAATTACTAATAAATGGATTAGTCTAGTATGCATGCTTAAGATGATGACGATTAGTGAAGCTTGCTTTCAATACTTGGAATTGATTTACTGGTAGAGAGGTTGTGAAGAGCTCTCGGATTAGTTGTGTGCTAGGTTCACATGCTTGGTTGCTAGTTATTAGGATAACATAAGAGTCTAATGAAACTAGATTAACTTGTACGATTGAATACTTAATTGATCGTTCACATGATTGTTGATTGGTTGAATGCTTACTTGGTTGATTGAGTGATTGTGTTGATATAATTGTTGATTGAAAGGATGATCGAGTATGATTGGTTGTGCCAAGGGGTACAATCAGGTGATCGATGTACCGATGGTTCATGATAAGTAAGTATGACGGTAAGGGTAATTGTGGGTATGAATCTCGTGTGGTATGTATTGATGAATGTATTGATGAACGTGTGTACTTCTAAGATTGAGGATTAAGTGAACGTCTTTGGTGTATTGTGGTGAAAGTGTGATTCGATGAGAGTTGGTCGATGGACGTATTATTGTATGCTTTCCTTATTCTTATTCTTGAATGTTAATGCTTGTTGCTTTATTCTTATCCTTGAAATGTATGCTTGTTTGTTTGGTTGTTGTTTGGTTCGGTACTACACCGGGGGGGGTGGTAATCCGGTGCCTTGTGGTGGTTGGAGTTGGACAGATACAGTGAGATATTGACTGAGTATTGGAGCCTGAGGGCATTGGTTACTGGATATTACGAGAATTGATTATTGGCAGATCCTGCAGGATATTTATTGATTATTGGCAGATCCTGCGGGATATTTATTGATTATTGGCAGATCCTGCGAGATATTGAGTGATGAGAGGAGCCTGAGGGCTCGGCAGATCATGCGGGATATTGAGTGGATTATTTCATGAGAGATGGTTACTGAGGTTTCACCCAAGGACGTGCGTCCCAGTGGAGCACCACCTTTGTTCCCTATGACCTATGGTTCTTTGGAGGCATTTCTGGGAATCCCGACGATAAGCGCCCATTTGGGATTGTTTCCGGTGCCCCAATGCATGTGCCTCCTCTGGACCGAGGGAAAATCTGATATGATATGGATACTCTGGTGGATCGGAATATGGGAACCGAGGTGATCCCAGAATCTATCTATGGATCGGAGGCTTGAGAAAGCAAGTGGTTGGCAAGATATTGATTACTCCCATTCTACTCTTATTGATCCGTTAAAGTATTTATTATGAATTTCCTTTAAGTTACTGTTATCTTGGAAAAAGCGATACTGTTTCATTATCCGGATTCCATAACATTTCATTGAGTTATAGAATTTACTCGTTCCCGTTGTGTCGATTTTCTGTGTTAGTATAATGTTCTCTGTTTATTCTCTGAGCGCTTATCGTTATCCTCGAGAATGCGTTATTGTTATCGCTGCTTTTTATTCGTTTATCATACCTTTTGGTCTAAGGGTTTTAAATACTTTTGTGACATCGATTTAAAGCAGCTTTAATATTAAACTCGGAGACTGAAGTTATTTACGATTTTCCCTACTGAGCGTAAGCTCATCCCTATTTGTTTATTTATTGTGTGTACAAGTGTGCTTGGGATCTGGGAAATTCGAGGCTCGGGAGCTTCCGGATGTCTTGAGAGTTGTATTAGAGATGTGTTGGTCCACATTGTTGAACTTTATTTACCTTTTGTCACTTATCAAGTTTTGACACTATATTTGAAGTTTAGATTGAATTATTGAGGAATACTTTGGACTCTTTTTCAGCTTTAAAAGAATTTATTTCAATTGTACCACTTTTACCTCATATGTTTCAGGTCACGTCTCGAGTCTGGCCAAAACCGGATTTGGGGCGTGACATTAACTAACAATAAGCCCAACACTAAAAAAAGCAGAGAACTAAAAGGGTAAAATAAAAAACCCTAGTTTCATAGAACCTCCAGCTTCACACCAGCAACCAACAAGGCCGCCAAGACCCGATCACCGCAAATCCACACCTACGAACCCGAAGAGACAATGACCCTTACCCCCTAAACCACATTTGCCTACTCTTCGAAACCGGCCTGAAGACCAAACAACCTCAGGGTGGCCAACACCAACAAAGACCGTGAGGCCCCAACCACTAAACGGGTTGAGAAGGGGAAGAGGACTGTAAATGAGGCTTAAAGAGTAAAGGGGATATCTGTAACAATGGATACGACACCCATCTCGACGCTGGCCAGCACCAAACGACGATTGAACCACCAAAAAGGCAAATCTGATGGGAAAGGGAGGAAGAGCGAGAACGGACTAGACCCCACCCTCAGTGACCGCGAGCCCTCCTGTGACCCAGCCCCTCCAAATCGAAACACAAATCTCCGAACATGCCAACGGGCTAACAACCTACTCGAAACTCGAGAGGCCCCGACCCAACGAGGCCGGGAAAGGAATATCTGACTAAGAAAAGGAGGAGAGAAATACCTTTGAGTAGCCGACCATCAGGAAAGCCCAAATCCTCCTCAGCGAGCTCAGAGCTTCCAGATCTGCGACAAATCCTTGCCGGAAATGGTTCCCACAGAAGATCCACAAGTGAGGACACCTGGAAGGAGAGATGAGGACCAAAAGAGAGTAGATCTGGTGTTGGGCTGTCAGAATCGAAGACCAGGGGGAAGGAGGAAGAGAGTAACGAAGGAAAACGGGTGAAGGAAACTGAGACCAGCCCCGCCGGCAACCTCTAAGGGTTGGAGGTCACCGGCGAGGGAAGAGGAGAAGCGAGAGCGACGCTGTAGACGGGGTTGCTAGGGCTTTCTAGAGAGAGGGCAGAGCCTCTCTCTCTAGAACTTTATAAAAAATTGGGCACTAATCACCTCCAACTTTTTTTCCTTACTTATTTGACTTTTATACATTTTATAAGGAACATTACTATTGCACCCTCGTTGTTGTTCCTTATAAAATATATAGAGGTCAAATACTTAAGGGGAAAAAACGTCATTTTACCATCTATTATATGACACTTGAGGTCATATGACTAACGGAATGGAAAAAACAGCATTTTACCTTCCATTTTTCCTAACGGAATTGCGTGACCAATAGATAAAATATCGCAAGTGTGATTTTGAAAAAGGAGGATACCATAGTGTTCGTGACCAATACATAAAGGTAAGTTTCAACATTTAATCCATGATTTTTTATAAGTGGATCATATATACATGTTTGTTTTTTATCACAATTCCTAGACTAATACTAATCTGTTGCATGCACTAAGTTTGAAACCCTATATCCTATTCAACCCAACTTATGTTATATATACATGCATAGAAAGATTGTATAAACGCACATCCAATGGAGTCCGTTATGAGGTTCTATTCCACAAACAAGGGATGAAAAGTTAGTTTTTTTATTTTGATTTTACGATTCTCTATCATTAAATCAATGAATCCATCAATGTATTAGATTTGGGATTAAGAGTTGGGTCGAATATAAACCGTTGACAGTTCTGTAGATTCAACTTCCACTGTAAATCCATCAATGATAATGTATTTATTGTAATTGATCATGTGCATTCATCCAATGATAAAGTTTGTTTTTATAAATAAAGCCTACGTAGGTGAAATCATTGACAAAATCGCTGTCTGTTATGTTCATGTTACTTTAACTTTGAGAGGGAGTGACATTTTTGACCAAGACATGTCATGTTGCAACGAAGATCATGTAGTTATAAAGTAGAGTAAATTTAAATCGTTGAAAAGATGCATGTTTAATAGGGTTAGGTGTAATTTATGAAGAAGAGAAAGGTGAAATGGCAAGCTGGTGTCCTGCCAGGACTGTCTTTAACTACTTGTATGAATATCCATGACATGCCTCCCTGCTGCCCATAATATTTGACCACTGCTTTTCTCATTTTTCTTCTTTCAGTCGTCACATCACTTGTTCACATATCACACTCCATCTGTTGTTACATAGACCTCGTCCCACAATCTCATCTTCATTGTAACTGTCACCTGTGATCATGTGCTGTGTTAAGGTCACACTTTTTTTATTAGAGCTTGTATACTAGACTGTTTTTTGTTTGGATCAGCTCAACAAATTAATCAAGGAAGAATCTAAGTCCAAGCAGGACAAGAGAAGAATACAAAACCATGACAAATAAACTGTCTACAAGAATTGAAGGCTCACAATTCGAAAAGAAAAGAACACAATTTTTTGGTCAATAAACAGTTTCTCAAGAGACCATCATCAGACGCGTTATCCGATCCGATGAACAGTATCTTTGAGTGGATAGGGTGAATCCCTTGGCTCCATAAGAACTGAATAATTAGTACCCCTTCGTCCACAGCGGATCGGCCCCATAAGATCCGCTCGGATAGTACTCACCGAACTTGAGTGAGAACAGGCAGACTGTTGTACAGAAACTCACCGTACCAATCTTGAACCAAACGAGATCAAAATCCACCAGACGACCAACCCCTCCCCCGCTTAGATCGAATGCACCAATTAGGTCGTTATTGCCAATCAACATACGAAACACTTGCCCGCAAAGAACCCGACTTTCATATCGTACTGAATGAGTGATTTTGAATTCTATTGAATACTGAATCACCCCTTTCCATAACACGATTAAACACCGCCCTATTTCTTAGAATCCGGATATGCCAAGTCAAATAACATACTCGAACCCAAGATTTCCACCAATGATGAGAACTCATGCCCTTCCAAATAGATAAAACACCCCCTATACTTTTGGGCATCACCGAAACCATACCTACTAGACAAAAAGACGACCCCATAACCACCAAGAAACAGAGCAATGCAAGAAGAAGTGCTCAGAGGTCTCCATACAAGACCTACACAAAGAACAAAACATTTGGTTCAAACTTAAAATCCACACCCCGTCCTTCCAAGAAGATCGATGTAGGTAAGGCATTCTGAACCGCCAACCACACCAAAAGAGAATGCTTTGACGATATACCAGATACACACAACACTAACGCCCAAGAATCTGTAATCACATTCTCCCATTCCATCAAAAGAGCATAAGCAGCATAAACAGTGAAACTCGAGCTGCTTCTTCTCCAAACAATCTTGTCTTTCAAATCGGGAACAACCACGTGTTCATCCAAAACCTCCAACAAAGCGACCACCTCACTATTCCCGGCATGTCTCCTACTCCCACGAAAATCGATTGACCACCCAACACTCTTTTACAACTCATCTTATTTTTAGCAGAGACGGCCTCAGTCTTGGGAGTGGCATCAACGGACTCACTCCTAGGAGTAACGTCAACGACCTTACTCCCGAGAGCGGCACCAACGCCCTTAGTGTCTTCATCGGATTTGGAGTCGGAGTCGGACACACTATCGCTCCTGATCTCGTTGTCGTTCTCGTCATAGTTGATTTCCACTATGGGAGCACGTTTGGTAGGCTTCTTCTTTTTAACCGCCTTGCTTACGTACCAAACGTCGACCGCAGCAGTGGAGCTTGATGCCACTCTCGGACTAGGTCCTCTTTGTAATGTATGCCTCAGAATAAGCGCCGATGACTAGGACTCTAGCCACAGAGGTCGGATCTGGTGGTGTAATAGTTCAAAGCCAAGAGCAGGGGAAAACTCCCCAGAAATCCGACAAAAATCCCTTGTAGGCCAGAGCCACATCGGCACAAAAAGCTTGGCCCGGTCACTTCTCCAGATCAGCAAGAGGATGTCTGAACTTAAATATGAGAGCATAATAGTGGGGGAAGAGGGGGGATGCAGAGCAGTACACGCACTACTTTGTCAACGACCTCCGACAACGAAGCAGTTAGCTGCCAGCACACCTTCACAAAGAAAACAGGAGAGGGACACCTCTGAACTCGGTTCTGTTCGTAGTGAACAGAGCAGTCCACACCAGCGAGGCACCGAGGAGCTGGTGGTCGGACCATACGTGGCGGGTCGATGAGAGTACACTAGAGTCGAGAAGCACCAATACTCTGGCCATAGAGGTCAGATCTGGAAAGCTCACAGTTGAACTCTGACAGCCAGAGCAAAGCTTCGTCGGCCAGTACCAAAGCTGCGAGAGCGAGTCACTGAGTTGCTGGTGAGCGGACCACACACGATAGAGACGAAGAGAGCACATCAGAGTCTAAAATCACTAGAACTCCAGTTATAGACGAACTCTGAAAACCAGAGCAAGACTTCGTCCGTCAAGACAAAGTTGTGTCAAGAGGCAACAACGAAGAGGACGAGCTGCAACACCTGAGAGGAGGACTCCAATGGACGATGGCCAAGAAATAGGAGTTGAGGTTGTGAAAATCCAATCGGAACCAAGACGAGGGAGGTTGCAAGGAGGACGGGCGAAGAAGGGGTAAAAGAGGGAAGTACGACCCAACGATGATCGTGGTGGCTGAAGCCACCTGAACCACCGCCGACGACTGTAAAGTGGGAAGACGTAGACTAGGATTATTGGGGACAATTTTGAGGAGAATTTTTTTTAATATACATATATCATTTCCAATCAAATAATTTAATGAGCTATTATTTTAATAGCCGAAATCATTAACTATGGCCTCAAACTCTTTAATGTTGTTTCCTTAAGTAAATTCATCTAAATATGCTGAGGCTCCGTTACTTGGACGAGTTTTACGGTGAATCAGATTTTCTGAGCTCACACCCTTTCAAAATCATATGATATATCTCTTGTGACAATGCACTTATAAACTTGTATTATTTAAACTTACAAAATTGAATTTAAAACCCAATGGGGTGACAAGAACTACTCAACATTCTATAATCATCCACACATATTGGTTAATTAATATTTTTATAAAACATAAAAAATAACATTATGTCTTCATTATTAATAAACTCATAGCGGTTTTAATATGTTTCAACTCGAATTTTTTGCTTAATGTTAAGGACTATATCAGAGATTATTAAAGCAACTACAATAATGTGGCATGTGTTGCGACCCGCGAATCAAACCGTATTTTTTTAGTTTACGAGACGACCTGCTGTGGCGCGTTGTTGTTGCGGCCCATGAACCGCAAAAATGCGATTCAGTCTGCAGCATACGACTCGCGCCCCGAAAACACAGGTCACGTGTCGTTCCACACGGGTCACCGCCTCCACCAATCACCACTTTATTTTTTGATCAGCAAGTTTTTATTATAAAAGACCATGATTTCAAAAGTGAAAAACATGGCCGAGGGTATTACCCATCTAGTTACAACAACGAACATGGCTTAAAATCCAACCAACACATTACAACAATGGGTCTAACACAAACCTACGCCCAGATAACTCACATGAAGCACAAGTACACAAGGGCCGAGCCCAAAACATAAAGTACAACAACAGGCCCACCTAGGGGCAAACCGGGCCAACCAGGCCCAAAACAAACGTAAAACCTAAACAACGAAGAAAGAAAAGAGAGACCTCGAGCCCCGAGCCACCGAAGATCCACGCCCCAACTGCCTGAACCACTTCTTTGAAATGAAGCACCAACGACCGAACACGGCCGGAAAACAATCGACAACAACCGGTCAAAGCACCGAGACGAGAAGTGAGAGCCTAAACGCCGAGAAGCCAACCCCAAAAACAATGGAGCCAATCCCACTCAGCACCACAAAACAATAACCACCCAAAAACCTCTTCTTCCCCCTCAACCCGCAAGGATCCAACAAAGTGCAAAGAAGGAGCCCCAACGCTGGGAAAACCCACCGTCGACCCAAAACTCTGGAAGTTCCCTTGGATCTAAACCATCCACCACACCCAAAGTGAAAATCCACCAAACCCAACCCCCACAACTTCAACAGAGCATAAGGCTGAACAACCCACGCCGGGAAACGCCGGCCGTGAGCCCTGAACCACACTACCATGGTCGGGAAAAGAAATTTGAAGAGGGGAGGGTTTGGGAAGTAACCCAGAGGATAGGGGATGAGGAGTCCAAGGAGAAAACAACCAAGTAAAACCCAGATCCCGTCTCTCCGATCTCCGAGAAGGAGATCCCGACGATGGCCATCACCAACCGATCGGCCAGTTGGGGGAGAGACAACGACCAGAGCCTCAAAAGAGAGGCGGTGGCATCAGGAAACAGGGGGGCGCAAACAGAAGGGAAAGAGAGTACTTGGACACGGATCTGAACTCCCCTTTCTCAGATCTCGGAGAAACCAAGACCCATCGGTGGCCAACACCATCCGGAAGACCAAAACGGCGAGAAAACAACTCCTAAAAGGGCGCCGAGGAGTAGATCTGAGCAACCAAGGTATTAGAGGAGGTAGAACACCGAGTGGTTTGAAGGAGGAAGGAGGAAAGGGTCAGAGAGAAGAGAGAAAGGGAAGTAGAGAGCAAGAGAAGATGACCACCGGCGACAGCCCCGGGAGGCCGCCACCGGCGGTCAAGGACGGAGGGAGAAGAAGTGAACTCTGGCTTAGGGTTTGGAAAAGTCTAGAGAGAGGTCGAAGCTTCTCTCTCTAGACCATTAAGTTTTCCCACCAATCACCACTTGACACATGGTATTTTGAAGAAAAAAAATCCGACCGATGCTAACAGTCGGAAATCAATGGTAATTATTATTATTATTATTATTATTATTATTATTCATAAACCCCTACATTCTAACCCTATAAATACCCCCAAACCCCATTTTCATTTCACACTAACACTTCTACAACTTCTCTACACTCTTTTGTACAAAATTTCTCTCCTCAAACTCGCTACAAAATGTCTGTCGGTGGCAGTCCATCATATGAGGAGTTGGAAGCGCAAATACTTTTAGTTGAAGAACGACCTCGACGAAGGGTTGAGAGAGGCATACAAAGAGTAATACTAATGATCAACGTTGTGAGGGAGAGGATCGAACATGGGGAACCTCCCCGACGAGACATTCCCAGAGGTCGTCTCAAAGCCCACGATCAACTAATGAAGGATTATTTTGTCGATCAGCCCTGTATGGGCCCGCTATGTTTAGGCGTCGGTTTCATATGTGCCGACAACTTTTTGAACGAGTGATGGGCAAGGTAGCGGAGCATGAAGATTACTTCGTTTATAAGCCGAACGCTGTTGGACGCTTGGGGTTATCAACGCACCAGAAATGTACCGCCACGATACGGATGCTTGTGATGGGTGCTCGGCCGATTCGTTGGACGAAACCTTACGCATTGGGGTAAGTACAATACACGAATGTTTACACATATTTTGCAAGGCCATCATTGAGGTTTTCGGGGATGAGTACGAGCGTTCACCCACACCAGAGGACTTGACCCGATTACTAAGAGAGGGGTACAACCAAAGGTCCCCTGACATGATTGGGAGTCTTGACTGCATGCATTGGGAGTGTAAGAATTGCCCAACCGCATCGCAAGGAGCCAATGGACGGGGAGATCACCACGAGCTAAGTACCACTATGCTTAAAGTTGTAGCGTCAAGTGATTTATGGATTTGGAATGCTTTTTCGGGATGGCTGGGTCGAACAACAACATCAACGTTCTCAACAACAGCCATTTGTTCCACGATGCTTTCTTGGAACATGAGCTTATCGTGGAGTACGAGATCAATGACCATCAGTACGACCAACCTTATTATTTGGTGGACGACATTTACCCATCATGGAGTCGGTTCGTGAAGACTATTCGGCATCCCTATACTAACAAAAAGAAATTGTTTGTTAAGGTCCAAGAAGGTGCTCAGAAAGATATTGAATGGGCATTTGGATTTCTTCAAGCACGGTGGCACATCATTTCCTGTCTCGCTCGTCTTTGGAGAAAGTTCGTTATGGCTGATATCATGCACACTTGTATCATTCTACACAACATGATTGTAGAGAATGAACGCGACCGGTACGAATATGGAGATGACGAATTGTTGTTCGACCACCTCTAGAAATACCACAATGGAGACCACCAGAACGATGGCACCGAGGAGATCCCTTGGCATACCAAGCATGCTTGGACTCTTGACTTAGCGTCACAAATGACTCCACCCCCCGGAAACTACAAAATAACCTTATTGAGCACATATGTGGTCGATTTGGAACGCATTTCAATCCCATCGATTAGTGAAGATAAATTTTTATATGCAACAATTGTGTACTTGGTGTTATTTTTTGGGATGAATAAAATTTATTTGAAGTTATGTTGTTATTAATTATTTTTATCAAATTTATTTCAATTTTATATAACGTTTAATGTTTTAATAAAAAATTGAATTAAATCAGCAAAATATCAATTCAGCATATAGTCAACATCCACTCACAATACGGGCCCTTATCCGGTTTGTACCACTGCAGAGCACAGTTTATTTTTAAGGCCTGGAAACCATCATTTTGCACAATCAACATACAGTTTGATAATCCAGTTGACCCATTGTACATAGTCTAATAATACATAAAATGGGTAGATATTTGACTCTTGTAGCAAAGAGCTAGAGATAAGGATGCTGAGAAGCTACCCTGTCCCAATAACTCTGTTGGAACCAACCGATGCCAACGACAACAAATTTAAGTAGTTTCAACGATGGGTCTATGAAGTGAAACCTGATTGATATCAAGTCCTGCTACGTAGTTATGGGTAACAGGTAAAATTATATCGATCAATTGATACGCCTAACCCGATTTGATATGTTCTTTTATGTAAATAAACATATATATTATGTTCGTTTCGTATGATAAACAAAAGTAATTGACGTCAAACATTTAAGAGACAAACTTGATGCTACTCGCTTCTGTCAATACCTCCTTCCTCGATTCTGTCGAGACTAATGTAACACCCCGTCGTGCCTCACACAGAGCCCCACGCGCGGCGATGCTAGGTCTGCAGCCCAATACACCCCAACCCCTCTGGTGTATTGTCCACAGACAAATACCAACCTAGGTTGTTGGTGAGACTTGAACCCAAGACCTCACCCTTTATAGCATTTCCTTGAGTGATGCTATCACCAATTGAGCTGCAAATTGTCACGCCCCAAATCCGGTTTTGCCCAGACTCGAGACGTGACTAAATATTTACAGTAAAACCAAAAATGAGGAAATAAAAATAAAGTTTCCAAATGATATAAATCCTTCAAAATGTAAAGAGTCACAGCTCAAACGGTAAAATACAATCTCCAACATAAAAGAGTACACGTCTCTAAAACTAGCTAAACCCTCAAGCTCCCAAGCTCCGAGAGTCCGGCTAATACTGCTCCCGCTTAAAACCTGAAACACCACAAAGACAGGAGGGGTGAGCTTACGCTCAGTAGGGAAAATGCATAACCAGGTCACCCTTGTTGTTTAATAAACAGAAGTTCACAAGTTCATTCAAATCTTAATAAAACGAGAAACCAAACCGATGATGAAATACGGAGGCAAACCGAATGATTAACAATTTTAAAGAGTCAATAATGTTCGTAGGAAAATAAGAGAATCAATGCATTTCTTAAATACTCAATAGAAGATCGAACGTTCAAGTAATATTGTGGGACATGAAGTCCCCACCCTCCGATCCACAATACTCGTTGTGTCATGTCGGATTTTCCCTCGGTCCAGAGGAGACGCATAACATTGAGAATGCCGGAAACGTCCCTAGGAGGGCGCATATCATCGGGATCCTCAGAAACGTATCCAAAGGACCATATGTCATCGGGACAAGTAGAATAATGTCGTGGGACATGTAGTCACCACCCTCCGATCCACAATACTCTCTGTGTCATATCGGATTTTCCCTCGGTCCAGAGGAGACGCATAACATTGAGAATGTCGGAAACGTCCCTAGGAGAGCGCATATCATCGGGATCCTCAGAAACGTCTCCAAGGGACCATCTGTCATAGGGACCCAAGGTAATACTCCCGTAGGACGCATACACTTGGGTGAATCAACCAATAACTAATCCTCACAAGGTAAACCATCCAAATGCTCCACCGGGTCCAATAACCAATGCCCTCAGGCTCCAATAATCAATCCCCGTAGTATCCAATAACCAATCCTCATGATATCCAATAACCAATGCCCTCAGGCTCTAATAATCAATACTCACAATATTCAATAACCAATGCCCTCAAGCTCCAATACTCAACCAATATCTCACAGTATCTATCAAACTCCAACCACCATAACGGCAGCGGATTACCCCCCCCCCCCCCATCCGGTGTAGTACCGAACCGAACAAACAAACATTTCAAGAATAAGAATAAGGAAACAAGCACTATAATTCATCCATCTACGAACACTTCTCAATTCACACTTTTATCACAGCAAAGACATCCAATAACACTCCACACTTACCGTATACTTACCTGTCACGAACCATCGGTACATCGATCACCTGATTGTACCCCTTGGTACAACCAGTCATACTCGATCATCCGTTCAATCAAACAAGTAATTCAACACGGAATCACTCAACCAAGCCAGTAAACAATCAACCAATCGAACATAAAATTAAACTAGTTTCATTAGACTCTTGATTATCCTAATAACTAGCAACCAAGCATGTGAACCTAACCCACAACTAATCCGAGGGCTCATCACAGCCTCTCTACCAGTAAATCAAGTCCCAAATATTGAAAGCGAGCTATGCTAGTGATTTGCATCCTAATCATGCATTTCTAGACTCGTCCGGTTAATAGTAAATGAAAGACAATTATTCTAGTTGTTCGCATCCTATATGCAATTCTAGGACCTTTCCGATTTTATTAACCTAACATGCACGCTAGTATGGAAATACTCGAGTAGTTAGACTTTCCCTACCTTGTGGTCTTCCTCTAATAGTACTCTGTTGTAAAGTCGATCGGCCTCTCCTCCGTTCTTCACACGGGTTCCGGAGTGGTCTTCGTCTTCTCGGGCGAAGTCCAAACTGGGTTGTTAACAGTTCAAACTTACGATCAGAATAGGTAAGGCCCAAAGTAAGTTCAATACATTGCCCTTTTTAAACTTGAACGGAATAAGAGCGGGCTTAAACGACGAATCGGGCTCGAGTACCCGAGCCCCGACTCAGAACCCGTGCACGGTTTCCGAGGCACGGTTTTCGATGCATGATTCCCGAGACACGGGTTTCGGCACGATTACCGAGGTCCGATTCTACGTTCCATTTTTATCCCATTCTAAGTTCGATTCAACATTCCAAAAGTCCAAATTGATCAATCTGATAAGCTTACCCCTTTTAAAATTAATTCCCTTTTCTTTTCTTAACACTGGTTTTTCATTTTAATACCTCCTCTTTTCCATTTACGCGATTTTGCTTTCAAACGAACCAGATCCAGACAGATTTTGGTTCCACAAAGTTCGGATACCAGAAAAGGTCGGAAAAGGAAATAATGAGGAAAGAGAAGCTCGGTAAGAACTCCGACCGACCACCGGCGATGCCGTTGCCGGCCGAAGCTCCAAGGGTGAGAATATCACCGGAGAAAAAGCAGAGGATGACGGCGGGAAGGGCTGAGCACTGCGATTCCTCGCTCGTCTCAGATCCGGACGATCTCAAGCGATCCGTCCCGGATCTGGTGAGCGCGTCGGCGAAGCAAGGCGACGACGAGGGTTTGGTGACGCGGGGTTGAAGGCGGCGGTGGTAGTCAGAGACGAAGCGGGAGGCTTGGTAAAGCGTTCAGATCTGAACGGAGACGCACGGAGAATGGGGTTGTGGCCGGAGAGCTCTCCAGATCGGAGAAGACGAGAGGAAGAGAAGGGGTGCGGCGCCGGCGATGCGAGGGTCGGCAAGGACGCCGACGAACCCAGCGGAGAAGACAAGAGGTGAGATAGGGAGAGGGAGGTGAGGGGCGAGTGAGGGCGGCCAGCGAACGAAGAAGGTGAGAGTGACGGTGGCTCGGGGCGAGGATGACCGACGACGGCTCTGGGTAGAGAGGGAGGAGTCGGTTTTTCAGAGATGAAGAGGACGGCTGCACCAACAAAAAGAAAATAGGGTTTCAACCCTACTTCGCCCTTTTTATACCCGAGCTCCAACGGGCTTGGGAAGTTTTGGGCCTTGGTCGTCAAACGGGCCTCGCGGCCCAAAGAGGAGAGCTGGTCGGTCTGGAACCAGCCAGGTTCAATTTTATTTTTCCTTTCCAAAATCAACTTGTTGCAAAACTCTACCCCCATGTTTCAAATTGTAATTTAATACTTTTTTAAAACGAAGTGGGTATTACAACTAACCTTAGCTTATGCCTACTTCCGCGTCCGCCGATGACAACCTGTCGACGCCGTTTGGTTTTGTCCCATCATTCCCTGTAGCCATGCACATCCCCTCGGAGACCGGGTCGGGGGCACGACTTTTTAATCATCACACAGGCACGAGGCACGAGGCACTCATCTTCATCCTTTGCTTCCTCGCCATCCATGGTGCACAGCCGCCGCGTTGTACTGGCGAAGGGTCGGTCGGGCTCTCCTCACCCGCGACGGGGCTTCGCGAGGGAGCGTCCCTGGGATTCCTCATTGGGTAAAGGTGCCTTCCTTTGGCTTTCACGGCCGCGCCTGGTGGCTGGCTGGTCGACCCATGACCTTGCTCTGGGTTCGATGGAGAGTGGACGGCGCGGGCGACAGGTCTAGGTTCTTCCTTTGTCCTTCTCGCCCTCTCGGGGGTGGGACCTGGGAAGGCCTAGGATTTTCGCGAGACAACGACCTTGGGCGGTTTCTTCGGGCATCGGCGCCTTCCTTCGGTTTCCATGAGCGCGATTTAGGGTGGGACGGTCGACCCATGACCTTGCTCTCGGTCCATGAGAGAGGAGAGGGCGCGTGCGCCGGTTGTGGCTCTCTCATCCGACTCGCCTTGGCGGAGCGCGGTATCTAGGGCGAACAAGGGTGGCTTGTGCGTATGGCAGGGACCCTTTGTCCTTGGATCCATTACCTAATCCTGGAGGGTATCGGGGGTGGGGTGCCAGCGTATCTCTGGACCCATTACCTAACCCGAGACCCCACCCTAGATGGGGGATAAGCCCTCTGGGAAGGTTCTCTGCTGGTTCGATTGCTACGGGCCAGGGGAACAATCCCGGGGGGGTTGGTGGAAGAGGTCAAGAGTCCCTCGACTCTTGGCCTATTGGAATGCCATCGTCCTCTATAGGGGGATGAAGAAGGGATGAAGTTCTGGTGCCGGTAGCAGCATCAGAGGAGAAGAGTGGCCAGCGAATCATAGTTCGGGCGAGGGCTGGGATTCAACCCCGTCGGGCCTCATGAGTACGCTGGCAGGGCTCAGGGGCAGGAAGGAGTCCCTGAGGATACCATGTCCATCCTTCACAGCTGATGGACACATTCGGTTTTACACCAGAAGAAGAGTGTCGCCCTCGGACGACCCATCAGCATTCAGGCCCTACTTTGAGCAGTGTTCCGTCAGTCGTCTTTAATTTTATTGTTTTTAGGATTTACTGTTTTAGTTTGGTTAACCTTAGCTATTTCAATACGTATCTAGTTCATTTGTTTTGGTTGTCAATTATAGGTCGCCTTTATGACATTTCAACAAAACGTCTTAGACGTTTCTCAGTAGATAGAGTTATTGTGTTTGTCCCTTCAGAATTTTCAGGCATGTACTAACTATCTTAAAGGAATATATTACACGTTTACTAAAAAAAAAAGAAAAAAAAAGTAATTGACAGTAGAGGCGGTCATATACACCTATCCTTGTTGAAGTTAAGTTTGAAATGAAATTAATCCATGGCTAAATCAAATCATAACTGTTCTGTAATATGGTAATTATAAATGTTCTGGGCTGGGGCTCATCATTATCAGACCCAAAACCCGTATTTGGGCTTGGCCGCTTGAGTTGTTGGTGAACCATTTACTCCGCTATACTTTTACGTGTTAGCAAATTGGGAACAAAGAGGCAGATGTTCGGAATTTCCATAACCAAACGTGCTCGCTTTTTTTTTCTTATAAAAAAAAACGTGTTCATTTCTTCCTTTTTTTGAAAAAAGAAAGAAACGAACTTTACTTTTTTGTATTATAACCCTTTCATTCTAATCTTAGCAACAAGCTATACGTAATTGATTTTAAAATTCGAAAAAAACTTTTAATGTCGATAACATAATCTTTGATTAACGATTCAGTGATACATTCTAAAAAACGATCTAGTGTATAAAAACTCCAACTATACAAAAAAAAACAAAACCAAGAATTGATATTATTTCGTTCTAGATGGATCAACCAAAAACGTGAATTATATAAATTAAAAAAACTCATGTTGTGTTTAATCTAAGTGGTAACAAAGTTAATAAAGTATCGAAAATTTTAAAACCCTAGGCAGCGCAGCTCTCTCTGCGCAGCCCCGTCCCCCTCCTCCTTTTCACCATTGAATCTCCTTGCTTCCAAGCTCTCCGATACCCTTGATTGGGTCAACCATTACCCTTAATTGTGGTTCAACAGTACCATAGCTAGGGTTTTTTTTCAACAGCCTTCTCCTTCATCCGTTTTTTCAACAATACTCATCGTCTCTCACCGGTAGCTTCTCCTCCCTACTCGATTTCCTCCTCGAATCGCGAACCTCCTCCGACCCTCCTCGATGGGTTCCGTCCACCCCCACCAACCCGTCACTGTGAAACCATTCTCATCGGGCCTTCTCTTCGACGTCGGTTTCTCTATGCCGACCGCCGCCAGATCTACTTCTCTGTGGGCAGGACACCAAAACCTCAAACTCCGCGTGGATTCTCCATCGAAGGACAAACCGGACTCGGCCGACGCAGGTGCACTCGTCCCATACGAACCCCAGCCACCAGAGCACGCCATGGCACCGGAGTGGATGGCCCATCGCCGGCCACATGCAGAGATTGGCCGTAACCACTGCGACTATCCTGAGCCGCTGCAGATCCGTGGCGCCTCACCAAGGGACCTTGAGCTGGACAAGATCGTGGAGGACCAGAAGCATCAAGCGGAGGTAGGGCAGCCACCTATGCATGATTGAGAAGACCCGGCGGGGTGGGTCTGGCCGTTGTTGGCCTATACCCACAGACCCGGGACAACCAGTGTAAAACCCCACTCATTACGAAAGGGTAGTATTCTGAAATATGAAACGTTGGGGTAGGTTTGTGAAACAAGTTCTTTTTTGAAAAGAAAAAAAGGAGTATCAAAGGAGTCGGCTGGACCAGACCCAACTTGCAGGCCCGACCCAGCCTTTGCTCGCATTGGGCCGTGTGGCCCAAACACCATCAGAGGCCCGCCCATGCCGAGGTATAAAACGACTGAATCAGGGTAAAAACCCTAATTCTCACTCGTCTCTTCGCGCAGCCCTCTCCCGATTCCCCCTTCCTCTTCGTCGAACCTCTCGAGTTCTCACCCTCCACCCGTCCTCTTTCCCTCCCGTGCCGTCTCCGACCTTCACTTCAAGAGTAGCGCCGCCCCACCGCTCCCCTCTCGCCTCGCGTAACCGGACGCCACCGTCCCTCCTCTCCCTTTTCCGACCCTTTCCCCCTCTCGGTTCCTCGATCCCGACCAAGCCACCACCACCAGCCGCCCGAGCTTCGTCGCTCCCTTCCCTCCACGCTCGAGCATCGCCGTCGCCAGAGCCGAGACGGACTCGCCGACGCCGCCCTCTTCTCTTCCGAGCTTCCTCCGCCGTCACCCTGTCGCCGTCCATCTCCCTTTACGGTGAGAGTCGACACTTTAGAGTTTGGTCACCGGATTCTCCACCGGTGGCCGGCCGGGATGCAAATCCGACTTTTTTTTCTCTTCTCTTTTGTTTATGTTACCGAGTGATCGTGGATCTGGGATCAGTTGAAACCATTTTCGATTTGGATCTGGATCTGGACTATTGGAAGCAAAATCAAAGGGGATTTGAAAAGAAATTGAAACAAAAATCAGTCCTAAACGAAAAAAAGGGAAAGAGATTTCGGTTTTGGGATAAAAAGAAAAATCAGTTTTAAATAAAAGGTTCTTAAAATGAAAAATTGAAAAGGACGAAAAATGAGTTAAATTTAGTTCGGAGTTAAAGATGGTTTTGGAACAAATCTGGACTTGAATCAAAGAGTTTTGAAACGAACAGAAAAAGGAATTAATAATATTTCAGACTTAAATCAATAAGAGGTTAAATCAGATTGGTTTTAAATTGATTTCGAACGATGCCTCGAAAGCGTACGTCGGGACTCGTGCTTCGAAACTCGTGCCTCGGGATCCGTGCAATGGGATCTGTATCTTGGAAAACGTGCACCAGGTTATGTGTTCGGGGCTCGGGTACTCGAGCCCGACTCGTCGTTTAATCCCTCTTTTGGCCCGTTCGAGTTAAAGATCAACTTGCTATTATTTAGACTGTATCGGTTCTGAGTGTAAGTTTTACCTGTTAAAATCAGACTCGGACTTCGCCCGCGAGCTTGGACTTCTCCCGAGGAGACGAGGCTAGCCGGACAGCTGTTGATAGGAGTATTTGTTCGTAGGAAGACCACAAGGTAGGGAAAGTTCTAACTCCTCGAGTATTTCAATACTAGTATGCCTATTAGGTTAATAAAATCGGACAGGTCCTAAAATTGCATATAGGATGCGAATAACTAGAATAATCGTCTTTCAATTACTAATAACCGGGCGTGTCTAGTATGCATGCGTAAGATGTGAATAACTAGTGTAACTCGCTTTCAATACTTGGGAATTGCTTTACTCGCAGAGAGGCTATGATGAGCCCTCAGATTAGTTGTGTTTGTCTCGCATGCTTACTTGCTTAGTTTAAGATAAATTAAGAGTCTGATGAAACTAACTAAATCGTATGTTTGAATGATTGAATGAATGGTTGAATGATTGAATGGATGATCGAGTATGACTGATTGTGCCAAATGGTACGATCAGGTGATCAATGGACCGATGGATCGTGGTTGGTAAGTATACTGGTAAGTGTGATTGTGTGTATGAATCCTTTGTGGTGTGTATTGATGAATCTGTGAATTTTTAAGTTTGATTATATTGATTGATAGACCCTGCGGGGTATTATTTGGTAGATCCTGCGGGATACGGTTATGGACCCTGCGGGACATTGGTTAGTGATCCCGCGGGATATTGGTTATGGACCCTGCGGGGCATTGGTTAGTGATCCTGCGGGATATGGGTTATGGACCCTGCGGGGCATTGGTAAGTGATCCTACGGGATATTGGTTATGGACCCTGCGGGGCATTGATAGGATGATCCTGCGGGATATTGATTATTGTTGATACGGTATGGTAACTACACCGTTGAGGAGTCCGGTGTAGGATGAGATAATGATTATTGTTGATACGGTATGGTACCTACACCGTTGAAGAGTCCGGTGTAGGATGAGATAATGATTATTGTTGATACGGTATGGTACCTACACCGTTGAAGAGTCCGGTGTAGGATGAGATAATGATTATTGTTGATACGGTATGGTACCTACACCGTTGAGGAGTCCGGTGTAGGATGAGATAATGATTATTGTTGATACGGTATGGTACCTACACCGTTGAGGAGTCCGGTGTAGGATGATATAATGATTATTGTTGATACTGTATGGTACCTACAACGTTGAGGAGTCCGGTGTAGGATGAGATAATGGTTACTTGTTGATTCACCCAAGTGTATGCGTCCTGCGGGAGCATTACCTTGGTTCCCTATGACATATGGTCCTTTGGGAGCATTTCCGAGAATCCCGACGATAAGCGTCCCTCAGGGATTGTTACTGGTAACCCGATGTATGTGCCTCCTCTGGACCGAGGGAAAATCTGATATGACACGAGTCATCTTGTGGATCGGAGTATGGGATCCGATATGACACAAGAACCCATTCGTGGATCAGAGTATTGAGGATTTGAGCGGTTGGTGTGATACTCACTTGATTCCATTTTAGTAGTTATCGAATCCTTAAATCGCTTTTCACTTATTCTCCTGAAAGCTGTTGTTATCTTTAAGAATGTGATATTAATTTTATCTTGCTCAGTTTACAGCGTCATATTGATTTGAAGTATTAACTGTAATATGTGTCGTCATACTAAAGCTGCTTTCTTACTAAACCGAGGTTAAATTGTTTATGATTTTCCCTACTGAGCGTAAGCTCACCCCTATTTGTTTTATTGACTGTTTGTACATGCATGCTTGATGATTAGTGGACACGAGGCTCGGGAGCTTCTGGATAGTTTGGGTGTTAGAGACGTCATGGGTCATTGTAATGGACCACATATTTTTCGTACTCTATTTAGAGCTTGACTCTTAATTATGATTTGGAAAATGTTATTCGAGTAGTTTATCGGAACCTCTTGAGTATTTAATCGGTTTTTATTATTCTTTTGACGTTATTTAATTGTCAACTCAAGTCGCGTCTCGATACCGGCCAAAACCGGAATTGGGGCGTGACAGCCAGTGCTGGGAGGTCTCGGGAAGCCCGCATTCACAGCTCGACATTTTTGGTCGTTTTTATTTAATTATGCTTTTTGTTGGAACAATTTATTTTCTGCTTTGGTTAGGATTTTTCATTTCATGTCTCGTTGTTTTGAGACGTTGGTAAGGGATGTCCTAAGTTGTTGCCCACGATATCAAGTAGGCTATTTTTATGGGTCCATGAGTGCTGGACTTGCTACGGTCGGCCCGGACATATATCTGGAACCCTAGGCGGCTACGTCCTACCTTGTTTGGTTACCTTTTGGCATTAATGCACTTCTCCGGTTCCCCGTTTCAAAAAACGAGTTAATAAAGTGTCTGGCTAACAAGTGCACCTAACACACACTTGACAAAGGTTAAAAAAAATCCGAAGAGTCTGAGGTGCTAAACCCGAGCTGTACTTAGGACTAAATCATCGCCACCGTCAACGACCACCAAGCTCCACCATGTATAACATCGTGTCAGCCGTTTCTCAACCTCCATCATCATCACTCTCCGTATTGTGCATAACCCAATAAGTTTCCCGATCTGCAGATTATTGAACGCGATTTTTGTTTTGTTTGCTTTTCCCGTGTGCGATCATCGAATGGCTTCATCATCGCCGGGAACTGTAGGATATTGGGTCTGATAAAGCATGCTGACAATTGAAAGACATGGTCAACAGGTTGAACCCGGACGTTGTGATATTTGGCTCAAACAAATAATAATAATAAAAAATAGACCTAATATTTTGGCCCATGAACTAGGCCCATTCAACCAACTTAAGCCCTTTAGTAATTGGTTTTGGCTCTTATAAATGCTGAAACAGTAGGGTTCCAAGACATATGGGTGGCGGTTTTAAAAAGTGAGAAGGGGATGGTCTTGTACAGGGAAGGCGGCGGCAGATTGTCTTGAACAGACAAGGGAAAGAGCTTCTTCTCTATTTATTTTTTCTTTTTCTTTCATTATTGGATGATGATTCAAAGATCAAAGGTGTGAGGTCAAGTGCGTGGGTGGCTTCAACTTCAGAGAAAAAAAATCAAGAGAGGTGCCTTTTTAAATGGGGTCCGCGTGTGGCTAAAATTTTGAGCAACATATTGGTAGAGCATTAAATGCTCCATCTTATCTGTGTGTAGCCACGGTAGAGACCTAAAGATCAAGCCCAAATAATCTTGTTGGTGAAGTTCACTACCAAGGAGAGCCGTGTTCTTGGATGGTTGAGCATCAACAGGTAAAGCAAGAGCTAAATCAAAAGGTCCTAGTTATTTGGTGCTTTTCTGTGGTAAATAGGACAAACATCAAAGGTCAATCTTGATTCTATTTATCGGTATCAAAAGATTGGATTTTTATTCTCTTTTGTATTACCGGCTTGTATTGAGAAATAGGGAATTAGGGATTGTAAGTCGCGAGAATTCGGAAATTGATTCCACCAATTGCGTTGGAACACGTAAATTTAATTAGGAATTGTAGAAACAAAAATGGACATTTTCGGAGCCCGATGGACGTTTTCCTGATCCCGGGCAGATTCGCCAAGCCGGGCGAAATGGGCCATTCCGGACCCATTTTGACAAGTTGAGTAATTGGGGATTAGTTTAGGCGTTTTCTCTTTAAACCGCCCTTGAATTACTATTAATTCTCGTATTACTTGTGATCTTAGACGTTGTTCCCGAGCACGGCGGAGGAGGCTACTAGGAGACTCGCGTTGACTAAGCGTTTTGATAGCGATTGAGGTAGGGAAAAGTAGCGAATACTGGTTTAATTGCGGAAAGTTACTAGTATGCATATAGGTTACGGACAAATGATATAATCGTATAATTGCATGTAGGATGTGAGGAACGAGTGTAGCCGTGTAAAATGAGGGATAACTTGCGGGCCATGTCGTGCCCGTAGGTTTGGGAATTGTTGTGCTGTAGTATCACATGTGAGTCCCTGGTTGGGCCCGTAGGATTGCGTGTTGACTGTGTTATTGTGATTGGTGACTTGTAATACTTGATATGTGTTATATGTTGGATGATAATGAAAAATATGATGGTTGTCATATTATTTTCTGATTTATTAAAATTCTTATTAAACAAAATTAAAGACTAATTTAATGTGAATTTATAGAATTAATTGACAATCAATTCCATGAGGAGTTCAAAGGATTTTTCACCCTTTGAATTCCCCATTTTGCCTCTCTAAAAGGGCTATATATATTCACTTGTTTAGTTTTTTTTTTGATAAATGAGGGGAAATTTCATTATACGAGAAAGGAGTACAATGAAAGCAGAAATCAGACCGAGGAGGTCGATTCTGAGTAAACTAAACAGTAAAGAAATAATAAGAAAAACTTGCTTGTAACACAAAAACCAAGCAAATAAACAAAAAACATACGAAGCAATTGCAGAAAACACATCAAACCAAAACACGAACCAGGCAAAAGTGCCTATCCAGAAAAGATAATGGTTTGAGCTACCCTGCAGCTCAGAGTATTGCATCTCAGCCAAAATGACCAAAACACAGGACACCAATAGCCAAAACCAACTCCGAGGCCACAACCTGTCCCATCCTAATAAAACTGACTCAGGAGTCCGAGAATGAGTACCGATGATTCCATCAAGAGAATAGAAACCTTAAACAACTTCTCTTAAACGACCAGAGTACCAAGAAAACCACAGCTTCTAATTGAAGATTGCTAACTTCACTTGAGGAGTAGTGGCGGAGGAGCAGACTCAAAATCATCCAAATCCTCAACATCACAAAAATCCTCATATAAGTCATCCTCGTCACCTTCTAAATCTAGACGTTCATGCACCTCCAAATCCAGATTGTTAAACTGATCTAAAGCAGAATCACCAGTTTTCAACGCTTTAACCCCAACCTACTTTACATAGTCCCAGTTCTCTAGACGAGAATCACGTTCTTTAGAACTTTCCTTAAAAAGAACCGGCGTTTGATAAAACGCTGAGACTTTAAAATTCTCCTTTCGCTGCCTAGAATTTTGTGGAGGAGAAGAGGCTTGCACTACACACAAAGTCGAATCCAAAGGGTTTGGACGACTTGTATTAAAAGTAGGATCCTTAGACATTAAAGATAAGCCTTTGTCAGCTTCCGCAGGTTCAGAAAAGGAATTATCTACCCTTGATTTATCAACAGAATCAACCTGATCTTCTTGACTATTCCATTCTTTATCTGAAGAGGAGTATGGCAAACTCACAGACGGGAAACAAATTTCTGGAACTTCTGTAATATTCACGCCCATAACGTAGAGAGGAATATTTTGATGTTCCCAAAGCAAAATTCATAGTTAACGAGTTAACTTTTGAATTTCTATGAATCAGCAAGAAAACTTTATCAAAAGAAGCCGACGCATGATCAGAATCACAAATAAAATGTAACAAAGTACCCAAAGACTGTCCAATTGCCTGAACAAAAGTCTTAGTTCTCCCATGGAAAGGAATACTCTCCACTTGAACCCATTGAAAGAAACCTCAAACAGTAACCAAAATACCTGAATTACTCAGCAGCTTAAATCACGGTTTTAGACGATCCCAATTTTCTTCCTCTAAGGAGTCTCTGAGAGATGGATTTAGAACAGTCAGGAGAAAGATACGATGTCCAAAAGAGCGGAGGACGATATCCTCTAGGCCTAAGGATTTAAACACCCCAATGAATTGAGAAGCAGACCAATTATTATGAGCCATTACCAGAACGCCTGCTAATGCCATTGCACGAGAACAACTTCCTTTCTCCTGTAGAAAAATCACACTGAGAGGAAACAGGAGTTGAGTACTCACCCTCCTTATGATTCACCAAAGAATGGACTTTTTGGGATCCCTCTATCTGTTGAACCAATGTAGAGACCCTCCCAGCCGTGGGCCAACGCTCAGCTCTTTGAGCTTGATTGGCGAGAACGTCAGGAGCTAGGTTACCAGAGGATTTTTCGATGACCTGACCTTCCTTATGTGGAGTGATATGCAGTGAGCTTCCTCTTAGAACGACGACTATAGACTTTGGTCTTGCAGGTTTAACCATTGGACTCTCCGAAACGTTCTGTGTCATGGGAGCCTTTCCCTTTCTCGCATCTCTCTTCATCCTATTCTTATGTGAGGATCTAGGTATCCATAGAAGTGAATCTTTCAACATCATAACAACACAGGACCAGAAGAAGCAATATAAACCAGCCGGAAAACTGACCGAGAAGAAAGATGCCTACCAGAAACCCAATCTGTAGAACAAAGCAGCCACACCAAAATTCTGCTTCCCGATCACGATCCCGACCAGAAAAACGGCACTGGGCTCAGACCCAACCAAAACACAAGCAAGAATGTTACATGAGCATCGCCGACAATTGCCCACAGCCAAAAACTGATCTGATCACCCGATGGCAACCCTCCAGACTCTGCTTCACGAACTCAACTAACCTCAGATGGCGGCACCAAACTGAAACGAGCAGGAGACAAGGTCGGCAGGGACGGGCCGGAGACGGGACGGTCGTGACGATTCGAGAGAACGTGCGACAGGATCCACACCCCACCTATGACTCGATTCCTACACTTCGCAGCAGCCGCAATCCAACAGACCACCTCCTCGATCAAACGATTGCAGGAGACTGGAACGATCGAAGACAAGGGACTACACGGCCAACATCGGCGGCGTAGAGTTGGGGGAACCCTAATCGCACGTTTTCTCTCTATTCAGTACATAATGTTGAATCACTTGTTTAGTCTTATTTTACACAAACAATCGAAAAACATTTAACAAATGGTCTCTCTTTCTTCTTTCTCTCCACTCCTTTGTTCTTGGTGACTTTCTTGACGGTTTTGAGTTTGCCTACGTTAATCGTTGTATCCTGGGAGACCGTTGCCCATACGGGGCAATAAGTGTTTTAAGGAAAGTGGAGTACCACGCCTCGATTAAACTCCAATTTCCTTAATCCTAATCAGTAAGCTAGCTGGTCGGTAAAGGTTATTCTAAATTCGTTTTTGCAATTTCTATTATTATTATTATTATTATTATTATGAATTCGTTTGTTGTTGATATACTAACCCCTATATCCTACAATATTTCTTGGGATCTCCAGTCAACTAGGTTTGGTTTCCCTTCACAGAACGCCTTAAATGGTACATGTATTAGTCACATGCCCTTGGATGTTTGTCCAACGAAATCTCGATTTAACTTTTGAAAGATCAAAAGGCAATAACTCTCGTTTGAGATCAGTTGGTATATTAATGACACGTGTTGACTCAAGTTTCGTGCCTTATTAGTTGATGCTTTATTATGCACGCATAACTTGTACACGAATCTTGGTTACCCGAGAACTTTCCGTCAAGAATTTCTCTTTAGTAATGGGATCGACCCCCACATTGACGGGTAATTATGAGAAAGGTTTCCCCTTTTCCATAACCATTCATAATTGAAATGAATCAATTTGGTCATAAAATCAACTTTGATTCTCAATTAAAATTTGAGAGTCCAATTTTAATCATTCTACCATGTTTCGAAACAGAAATCGATTAATTGAACAAAGATAAAATTAATCATATCAATGAGAAGTCGATACATTCGATGATCAAATTGTTTTTTTAGATCCACATCGATCTTTTATAGTATTCAATTTGTCATTTTTGATCGTATAGTTTTCAATGCGTTGAAACACTTCTCATTCCAATTTATTTCCTTATAATTTTGGGAAAATAAGAAACCGTTTAGGAAATATTCCACTTTGTTACTCTCTCTTGAGTTTAAAGAAAACCGTTTAGGAATTTTATTCCAAGTTCGTTTCTTTCATTTTTGAATTCCGTATGAATTCGAAATTTGTTCAAGAATATATAATTTCCTTGGAAATTAATCTTGAAACAAATGTTAATTTTCCTTTTCAATTTGTTTTCCACGATCCATTGTGGAAAATACGTTTTTTTTTCTCAAAATAGAAAACCGTTTAAGAAAATTATTTCCAATTTGTTTTCTTCTTGAAAAATTAAGAAACACGTTTAGGAATTGAATTCCAAGTTTGTTTCTCATGGGAAAATGTTTAGGAATTAAAATTCCAAGTTTATTTCCCTCGACCATGAATTTCGTATGAATTCAATTTTTTTTTATCATCTCCACGTGTTTCCCAGAAACAAGATCGACCAACAAGAAACCGTTTAGGAACTAGTTCCAATTTGTTTCTTTTTGGGAAAACGTTTAGGAATAAAAATTTCAAGTTTACTTCCCTCGATCATGAATTCCGTATGAATTCAAACTCGTACAAGAATTTTTTAATTTCCGTTTGAAAGAAAAAAAAATCTTGAAGCAACATTGATTTTCTTTTACAAAAAAAAAATCATTTTTTTAAAAATTTCTGTTAAAAACCTGATCCGGACATGGTCTGGTCCAGGGCCCACGCCAGCGACCAGCAATCCATGCCCGACCGGATCAGCTTCTGACCCGCGTGTTTCCTTCTGTTTTTTTTTTCTCTGCGCTGAAAAAATAGATCTTGGGCTTGATCTGTTTTTTTTCCTCATTTAGGCTTGGGCTTAGGCTTGTACACCAGCTTCGCCCCACACGAAAAAAAACTTAAAACCCTGTTAGGTTTATTTTCACGCCGCAAAACAGACCTCCCTTCTTCAACTTCCTGATCGAGCTTCAGAGGTTGACCTGTAAAAAAAACGTTCCAACTTTTAAACTAAAAAAATGGTAGGATTCCAACCTTTGCTTCCATTTTTTTTCGTTTGTTCAACCTCTAGCGAAACCGTAGTTTCAGTTTTTTTTTATCTTCCGTTTCTTCAACCTCTAGCGAAGCGTTTTCGGATTCAACCTGCAATATGGAGAGAACACCAGCAACGAAAACAAAATTTCAAGCTTGAACAACGATAACACGACGTTTCTTACCTCAGAAATCAAAGCCCAAGGTAAGATTTTCAAAACCGACTTTCAGACTTTGATTTTGATTCTCAGCTTTAAAAAAATTGATTTCAAACTTTTGATTTTGATATAAAACTGATTTTTTTTAGAAGAACAAGTTGCAATTTTATTATAATATAAGATAGATTGATAGGCACACAAGTGTACCCATCATACAAATTCGAAACCAACTAACAAACAGAAAGTAAAAGCAGAAAAGTAAATTGTGCTCGAGAACTAGGGGCGGTCGAATGGGGTATCTGCGGTAGCATCTTAGGACACCGATACAACATGCTTCTTCCAAAAGGCACTGGGCGAGCCAACCGAGTGAAAGGGGGAATACTGGTGGACCTACATCTCCCCCGGTATGTCAGCGTGCGTCGTCCTCCCTGGACTGATAGTGGTAGAGCTCCTGAACGTGGGTGTGCTGACTCCGGACTGGTAGGGGAGATAGATATCGACTGAAGATGGAACCGTCGCCATCTATCCGCCGGGAAGCGGCCAAAGTCGACCCACCCCTCCCCGGGCCACCTCAGACTCATTCCTGTAGGCGGGGATGCTTGAAGCCCCCCGTCGTCGCTGCATGTGATTCTCCATCTGACGTTGTCGACCCCTCTGACTCGTCCATGTCTTCCTCCCTCCCCAGGCGTTTCTTCCCTGACAGCGTCGGGCTCGCCTCCTTCGCCAGCCACTCTAACGGAATGTCCTCAGTCCCCGTCTTATAGGACACGTCTTGATCCCGACATGTTGCATACCGCGGGGATGGTGTGCGAGGGCCTCCTTTGCCCCCCTTATTCTCTGTCCCCAGGTAGCTCCAGTTTGTCCCCGGAACCGCCTTCCCATGCTTAGCCTTCTCGAGGGCCGATCTCGGGTCCCCTGGGGCTCGCAGAGAATGACCCTTGACCCCCCCACAAACCGGGCACGACGGGAACAGATGGCCCGCACAGCTACAACCATAGCAATGATCCGGTAAATGTTCATAAGACACATGAAGTAGCGTTCGTACCTGCGATTCCGACAACCGGAACCAAACCTGACTCTGCAAGGGCAGTCGGATGTCAGCCCGGATCCTGATCCTCATGAAATCGCCCCAGCAGCGCCCCGAGCTATCCACATCCATCGCTTGACACATACCCAGTGCATTTCCAACCCGGAACCCCACCTCTCTATTCCAGGCCCCCACAGGCAGGTTGGAGACTCTAACCCACACCGAGAAGTGGTGGAAGCTAAGCTCACCCACCTGCATATGAGCCCGCAGATCCCTGAACATAACTAGGGACTCCCAAAACGCCCATGGCTCACCCGTCAGCACTCTCGCGCGCTCCCGCGCTGTGCGAAAGAAGAAACCAACTAGCCCCCCTTTAAGGGGCCTAGCGTCCACCTTCATTCCCCACAGGCCCTCCATTCTGTCCACCAGGGATTTCCAGAAGAAACGCTTCGAAGTCAAGACCTTGGCCGCAAGCGCAAACTGAAACTGCCCCCCTGTTTTGGCGATATCCCCAGCAGGGATCACCACCTCCCTGATACAGAGCGATGATAGGGGGGATCCTAGCCCATACACCCCCCTCAAATCCGCTCCATCCACCCCAACCAGGTCCCCACAGGCACCAGACCCGAGCGGATCACCCGACCTCCAACCCTGTATCACCGGGTCCGCTCCAACTTCTTCGGACCCACTCTTGCCCGACCCGTAACGAGCCGCCCACCTCGCCACGTCACCCGGCCCAGGTGGCCCGTCCCTATCCCCTCGTCCTGCTCGAGGGGTCCAGTTTCCACGCCCCGTTACACCCCGGCCTGCACGACGCGCGTCCCCCTGAAATGCCCCCACTCGGCCCGACCCAATTCGCTTCCCCAGGTCCGGCCCCACCTCGCTAGGGTTATCCCCCACCTCGGCCACCGCCTTCCCCTTGAGCCGCCTACGCTCCAGCGCTGCCGGAGACTCCGACAGCGTCTCCTCCGTGTCCGACGGAACCAGGACCACGTCCTGTCCTGCCTCCACGTCCTCATGCATCAGCCCCGCCGGACGCACCCTCGCTCCCCGTGGTGCCCGAGGTCCCGGACCTCTCGCCGGCAACCGACGAGCCCAAGACGCAACCCTGGTCCGCCAGCCACCGCCCTGGCTCGTCTCTTCTGTCCGCCGCATCGCCGAGAACCGCATCCCCGGTCCTGACCCATCCCTCGGTGTTATCTCCACCGGGTCCGGCAGGGAGGCACCCTCATCCCCATCATCTTCGTTCGACAGCACCAGGATCACCCCTGGCACCGCCGCCAGCCCTAGGACGATCACCCGATCACCACCATCCTCGAGCACCCGACCTGCACAAACAACCACCGCCTCGTCTCCCCCTACGGGAGCAGTCGCCCCTTCCCTGATACCCTCCTCCACCGGCTCCGTGAGCCATGCGGATGGTTCATCGGAGATACTTGACAACCTAGCCGCCGAATACGCCATTGTTTGCCCTAGAAACACCGAACCCTAGCAGAGAAGAGTTGTGTACGTGTTTTACAGTTATAAAGCTGAAATTTCGAAATCTCCTTTTAACTTGAATCCGAAGATAAGTTCAGTGTTTTTTCTTTTCGTTTTGGGTAAAACCAGATTCGAACCGATATTTTTTTTTCCGTTTAGAAAATAAATTCCTCCTGTTCCTCATAATCGCATCTGAATCCGAGAACTGATTACAAAAAAAAATCAATTCAACTGTCAAACTTGATTGTTTAGAAATATTAGAGAAAAAAAGATATTTTTTTTCCAACTAAACAGATCCGAAAAAAAAAATTCCAAATCAATTTCAGAAAAGTTTTTTTTTTCGTTTTCCAATCGAACAGACTCGAGGAAATGAAAAGTTTCCAAATAATTTTTTTTCTGCGCACAACAGCCCTGTCAAAACAGATCATTAGTAATAAATTGATATCTTTTTGTTTTCCGTTCAGGTACTCCAATTTCAGAGACCGAAGAACCAGCAAAACTAGAATTTATAACATGTTCATCGTCAATACACCTTTTGTATATAAGTGTCTTAAGATTGTAGGATATAGGGTTTAGTATATCAAAAATAAACAAATTCATAATAATAATAATAGAAATTGCAAAAACGAATTTAGAATAACCTTTACCGATCAGCTAGCTTACTGATTAGGATTCCGGAAATTGGAGTTTAATCGAGGCGTGGTACTCCACTTTCCTTATGACACTTATTGCCCCATATGGGCAACGATCTCCCAGAATACAACGATTAACGTAGGCGAACTCAAAACCGTCGAGAAAGTCACCAAGAACAAGGGAGTAGAGAGAAAGAAGAAAGAGAGACCATTTGTTAAATGTTTTTCGATTGTGTGTGTAAAATAAGACTAAACAAGTGAATATATATAGCCCTTTTAGAGGGGGAAAATGGGGAATTCAAAGAGTGACGAATCCTTTGAATTCCTCATGGAATTGATTGTCAATTAATCCCATAAATTCACATTGAATTAGTCTTTAATTTTGTTTCATAAGAATTTTAATAAATCAGAAAATAATATGACAACCATCATATTTTTCATTATCATCCAACAATATATCCGTTGTTGAATCGAGGATCACGGTATGATAGGCTCGGTATGATATGCCTGGTACGCTATGTTTGGTATGGCGTGAACTACTGTCTTGTGATATGATCGGGTGATTGATAGACCGATGTGATGTGTTTCGGTAAGTTTGTCTGGTAATGATATACCGTGTGTTCCGGTATGATACCTATACTGACGGAGGATTCCGATATAGAATATATAGACCGCTGATGCGTTTGGTATGAGATGGTTGATGATGTTATTCCGATCCGATATCGTGGCGGATGTTGTGCCAGTTCCGTCACGATATGTTCCGAGGCGGGGTGTTCCGGTCTGATTCTATATCGATGGTGGTTCCGATATAGATATCTAGACCGAGGCTTCCGGTATGATGTCTATGCCGTGGAGGATTCCGGTATAGGATATCTAGGCCGAGGATTTGGTTCCGGTGCGATACATGTGTTGCATGTGCGATTACGGTACAGGGGATCTAGAGCCGAGGAGGGTATTTCAGAGCAATGTTTATACCGTACCCCGGGATGGTATGTGTGATGTGAGTTGTACCCCGATGATGTGTGTTCCGGGAAGATATACCCGACCGACGGAGGATTCCGGTCCGCTATATTATGAGTTACCCCGAGGAGCCGTGTTCTGGGAAGATGTCCAGGCCGATGTGAGTTCGGCCGATGTGATAAGTCGAGCTGTTGATGAGCCGGCACATTGCTCTGGAATATCATAGGTGGCAGTGATTGTTTATGATATTACTCGGTGTGTTGATCTGTGTTGACTGTTGTGAATGCTTATGCATGCTATGTGATCTACTGTGACTTGAAATACAGATTTACCTGAGTTTAGTGTATTGTCGTGCGAGTTCGCATGTGTGGTCGGTTGTGAGATAATCGTGGTCGTTGTCCGAAGAGGCTTGATTGGGTGATAGTCGTTAAAGGCATAGTTGAGAAAAGTGGTATGAGTTCGGTTCAATGTCGAGGTTGATTTACGGGTTGCACCCGAGTGAAGGTCAAGCGTTATCTTGGGCTACGTGTTTAATTGGTTCATAGTTACTATGCTTACTAGTATGCCTTAATTGAACGGTTACTCGTGGTGGTGAGCGGATAGCTCATCGCCTTAACTACATTTTCCCACTAAACGAAAGCTCACCCCCTTCATGACTGTTTTACAGGTTTCGATCGTGAGTTGGTTTAGAGGACGTCTCAGAGCTTTGGAGCCTGGCGAGAGTCCTTAGTTTTGGGATCTTATAGAGACGTACTTCCTTTTGTATTAAACTCTTTACTATTTGATTTTCGAGCTTTGACTCGCGTTACCAGAATTGTTGTTGGTTTTGGAATTATGTTTGGAGACTTATTTCGTTAAAGTCTGTTTTAAGTATTTTTATTTAGTTCACGTCTCGAGTCCGGTCAAAACCGGATTTGGGGCGTGACAGACGTCCTCTTCCTAACTGAGACCTATCCCTCAAAATCTCGAGATTCCTGATTGTGTTTGGCCCTCATACGTCAATCATTAGTGTTTCATGAGGGAAAAGGAAGGCACGCGGAGGGAAGAAAGGGGGCATCATGCTACTTTAGTCGGACATGTGTAGGGTTCACGTGGATAGTCTAGAACAAACCCATATCGATGCACACATATGGTTTGGCCAGGAACCATTTTTCCGCTTCAACGGAATTATAGGGAGCCAGTAAGGGAACTCAGGGACCGTACTTGAGAATTGCTCCGTCAGCTTAGTCGTAACCATCAAACTCCGGAGTGGATATTATTGGGTGATTTTAACGGTATTTTCCACCCAAATGAAAAACATGGAGGTCTACCGTACCCTATGACCCTCACATAAGCATGTCGTCATGTTATATCGGACATGTACGTTGAGGAATTACCATTAGAATGGTATCAATTCACATGGAATACAGGTCGAGACCCTAATACGCGTATGGAAGTCTAATTGGACAGAGGCATGAAGTCCCTTTCTGTTAGGGAAAGGTTCTAGCAGGAACAATTGAGGAATGTTGGGTATACAACATCTGATCATATCCCAATTCCCAATTTCCTGCATCTTGTGCAAGAGATAACGGGTCCACGAGAGAGGCATTTCAGATTTGAGAATGCATGGATAGAGAAAATAGAATGTGGTCACATTATTCAGTGGGAAGGGGGACAACCGACTGGAAAACATGTCAAGCACCATATCTCAGATGTAGGCCGATTATGGATATCTGGGGCCAAAATTCGTATTGAGAAGTAATAAACACCATTAGGCACTACCAACGTCTCCTTGGAGAACTGAATGGTAGAAGGGATCGGCCAAGCATCAAGTGTCGATTGGCTATTAAGAGGAAATATGAATGGGCTTTGTCCAAGCAAGAGGAGCTTTGGAAACAACGAGCGAAGCAACACTGGTTGACTAAGGGCGATAGAAACACAAAATTTTATCACTGAGCATCTACCAAAAACAATGTCGGAATCAGATCAAGACTCTCGAAAACGAGTAGGGACGAGAACTCACATGGGAAACCAGGATGAATGACTTTCTCCTTAAAAATTTCCGGGATATATTCACAGCTGGAAATATGGACCTCCACAAGCTCCCTATGGAAATACCACGGTTGATCTCCACAGTTGCGAATCAAATACTTACTACAGTTGTGATTAATGAGGAGGTTAAGGAAGTTGTATTTCAAATGAGACCAAACAAAGCCTAGATGGGTTGAATCTCATGTTCTATCAATATTGGAATTTGGACTCGCACATTAAGAAATTGTACTCTAATAGAGGGAGAAGAGTCTTCTTCTTCTTCTTCTTCTTCTTCTTCTTCTTCTTCTTCTTCTTCTTCTTCTTCTTCTTTGAAGTTGAAGTTGAAGTCGAAGTTGAAGTTGAAGTTTGACATCATCTAACATAAACTTTCCAACAAAATGATGAAGCAACACCTACAATTCCATCCAACCATCCTATTACATTCTAGCATTCCTAAGTGGTAACCAACCGAACATGCCATCAGATGTAGCGACCATCAATGTCGGAAATCTACCCAAAACGGACGACCAAGCCCTTGACAACGAAGATCCGGTAAGGGGGGCCTAATTAAAAACAAACAAAAAACACAAATAAACACACAAGGTAGGTCTTTCGGCACAGATCTGATCGATATTTATCAGATTTTCCGACCAACCCTAGGAAACGCGGAGCTGGTTGAGGTAGCGGTGGAGGCGGAGGAGCACGGGGGAACGTCGACATGAGCTCGAAAAATCATCCGGGGCAGGGAGAGGGCGGTTGGGTAATATCTGGGCTGAGTCGCTCCTTGGGGCAAGGAGAACGACATCGACGTGGCTGAGGGTGCTCAGCTCACCGACGTAACTACAATGAAGGGCCTCCGAAGCAAAAGGAAGGACGTCGACGTGGTTAGGGGAGCTCAGCTCACAGACAGAATTAAAGAGATGAATCACAAAACTGCGGTCGAGACTCATGGCGGTAAGACCAGCATGAAGACGAGGAGAAGAGGAGATCGTCGCGAGCTCTCATAATCAAAGCAATGATAACCGTCAATAACGACAACAACAAAATAAAAGAGAAATGCTAGTGTTAAGATTCCGAGAGAGAAAGGTTCGCGGTTAACCACTCCCAAACTTGACATCTACTTTCTTTGGAGGGGTTGGTATGGTATGTATATGATCTGCCCGAAATATTTGTTGGATAAAAGAGAATTTTATACAATTCTGGTGCTTTAATTGGAACTTTATGGCTGCTGGCTGCCGACATTCCAATTATGGCTAAACAAAGTAAAAGTTAAATATTATAAAACTGTGTTATCTGGCCATTGTCAAGTATTTGATAAAGTCCTTAACATTTTTTATACTAAAGAAACTATATTGTAATTTCATTATCCCCGTAAACATTATATTAAAATTTATTAGAACAAATGTATCCATCCAGTACGTAAGGAGTTTAGAAATCAACGAAAATATTGTTGGGAGAAAGAATAAATTAATTTAAAAGTACTGACTTCTAGAGTAGCATAATAACTGCATAAGTATGAACATTTAAACAAAGCAATTATTATCCTATCAAACCAACGGTCAAATTTGGAAACCAATGGCTGGCATTAATGTTATTTTTCTTAGAAAATAAAAATAAAGAAATGTAATTATTAATCACTGTTGTTGGGACGCGAATATGTAAATGGTCACATTCAATCGGTCTATTTACAATATGATTTATTTATCAATATAATAAAATAAAAATAGAGTACCTCCGGCCAAGTACCCGACCATTACCACGTCCGGCATCCATAGAAACAATTCACACCAGACATGAATTCGGAAGCAACTCAAGTCTCAAGTACTTGCTTGTCCCCACCACGTGCTCCCCTATATCTCGGTCTCATGTCATCCACTGACCATCCAAGACTCTTTCTGCCACTCCCGACTCTCATTCATGGCTTCTCCTAAAATTTCACCGCCTTTTCTCTTCTTCTGCTTCGCTTCCGCTCTACTGTTCCGCGCACGTGCTGATCTCCCAGGCACGTGGGAGCTTCTCGTGGAGAATGCCGGCGTAGCCTCCATGCACACCGCCGTGACCCGCTTCAACACGGTGGTCCTCCTCGACCGGACCAACATCGGCCCCACCCGCAAAATGCTGCGCAAGGGTCACTGCCGCCACGACCCCACCGACGCCGTGTCGAAGCTGGACTGCTACGCCCACTCCGTCCTCCTGGACCTGCAGAGCAATCAAGTCCGGCCTCTCATGATCCAGACCGACACCTGGTGCTCCTCCGGCCAATTCCTCCCCGACGGCACCCTCCTACAGACCGGCGGAGACCTGGACGGGTTCAGGAAGATCCGGAAGTTCAACCCGTGCCTGCCGGGGTCACTGTGCGACTGGGAGGAGCTGGAGGACGCGCAGCTGGCGGCGGGCAGGTGGTACGCGACGAACCAGATTCTCCCCGACGGGTCCATCATCATCGTCGGAGGCAGGGCGGAGAATAGCGTCGAGTACTTCCCGCAGCGAAACGGAAAAGTGGAGCTGGCCTTCCTGGCTGAAGCGGCGGACAAGCAGATGGACAATCTCTACCCGTACGTTCACCTGCTCCCTGACGGTCACCTCTTCATCTTCGCCAACAACAAAGCCATTTTGTACGATCACGCCGCAAATGTGGTGGTTAGAAATTACCCGCCGTTGGATGGAGGCCCACGGAACTACCCCTCGGCCGGCTCATCCGCCATGCTAGCTCTACAGGGCGATTATTCCACTGCTGTCATTCTCGTCTGCGGTGGGGCCCAGTTCGGAGCCTTCATTCAGAAGCTCACCGACACCCCCGCGCACGGTAGCTGCGGCCGCATTGTAGCTACCGCTTCCGATCCCGTTTGGGAGATGGAGGACATGCCGTTCGGCCGGATCATGGGCGACATGGTCATGCTCCCCACCGGCGAGGTTCTCATCACCAACGGCGCTCAAGCCGGCACCCAGGGTTTCGAGTTGGCCTCCAACCCCTGTTTGAATCCGGTCCTCTACCGACCCGATCAACCAATCGGGTTACGGTTCATGGTCCTCAACCCGGGGACGGTGCCCAGAATGTATCACTCAACAGCGAATCTTTTGCCCGACGGGCGGGTCATGGTATCCGGAAGCAACCCGCATTATTTCTACAAGTTCGATTCGGAATTCCCGACAGAGCTGCGGATTGAGGCGTTCTCGCCGGAGTACTTGTCCGCGGACCGAGCGAATCTTCGGGCCGCGATTGAGGGAGTGCCGGACACGGTACGGTATGGCGAGGGTTTCGATGTATTGGTATCAGTGCCGCTGCCGGTGGTGGGAGTGATGGAGATCAACTTGGCGAGCGCGCCGTACGCGACCCACTCATTCTCGCAGGGGCAGAGGCTGGTGAAACTGGGAGTTGCGCCAGCTGTGCCAGACGGCGACAACGGCCATTATCGGATACAGTGTACGGCACCGCCGAATGGGATGGTGGCGCCGCCTGGTTACTACATGGCGTTCGTGGTCAACCAGGGCGTGCCAAGTGTCGCCCGTTGGATTCACCTGGTGGCCTGAAAATAAAAGTTGAACATAGATGTGAAGGGATGCAATAATTATGGGTTTGTGTAGAAAATGGGTTGTATGCTCTGCTTCTTTTTCCATTATTTATTACAAGTGTAAAAGAAAACACAAAGCTTTGAAAGATTATTGTTGTATATGATCTTATTAGATTTTATGCAATTGTTAAAAAATTCAACTATAACTCATATGGCATATTGTCCTTCACATGGTATGGATCAAAACATGAATTTGCGTGGAGTCATTGTTGAGTATGATAACAAACAAGACAGACGCTGCTGTGGGGTAGGGAAAGGGATAAAATAGTACTAGAACACTCAAAGTTTTATGCCAATATGTTTATCTGCACAAGACTTTTTGGAGACTAAAATTCCTTATAACTAAACTTTAGGACAATAAAAAGTTTGATGCCATATGGGAATCGAATGTTGCTCACTTTACTTAACACAAGCACGACAGGTATAGTAAAATAATATGAGTAGCTGAATAGAGTGATGCATGTGAAATAATATACATAGAGATGATAATGAAGTTGAAGATAGAAGAAACAATGAATGTATGGTTGGAAACGCAAATGAATGAAGCAAGGCTCATCATGAAAGACAAATGGGTCACAACAGTGATGCTCAAACCAGCTACTCATGACCCATTCTTCTACAACAATAAAGATAATACATTTACTTTTTGTGGTTGGTGTTTGCATTTCAAAAGCGGACCGAAACTATAATTATTGTTCGTCTCCTCCACATAAATGTGCAACTTAATGCCATGCTTGCTTTATGGAGGGATTGGGAATTAAGATACTACATCATTGTAAAAGTGATGATGTACGATAAAAAAAACTCGTATGTAAAACTCGTATATTGACTGGACAAAATAGTGGGACTCAAGGCTCAAAATAATGGGTGTTTTACAATGGAGCTTGGATGTGAGGCTTGTGTTGTGAGTGGACCACTTATATTTAGTTAAATCTGATTTTTCGTATTTAAAAAAAAAAGGACCCGTGGCAGCACAGGAGTGGCCGCCAGCCGGACACGGGACGCGAGCCACGGGCCTCGGCCCGTCCTGTGGTTGCGCGACGTGGGACGCGGGACTCGTCCCGACCCGCGTTTTTGCGGGACGCGTAAAACCCGTCCCACAACGGGACGTCCCGCGGCCTGCAAAAACGCGAGCCGAGCCTCAGGGCCGGTCCGTTGTACATGCTCTTAAAGCATTTACGGTGGTCGACCAAGGTTCGGGTTCCTAGTAATACTAATTAATCCTGCAATTTAGTTCTCATATCTAAAATAAACACTAATAATTTCATAATTCATTCATTTTTATTTGAGCCGAGTTTTTAAACCCAAACTAACAACTACCACTTGGCTCACAATTTAACAAACATAGTCTTATTAAACAAAAAAGTCCAGCCAAGTACTTTTTTCAACCACCATAGATGCTCTGAGACAAGTATCGTTATGAAAATGTGAGTGTGATGAGATGGCCTAATGTAATACATAAAAATGGCAACATAAAAGCAACATGGGACAGAAATATAACAACTCAGCAGATACCAAATGGAAAGAAGAGCATCCACAACTCTCTGTTTTTTTAGTTGGCTCACTCATTCTAATCCTATTATTGTTAATCATTACCTCTTTAGCCAGAGTATTTTTTTTCCTTAACCAAACAATGAAGTTTCCAAATCCATCGATAATCACTTTCTTAAGTTAATAACCACTCAATTTTATAACTGAAAATAGACAGGATTCTACATTCTAGATGAACTGACCTAAATACCTAATTCTAGAGTCACAATAAATATCAAGTGAGAGTGACTGTTCAGTGCATCTGAGAAATACAGTACAAAAAGAAATTTTAGCTTCAAGATGTCATGTCCCTTCTTCAAGTAGAAAAAAACCTAATACATTCTTAGGATAAAGATAGGTACTTGGACAAAACATCTTAAGCAACTAAGAGAGTAGATAAAATGCACATACCTTTAAGGTTCAGTGAGGTTTTGTGATCCTTGGCTGTAGCAAAGGATGATATTTCACCAATCACCTCCCTACCACATCAAAAATCTACAGCACACCATCACTTTGCATACAATGCTATAATTTCCCAAAGCACACAGATTTTGCTCTCAGCACAAACCCTCAACTTGGAGTGTACATTATATTTAGACAGCAATCTAATGCATTACATGTTAAAAGGAATCAAGATTCATATTAGAACAATAAAAACAGCATTCCTAAGAATGTCCAATGACAATTGCAAACTGTTCAATCTGTTAACAAGAATACTCCTTCCACATGCCAGCATAAATATGATTGATATAGCCATAAGGAGCCATATATGAATTTAACATAACCTATCACACATATTGAAGAATTTATGAATGCAACAAGATGCAGTGGGCTGAAATTTTTCACCAGGACATGGTAAAAATACAACATACTCTGCACCCAACATCACACTTGTAAAAATGAACGATTCCTGCCGTTTTGCTGAAAGAATATTGCATTCATTTCTATGATATTGACTTCTTTTACTCATTCAAGATATGCCAAGCATGCAAAGATCTATTATCCGGGATAGGCATCAAACTGCAATGTATATGTAACAATTTGCTAAATTGAATTTACAGTATTAATGCTTTCGTAAACCTGCAGCACAACTGCTAAAAGGTACATTTCTACATTCTTCTGGATATAATAAGTGTCATATTTCTTAATATGGATGTCCCGAAGTTAGTGTTTTATTTCCATTTTAGGTAAGTTAATTAGTGATAATTACCACTAATATTTCACCACGAGTTAGTTAAGACAACTTGAGTAGTTGGGACTTGGGATCATGTGAGGGTGCATGGTGGAAAGTCAACCCAAAAAGTTAAATAGTTAATTCTAACCAAATAGTCAAATGAGACACTTATTTTGGAGCAGAGGGAGTACATGTGTACACAACCAACAAACCCTTTAGCCCTTAATGACTATTACTGTGATGTTTAACTTATTAACAATCAGGTATGCTTGAGACAAAAAAACTATAGATATCCTAAAGGAAGTAACAGGATATATTTGAATAACTAGTGTAACAAAGAACAAAAGAACATTTACTAAGCATGTGGGAGCAGACGTTATTTGGAAAAACGATTTCTTAAGAAAAACTTCCAATGATTTTGAGACATTCATGAAGCATATAGCTGTTAATAATACTCTGAGATGCCCTAATGTACTCATATAATTAACTTAGTCTACTTTAGAAGGGTGATGAGCAGTGTTGGCCGACCCGATTAATCCCCGTTTAGTCCCCGATTAATCCCCAAAAGGCCCTAGCCGCCCGACTAGCGCTTAGCGATTTTTAGAACCTTGGTGATGAGTAACCACACCCCATTTCGAATATGATAAGAAAGAATGAACAATTAATGGAAGAAACATCCTTAAAAAAACAGAAACAACTCTATTAAATCGTGTAGTGAATTGATTGATGCAAATTTTTAAAGGAATAAAATTAAGTCTACACTCATCAATTTAGAAAAACTACAACTTAAGCCCCATAACAGGTTAGAGCTTCAGTAGAGCCAAAAACTTATTCATGCCATAATCTTCACCAACGGAAGCATATAATCATATATTAAGTCTACCTTTGAAGAGTAATGTCTAAGCATACACCACTTCAAGAACAAGTACAATGTACAAGAGAATGGACCATCAGTGGAACATTTAAAGCAAACAACTAAATTAAAGTGTATAGTAAATTGATTAGTGCAAAGTAAAAAAGCTAAGTCAACTATATTTTTATGGGATAATTACATGAAGAAATACCAGGAATAAAGCCATTTTAGGGTGGAGCTTCAACTGATATTCATACCATAACTTTTCCGGCGTCTTTGTCAGCCATGGCAACTAATGAAATAGGAATGTAAACTCAAGTTCATGATTGACCTTAGACTATCATTATTAGTATTTGATCACTTAAAGAATATACTGGCTGAAGACATCACAGGTTGAACAACTATAACATTATACAAATTTACAGATAGTACATCACTGGAAAAGCTTTACCTGATCACATGCCATGAAGCAAAGAACACAATTGTAATCTCATTCAAATGATGCAAAACCAGACAGTTCTCAGTAGCAGCCATTTATGAGAAAGGAAGCCCATCAGTGTCCAGCTCCAGATCATTGACAAATGCCTGGGAAAGCTAGAAAAACCTAAGTTTAGCTACCTCTTCCTTAGCAGCTGAATTTTGGTCACTCTTAGCTTGTAATCCATAGGTCCCATCCCCTTGCAAACTCATATCATGAACTTCAGAATCAAAATCTCCCCGTCTCTGGCGAGCATTGCCCTTTGAGATACTCTTCCCCCTCTGGTTTCTATCATAACCATCTTGTCCAGAATTCAACCCACTAGAGCCGTTGGAACCACCTGGGTGCCCAAATTTGTCCATGTCCCTCCTCTTCCTCCTCAACTTACCATTGTACATCCTTTCAGTTTGTCCATTTTCACCCTTTGATTCCACAACGTTTCTTGAACTCTCCCTCTCCAAGTCTGTACCTTTCTCTTTCAATAGCCTACGAGGCGCTTTACCAGTACCCATACCCTTGCTGTCGTGCTTTTTACCAGGCAGAGCCCTTTGCCCACCAATTTCACCATCCAAAGCCTCAGGCCCATCAATCCTGGCGTAGGGTTTCAGACTATGAACAACCCCTTCGGGGAAAAACCTAGCGGACGGGACTTCATCGTCGGGGCGGAGCAGCTGCGGACCATCCCGGTCCGTCCACATATCGAAGCCGCCGGGGCGCTGGAAGCGGTCGGCTAGGACCTTGATCTGCTCGTCGGCCCGCACGGAGAAGAGATTGGGAGCGCGCTCGACCACATCCCAGGGGCGCTCGAGCTCGGAGGCGGCGGCTTTGAGCTCGGCCCTCTTCCGCATCTCGTAAATCTGGCGCTCCCGGGCGAGGCGGGCCTTGAGGAGTTGCTTGGCCTTCTTGGCTTGCATTCGCTTCCACTGCCACTTGGAAACGCCGCCGGGGAAGGTTCTGGGCCCGCCGCCCATACGAATGATGGTCGTTTTGCGGCGGAGGGGCTGGGAGTGGAGCGAGAGGTGAGAAAGCTGGGACCGAAGGAATAGGATGGAGTTTTCAGATGATGATGATAGAGAGCCCAAGAAGGAGAGTTGCTGTGGGTTTGGAGCCATTGGTACGGTGAGCGACATTTGCAGTATCGACATTTTCAGCTCTTCCTCCCTTCTGGATATTGATGGTTTTTGGGGCACTATATTATCTCTAGTTGGCCTCTACGGCTCGGCTGCCAAAATTAATGAAATAGATGAAAATTTGACAAAGATAAGGTTTAGTGAGAACATCCACAATATTCCCGGTCTCATTGAGCTATTTTAAAAAAAAAATAAGTGAGCACTAGACCATAATTATTAATTTGTGAGTCTAATTATTTGGACGTCATAGTGAGAATATATCGAAGGGGTCTAATTTAGGTCTAATTATATTTTTTTTTGAGAAGAAAGGTATAATTATATGGATGTGTAGTAGATTTATAAAAATTATATTATTTTAAATTTATAACTTCTTCGATAATAAAGGCAAACCGAGGCACAACTTGTTTCTACAATTGTAGTACGTTTTAATTTGTAAATTTTGATGTTTATGTATAGATGTATCTTCCGTAACAACTCATATTAGCACAATTTAGTACATATAAAGTTTTGTCAATTAAAGAGGTCGTGTTTAGTCACTGGTTGATTGACGTGAGAATCATATTTTTTTTCTTCTCTAGATTCAAAAGGGACAGGCTAAACTTAAGCAAAATCATTATTTGCAGTTGTATCGTGTGAATGGGTGTATGTGAGGATGTGGGTGTAATTGTATGTGAAATACTAAAATGTCATTGAGAGTTTTGTTGATTTTTATTCAAATAATGACATTGAAAATTGCATTTGAAATTACAAATGACGGGAACAATAAAAGTGATTGCTCGACTAATTCCTCTTCCGCTTGTCTAATTTAGTGATTATTTGTTGGTAAATATCTGGTGGATTGTCGTACGTTTTTCGGTAATTCTCAAGTGGAATGTTGTTAACATTGTGCGATAAAATGATAAACCTAGCCAACCTCCTGAAACATAAATAAAGTAGATTAATATAAAAACGGCCGAGTACAAACTTCACATATCGGTATTATAAAACAACATTGAACAACATATCAGATCAACTCTAAAATCCTCTTGGCCATGCCTTGGAGAAATAGTCGATGGGTTGCTAAATCCTCGGGCTCCATGGGGAGGTATCCATCTCTTGGAGTAAGCGGAACTCTCGCATAATTGACTCTTGGGCCGCTAGTTGGGCCTCGCAGTGCTTCTCGATGCCCCTCAAGCTTTTGGCCAATGCGGTGTCAGTAGGACTACCAGCCTTGCCCTACCCTTTTCCCTCCTACCCTTTGCGGCCTCCTGACCCTCAAGACGGCGGCCGCGGACTAGTCCTAGATGACCTCTACCTCTTCAGCAGCGACAACCAATATGTCCATATGAGACATTGGGGTTGCTTAGGCCAGAGTTCTTGGAGTGCGCCGACCGTCAATCCCGATGAAATCACCCTTTGTCGTTGAGAACTTGTTCTCGGAATGATATTGCCAGCAAGGCTTGTTTCGCACGAGGTGCCACTAGTGCTTCCAAGCGAAGACGTACAATATTTCTCCTTGAATTTCTTTTCCGCATCCTCCGTGATCTGGTCATCGGATCTACCAGATTAGTATATGTGCTTGAACTTTGACCAGCAGTCTTGAAACATCTTCACCTTCCGGTTAGTTGTACTCCAACACTGCTTGCAATTCTTCGTCGATCGCTCCGACGAAGGTGTTTGGAAGATGGCAAGGGCGAGCTCTCGACGAATGGCTTCCCAAAATGAAATGCCCTTCTGGTCAGCCCCATACTAAGAGTTCTCGGAGTTCTTCAGCCATGCCGACACCAATGAAGCCGCCTCAAGCCGTGTCACTCCCCAAATCCGGGTTTGACCGGACTCGAGACGTGAACTAAAATTTAAAATAAAAACATTCTTTAAAACGAAACATCAACTCAATTAAATCTTTAATCGCGTAGATAACATAAATGGGTCCTATGCCCGAGTTCATAACAAATAAGTTTGAATTCGAAAACAGGAGTACGTCTCTAAATACGATGACTAATACCCAGACTCTCGCTAAAGCTCCCATGCCTCGAGACGTCCTCTAGTCCAGATCACGATCATAACCTGTAGGAAAAGTAGTAAAGGGGATGAGCATTTAGCTCACCTCCACGGATATTCGTCCGATTATGGCATACTAGTAAAGCATGAGAAATCATTACTTAAACATGACTAAAAACAACACGAGGCTTAACCAACCATTAAGACCATTCAAACTTCGATCCTGATACAAACCTATTACGGGGACAAGCCTCCTCGTTCATACCTTCCCCATCCTTTCCACCCAGGAACACCGAGTAACGGGTAACACAATTAAGCACCAAGCAAACACACTCAGCACAACAGTTAATCGACATAACAGGTATCCAAAACAACACCGGAACTTAGTCATGGTTTACCGACCTTAGGTTGTTATATATATATACATATACATATATATTCCACTAAGGAGCACACATCTATAAAGAGCACACAACTATAACCACACTTTACCGCTCACGTGTCGGAAGGATGGAGTCCTTTATATCACTAAGTAGCACACAACATTATATTCCACTAAGGAGCACACAGCTATAGCCACACTTTACCGTTTAGTAGTACATTCAATCACAGTCACCACCAAACATAAAACAATCAATCATGTCGCATTATCACCAAATCATCACTATTACTTAACTAAAACATCACCTTCTCGTAGCATATCACAACTATTAATTTAACAACAGAACATACCACAATTCAATCAATCCAACGCTACTAGTCACAAAGACAAAGTGCAACCAACACACAACCTACGGGCGCGACCTGGCCCACATGCAATTCTACAACACGGCAATTCCACAAACCTACGGGCACGACATGGCCCACATGCGCTTCTACAATTTGAATACGAGTACACTAGTTATTCACATCCTATATGCGATTCTAAGATTTTACTGGTTATTAATATCCTATATGCAATTCTAGTAACTTTCCTTAATCGAACCAATAACCGCTACTTTTCCCTACCTCAAACGCAATCCAACTCTACCAAGCACGAACCGTCAACGACTTCCTTCTCCACGATCAAGCCCACGTTCTAGGATAACAAGTAACACAACACTTAATACAAGTCCAACGTCGATTAAAACGGACAACACCCAAATTAACCCCCGACAAGACGCCTAATTAGTTAAAACGGCTACGGGACAATGATTTGGAAAAATATTAAATTAACCGGGCGATACGTACAACGGCACCCGGCCAAGTGTGCCCCACTTGGCCGTGGGTGTGCCGGACCGGACCCACCAAGGGTCGGTCTCGGCTCGAATCCCGAGGTACACGGATCCCGAGGCACGTATCTCGAGACACACGCCACACGCCACCCACCACCGTGGCCGGTCCTCCAGCGAGCCTCCGGTCGCCGAAAAATTTCCAACTTCCTCCCAACACGTCCCAAACGAGTTCTAGGTCTTCAATCCATCAAGTTCTAACAAAAAACATCACCAATTTGCTCCAATTTCACATTTCCCCCAATTCCAAAAGTTAGGGTTTCACCAATTTTTCCCCTAAACACCAAATTACTTCCATTACTACTCCAATCCAACAAGGAAACAACTATTCCATCAAGACCCAACCTCAATTTCTCAAAACCCAACGATACCCAAAAACTAAAGTTCATGGAAAGAGGAAAAGGTTGGGTGCTTACCTTAGGAAATGAGGAGAGGAGAAGGAATATGGAAGAATTGAGGAGATTTTATGGAAGAATCAATGGAGACAAGCCTTTCTTCTTCTTCTTCTTCTTCTTCTTCTTCTTCTTCTTCTTCTTCTTCTTCTTCTTCTTCTTCGATGAAGGCTCTCATCCTTTTCTCTCTATGAATTTCGGCCAAGAGGGTGAAATGAGGTGGGAATGTGCTGATTTTTGTGTCATATGTGGCCTTTAACCTAAAGAGGAAAGGTCCAAAAGCTCCTTTCTCCTTATCTCACCATTTTGGGAAAAAGTAAGGTAAAGGGTGTCTTTTTCACTCTCATTTTCTCTCCTCCACCTAATTAATGCCAAGTGTCTATGTGGGTCCATCTCCACTCCCAAATATCTCAGTCCCACTTTAATTAATCCGATAAACCCAATTTTGACCCCGTTTGACCCGAAATTGATTTTTTTCGCAAAAACCCTTATTTGAAAGGAAATTACCCAACTAAGCTAATCGTAACAATGACTAAGCGTTTTGGGTCCCGGAGAGGTCCCGAACGACCCCCGGAGTCGTCGCTTGACTTTTTCGACGAAAAGTCAACTTTTTCCGAAATTGCCTCAAAAAAGCCCTAAGTTTTCCCAACACTAAAAAACGCCAATGCGCAACTGCAGCACAAAAAAACGCCGGTGAGATTTACAAAAGAATCGTTAGTTGTGTGAATAAACAAAAATAAGAAGTTAAATAAAAATACTAAAAAAATTAAAAGTTAATGCTAAAAACTGGTAATAATAAAAACTGATTTTCCATAAAATTAGTAAAAAAAACAAATAAATATCAGAATCTGATTTTTATATTTTAAAAATAAAATCTGATTCATCCATATATTTTTAAAAATAAAATATGAGTTTTATATATATTTAAAAATAAAATCTGATATTTTTTATATTCTTTAAAATCAAATATGGTTTTATATAATTAATTAATATTAAAATAATAAAAATAATTAAGATTTTTATTAATAAAAATAAATTATTCTAATGGTATATTTTGAATATTTGAATTATATTAAAAGGTATTTTTGTCATTTTATTATTTTAAAATTTTAAAATTCAGTGACATGCTTTTGAAAATTTGACTGTTATTGAGAAATATTTTAGACTTTCTAAATGTCTTAGATGAAAAAATAAATAGAGAATTAACGTCGGATACTAAAGTGATACAAATAAAACTTTCGGATAGTGAGATGACAAAAAGAAAATAGAATTGTGGAAATTATCCTGGTTTTGGTTGCTAATTCGGTACTTGTTTGATTTATTTGTGTGTGTTTTACAGAAACAAATGCTCTGCAATGTGATAGAAAACAACCTGAACATTCTGTTTTTCTTTCATGTTGCTTTGATGTAATTTGTATCTCTCTTCTGCATCACAACTGATGGTCAGATGCTATAATTTCCATCCAAAGCATAAGAAACAGTATGTAACGATGTTAAAGCTCAATCCAACCCAAAAGCTCGAACTGATGGGTGGAGGCATCAAGATGTATATCAAGGGGTCAATTAATCCTCACACTTTCGATGTGGGACACATACTTCAACTCTCCCCCTCACGTGTAGGGCTGGACATCTACACGTGGGTCATAGCAGGACTGGACATCTGCATATGGACCGGAGACCACAGGGTGGAGGTGACAAACGGGCCTGGGCCGAACCAACTCTGATACCATGTTAAAGCCCTATGGGCTACCCATCACCGGCAATTTCTACTCCCTAGGGTTTCCATTACCTAAATCTATCCTAAATCTTACTTACACTGCAATTAAAACGTACCTGGTTGGAATTGGTTGCCTTGGAACCGCCGTCCACCGGATTGTGTTTGATGATGATGAGCAGTTGCTCGGATTTGCAGAGTCAGAGAGAGAGCGCGAGGAGAGAGAGTGAGCAGTTTGTGTTTGAATGAGGAAAGAAGTGAACGAGAGAGAGGGAATAGAACAGTCAGACCCGAGGGTATTTTCGTACATTCCATGTTTTTTTGGTCAAACTCGGTCAAACGAATGGAAAGTCAACACTGGCAAATGACGGAGGCTACCCCTCAAAATCGATATTGATAGAAGGTCTTTTGGATAAATCATCCTCCTCTATTGTATCCCAAGTTATTTATGCCCTTCAATACAATGAAGTTATTTATTTGATCGGCAATAACAACAAGTATGAAGATTGAAATTATATGTGCTTATTTTGATGAGCAGTAACAACAAGCACGAGGATTGAAACGAGGAGGGGACACCGATACAGTGTCGTTGACCTGCACCGCACGTGAGCCATTGTTGTTCCACGGTTGCCTGGGTGGCCTTGTTTGTTTAAAGTTTAAATGGAAGTAACACAGAACCTATCATTCTATTGCCAGCTTTGCTGTTTCCACAAACTTATTATTATTCTGCACATTGTCTCTGGATTTCATAGCACTCCACCATCATCGTAGCTCACTGCTCCCAAGTTGACATCTAATCATCATTCAATCATGTTACACTTTTGCATATGTCACAATCACTCAGGCATGTGTATTGTTCCTCCAACATATATACATGATGATGATGATGATGATGATCCATTGTCTTCCTATGTTCATTCACAGTAATTATTAGGCCAATCTAGATTGCAATTATTGTATGTCAACTCTTAGACCTTGTCTCCTACCAACACAAACCAGACAAGCCACAGAAGATTTAGATGTGGGTTCATAGATCTCGTATTCATACGACTTGGTTTAGTATGAAAAGTAATTAATCAAGAAAAATGGAATTAACAAAGATGGGTATTGCCTTAAGCAACTTCTGATTCAACTTTGAACTAGAGATTTATGGGAACTAGAACTCACATCCCTCGTTGATTCCTTTTTCTTATAAATATACAGACACCGTCTCAAATTGTCTATCCTTTATCAACATCTTAGTTGTATTCTTCAATTTTCTAATGCTTACATGTGTATGTCCCTATTATACCCCCAGACAACCCTATACAAACAACTTTAATATTTTCTTATGCTTAGTTTAATCATCCTGTTCAACAAATAGGAAATTTCCATCACAACACTCTTAAGATCTCTGTATATATAAACAAAGACAGAGAGCCAAACATATCATCAATCAGGAAGAAAAATCATCACTGTCTAATATGGCTCAAGTTTTTGTGTGCTTCATCTTAGCAAATGTCCTTGCTGGAGTAGCAATGGCTACTACTACTGACCCTGAAGTTGGAGCATCAAGTCCAAGTCCAAGTCCAGCCCAAAAAATGCCCCAAATAGCTAGGAAACTTGGCTCACCACCTCCAGGACAGTCACCAGAGTCTCAGTCCCATCCTGCAGAAGAAACCTCAACCACAACCACAACCACAACCCAGGTGTCAAAGAGTGAAGGTGAGCATCACCATCCATTTGACAAGTCTGTGGCCGGAGGAGGCGTTATCCTCGGAGGCCTTGCTACCACTTTCCTGGTGGCAATTTTCTGCTACATCAGAGCTACTAGAAGACACAGCAAGGCTGCAGCAACACCAGCTGAAAGACAACTTCCTTGATTATCACTCCTTCTGTTAGGATGATTTTGATACTATCTGTAAAAAGAAATGAAACCACTTGTTAATCACAAAATCAATTCAAGAAAACTTTACAGTAGCTGAATCACCAATGAGAAGGATACATACAGATCTGTGATCATCATCCCTAGCTAGTCTTCCAATCAATTGGCAAAAAAAACACACATCAAAATCAGACAAAGCCTTCTTAATCACCCATTTCCATGTATAACACAGAACAGATCAGTATCAGATGACCTATCTTTTGGCTGTGGAATCATTAAATGTCATTATCCTATGACATTCTTAACGACCATCAACTACCATTGTGACCCCACCAACACATGGAGGAGAAAATAAAGACACAAGAAACCCAATGGACCACACACAATATACTCTGTCACCCTGTAGAATACTACTAGTCGTTGGAGCAGCAGATCGTGCGTGGAGCTTTCACTGAAAATGATAAACCCTGGTGAATGGTAGTTGGATTGGAGGAATATGAATATGGTCCTCAAGTTCTTTAGAGATCACACAACATTTCTGATTCTGTTTCGATCAACTATCACTGAATCAATCAGACATTCAGCATAACTAACACAGAATTTTATCCAACTAGCTGCACGGAATAAAGAGAACCGAGCAAAGAATATTTCACAACAGATTGATTACTTTTTTCAAAAAAGATCTCATCCCAAAAGTAAGTAAAACCATTCCATGAGTGTAACTCACAAAGGGAATACAAAATGTATGGTTCATACTTAATTCACTTCAACTGCTCATAAAACAGGCATAAGGTGACTTCATTTCCTAAAATGAAATCCATTAACCAACCTTACATCAAGGAAGGTTAAGTTCACAATTGTTATTTTTTTTTACAGAAAAGCGGTAAAAAGAAAGAGAACATACAACCATCTGCCAATAATATGATACTGATGGTTGACCTTGAGGAAACCGTCCACTAGGGCCTGACTATCGCTACCTTATCATCTATCTTCCACATAATTACTGTAGATACAAACTGCTACCATGTGTTCCTATTTATCTGCATACAAGCAAAACAAGATGATTCAATATACAGGATAATGTAGATACTAGAAACCCACATTCTGTTTTCCTATTTGGCATGAAATAAAAATATATGTTGGAGCAAGTGGAGGTAGCATGACAAAAATTTGACACCATAAAGCTGCCATTAACAAATTAGATAAACTTCAGATCAACCAATGCAATCATCAACTCAACTGCTTTAGTTTCGTACACGGGTTTAATATTAGATGTGAAAACATAACATAGAGTGTGACACAAAAGATCAACTACCAATAGCCGACAATCTAATAATAATTTGATGTAATTTCAAACTTGAGGAACAGATTACCTTACGACTATATTCTCTGCCATGCTTGCTCTTAGTAATAGAGAGAACCTACAAAAGATTCAGAAGCAGAGATGAAATATGGAACCTAGTAGAGGCTATGCATGCACTGCTCAGTGATCCAGAGGTAATACCTTGCCACCAATTTCCTCTTGAAGCACTGCCTGAATCATCTTCTTCCCCATCTTTCTTCATCTGTTGATATCAAATGACACAGTACCACCTCAGTTGAGATTAACTGAAAAACAAAAGATTTGGCTCTACAACAACTACTTCAGTAGACCCTATAGATGAAAAATCTTAGCTCAAATAATTTACAACATAATGTACAGAGTTTTTAGGAAAAGGTTCGGTCTTTAGGACTGACATCTTTTTCTATCATTATAGCTGAACCCACGTAATCAGGAATTGAGACTTAGTTGAGCTGAAAATCATATCTCAGAAAACCCAATTCAAAAGAGAATCACCCTGACTGATAAATTGATTGAACAGTAAATATTCACATAGCTTAGGTGGATCACTCTGTGTTATAAATTAGCCGAACTTTCCTGACCGGATATTATGTGCCATATTGTACAATTTGTACTCACCACAGAGTTAGAGCTCTGGGAATTCTGGGGGCGGGAATAGACGTCTGGACCTCCATAGTAAATTGATGAACTTAGATGGCATGGTTGCACTCTTTGTTCCTGATAAACGGAACTTGTGTGCTTACCAGGTGTGCTGTGACTTTCTTGTCCATCCTTGGTTTTGGAGCTATCATCTGAAACGAGAAATACTTTTCGGGGATTCAAACAAATCACAATCTCATACCACATGCCCAACAAAATTCCAAACAATATATTTCCCTTGAGAAGGAGGATATTGAACCTTAACAATTTGTTTCTGAAAATTATTGTAGGCGGATCAATATAACAGTGTCATAATAAGGAACATAACTTATTAGGCGGTAGCGAAAAGAGATAGTTACAGCACAAACAAACCTGGAACTCCTGATTTGGTTTTCCAGGACTCACTTGTAGCATCATGCCTCTTTTGGTAGTGCACAGACTCCCTTCCCATAACCTAAATAATAAGTGCAAGCAAGAGAAATTGTAAGCCTTAATACAGTAAACTGTGTAAACCACCAATAGATAAAGTTCAATTCTCAAGCTAAACATCAATTAGTGGCTGACAAAAATAAAAACAAAAACAAAAACATGATGAAGTGTGAATGACACTCAAGCTAAATCATTAAGAGTGTGGTGATACATATGAGCAAGTGTATGCCTTGATAATTCCTATTTTACAAGCACTATCGATATTGGTCTGATCTTTTAATATTTTCATTCATATCAATTGTGAAAAGAAGAAGAAAAAACCCTCCATTTCCTGTTGTATAATTCACTCCTTATCACAACTGTTCCATAAAATGAGCAAACACTGTTTCTTGCCTTTTCACTCACTCACATATACAACTAAATTAGGAATTTATATCGAAAAAAGCTCTAAAACCTCCTTGAGCTGAACAGAACCATAACCTTGTACATTCCAAATTGTTGATCACGAAACCCCATTAATTAACAGAGACGAAACAAATTCATAGCCCAATAATGGGTAGCATAAGCAAAACCTGAGCTTTAAAAGAAAGAGACGAGGAAGCATACCTGGGAATAAGAAGGCGCGAAGATGGAGCCGAATAGGGCGGCCGAGGAGGATGAATCCTTGGAGCCAAAAAGCTCGGTAGTGAAGGAAGACCCACCGCCACCAACCTGCTTCCTTCCTTCCATTTCCTCAACCTTGTCAAACAAAAAAGCCAGACAGATTTAAACAAGAAACGGCAGCAAGTTTTGTCAAAGAAAATGGGAAAACAAAAAGGAAAGGGAGCGAGAGACACGTGAGTTGCTCTACCTCAGTTTGTTTTCTTGACAAGAAACGAAACCGTCCCTCAACCATTTTATAGCCCATATTCACACGTCATATTGTTTTCTAAATATTAAATTATTGTTCTAGAGAAGACAAGCATTGTGTTAAATTCATTTGTCTGTCTGAGAGTGAGGTGGAAGCATGAGCTCTGTCGGACAAGGACGTGTCCTCGGAACTTCCAACCTTTTACTGCCACGAATACCCGCAACATAGACAACCCGGATAAATTGGAATTGGAGCTGTGTAATTCGATATTCATATCCACATCGGTAGAAAACAAAACATTTGGTATATATACGGACATGATTACGAAGAATGTGCTACTTTCTACCATACGATAATAATTACTAAATAAAATAATTAGGTAAACAAGCGTAAAAAGTATCATCTCATCCGAGCCAAACAGAGGAGAGGTGGTGGCATGAGATATACCGCTGAGAATGGCGCATGATTCTGCTGTCCCCCATCCATACCTATTATGTACAATGGAAAGGTCTTGGGTGAGGTTCTTATGCTGACTGGACGCTGAGTTGTTATTAATTGATATTTTGATGTTTTATTTAATTCTTTATCAGAAACCGTTTAAATTATATAAAATATAAACAAATGTGAAAAAAAATTAATTAATGATAATAAAAAATAAAAAATAAATTTAACACAAATAAAAGTTAACTTTTAATTTTATTGATCTTTTTTTGATATAATTTAATTTCAAATATTAATAGTTTTTGGCACTTGTAATTTAAAGCGTGGACAATACATGATGTATTTTTTTGCATATGGACAATACATGATAAAGTTTTTGCAGTTAACCCTGGTATATAAAAAGCATGCTTAAGATTACATAAACTTGTGTTTGTACGGTATTATTAAGTTGCTTAAGCAAGTAAAAGCATTTACGCAGAGATATCAATTTTTTTATGCAGAGACATCATATATTTTAGGGCTATAATCATAATTTCTTCGGAACACCTATTAATAGAAGAATACAAGAACAAAAAGTAATTTCAATATGTGGTTGACAAAAAGCAGAGAAAAATGCATAGGAGATTAAGGAACACCTGTGTAATCAACATCTACTTGTTTTTTTTTTTGAAACGAGAAAGAAGTAGTATTACTATATTATCGTGCTTACAACGTGGGACCTAACAGTTCCGGACACCAGCATTTGTTCCGATTGGCCATGGCCCCTCGGGCGCACATGGTTCCATATGAATAGTCTGTTTTGTTTCGCAGATCCAAACTCAAGAATTCCTCGATCTACTGTTTCATGAAATATATAGCTAACGGAATAAAAACTACCTAACCAAAGCTTTATTTGACCTAAAGCAAACAACCTGAAAATAGAGAAGACCTTTGTTGCGGATTCCCCGAGACTTCCCAACTGTAGACGTCCCGGGTATGTGGATATAGGTCCCTGACGGTCCTTCCCATCCCCGCTCTGGAGGATCATTCATCCCCCGGGGGATTGTGGTCCCCCGGGCTAACATCTCGTTCCTGCACTTGGTCTGTAGATGTGGGCAGCGGCTTGGTCTCTAGCTTGTGGCCCGTCTTGATCACCCTAGGTCTTGGACCGACGGCTGTGGTAAATCGCAGAATCCCCCGTCGAGCCAAGGTACAGTTCATCAGGTCACCCAATCGCGGGTCGGGCCTCTTCCACTTGGCCCCGATCTTCAAGTGAGATTTAGGGCTTGGAGTGTCCTTGTCTTGACGTTTGGCTATCGTCGGAGACGGGGCCAACACCTTAACGGTAGTACTCCGGGTCTCCTGATGTGCACGGCCCCTGCTGGCCGCGAACCTCCTAGGGTTTATGGAGCCTGTGGAGTAGGGAACCCTACCCATACCAAACCCCGATTGATCGTATCCCAGTTGATAAGCCGAGGACCATGAGAAGTAGTGTACCGGATCCCACTGGTAGGTCGGCATCGCGGAACGCTCCGATGGTGGACCGGGAGCCAGGCCCCGAATCAGTGGCTCCGGATACCGACGTGCCTGATCCCAGTCCGGTAGAGGACGTTGGTTACCCGGGTTATCTACAAATGGCCGGACGAACTCCTGCGTGGGTCGATGCCAAGGAGACGGGTGCCACCACGTCGGATCGTGGTGCACATCGTGCATGGACCACCCCCAATTATGCAGGACCAATATGGGATTGGCTTGGCCATGCAAGGGGGTGCGCGGCTGACCGGACTCAGAGAGGTGATCAAGATGAAGGTGATTCGCCGACCATGACGACCGGACGGGGTACCCATCACGTTGGTAGCGGGGGAACGACAAGACCATGGTGTTGGAGGGAGAAGGGGATCAAAAGACGATAGATGGACAATGTCAGATGGAGGAGGGGCGAAGGGAGGCAGTGGAGAAGACGGCGACGACGGCGAGTGAACCCTAGGAGAGTTACGAGAAGAACCTCAGATAGGTTGTTTGGAGAGCTTTTCTCTTGTTTTTGATAGTCTGTGACATCTACTTGTTTGAAATAGGGTATGGAGTAAAAATAAATAAAGATACAGATTAGTCCATTGAGTACCACACCGGTAAAAGAGAGAAAAAAAATTCTCCTATGCTAGTTTATAAAAGGGAACAAAAGAAGCTTGAAAATCATATTTCTATTGATAATTAAAATATTGGTATAAATAAAGTTAATAAAATTTTGGACATTGTATTTAATTTTTTATTAAAAAAAAATCCTTCGCATCGTCACGTGGCGAGCCATGAGAGGCAGGTAGTCGGACCCGGGGCGAGGGGCGCGGGCTTCGGCTCGGCTCGTGTTTGCGGGGCGAGGGGCGTGGGTTGCGGCCCAGCCCGCGTAAAAGCCGTCCCACAATGGGACGGCCAGCGTCCCGCAGCCTGCAAAAACGAGGGTCGGGCCTCAGGGCGACCCGTTGTTCTTGCTCTTATTCTGATCAGCAGCTCCAAATTCCAATTTTGTTTGTTCCCGTTAAGCAACTACAACACTAGTCTGACATTTCTAATGTGTTCGGATTAGGTTACTGTTTTTTTGGAAATTTGCTTGATTTATCGTTACCGGACACAAACTCAACACCCGAACGAAAATGATGATAAGGGTATGACATACTTTTTAAGCTTTTCTAGCGTTTTCTTTCTCTTGTCACATTTTGTGTGATCATACTGTTTTTATTTCTTAACAGTCATGTTAGTCTCCTAATGGTGGGTTTGTCTATTAGTATAGATTTAAGTTTATTGGTTTGACCTTATAACTTCAACCCATATGTTTGGCTAACGAGATCTCTTATTCGGTTTGGAGCATTTATTGTGGATGGTCGATTCTATAAGATCTTTTAACAAAAAATGGTGTTAATTTGGATTTCATCAGTTGAGAGAGTTGAATGTCCAAGTTACATGCAAAAAGAATTCAGCAAGAAAGAGAGTGATATCAGGAGAGAGAAATAAAGTCAACGGAGAGAGAGTGCAAAAACTAAATTTTCATCTGCAATCTCTATTTTCTAGCCTATTCGACATCCTAAACGATCCCTACACTGGGTGCACTTAGAACAAACGATGTGAACTCAACTGTAATGAGTCTTTTAAGAGTTTAATTAAGTTTTTTTTTCTTTAATTGGTGTCTTTTATGTAATGTGGATGGCAAAATAGAGATCGAGGAGCCAATTATTGAACGGAAAAACATTTTTATAGCCGATAATTTTGACATAACAACATTATGTCATTCGGAAAATACAAACATAAGCATGGAAAATTTAATAATCATGAACATGGAAAAGATAAACCCAAACAAAATAACTCGTACCCAGACTCATGCTAAGTCATTGTAACGACGTCAATTCGCACACCATCTCCCTTTAATCATGTTTCGCAAACTCTTGACCGTCATTGAATTGATACACTTGCAGGGCATCCGTGAACACCTCGGATTGGGTCGCATTTCATCTACGGCCATGTAGGCATTGCAAATAACAATCTCAAACGCCACTACCCCGTTTGTTCCACTTTTTTCAGTGGTCCTTGCACTACTTCACAGTGCGGAAATATGGCTATTGTTCGAAGAGCATCCCATTCCAAGCATCGAACATGGCCTGCCAATATTCGCCTGTGACGTCGGCATGGAAAAGCCACGCCATGCAAAAACGGTTCTCCTCCTGAGAATTCCAGGTCGATGTCATGGTTTGGGAAGGTTCAGATGGCTTAAGGATGAGGTTTTTGCTGGAGCCTGGTTGGAAAATCGAACCCCAAAGATGGACGAAGACGTGGGTAGAATCAGAGAAGAAACAAGAGGAAGAATAGATGGTTGAATCCAGATAGTGTGGGAGATTGTCAACGTCAGAATCTGAAGGACGCAAAGGTGATTCGTGGGTTGGATTTGTGGCGTTCCGTTGGGTAGCTATTAGTGTAATGGTGGGCCGAATCAATAGTGGGTTATGGTGGGTCGAATAGGCCCAACAAAATAAACTAATAGTAAAATAAAAAAATAAAAAAATTGTAGACATAATTTTCATTACACAAATAATCGATTACACAGTAATACGAATATTTCAAATACAAGATCGAAATACAAGCCCAACTACAAAACCAAACAAACAAGCCAAATACAAAGTCAAACAAGCAAACTGAATACAAACTCAAAGTAAATTAAACCGAGATTACATCTGCTGAATGTAAGTCATTGCTAGAAGGAGGATGACCATGAGTTGTTTATGGTTGTCATTCTATTCCGGATTCCAATAAGAGGTGTTAAGACCAATAGTATCGGTATATTTCTTCAACAACGAGTTGTAGCAACTTAACAACTTCTATTTCATGCGCTCAAACCTAGCATACTGAAGGGCTTCTAGTATTTGTCGATGGAGTCTTGGGGATGGATCTGCGACATTATCGGAAACACAAGACTCGTTGTCGGAATCCATTAGTGTAAGAGTATGAAATGGTTCCAAGTTTATAGTTGTGGGATAAATATGAGGGGTTTTATAGAAGAAATGGGTAGGATGATGTTGGAAATTCGGTCTCCAATATGCATAGGGAATGGTAACTTAGAGATTAGTAAAATATTAAATTCAAAAATACATTAATTAATATGAGAAATTAAATTAACTAAAATGGGAAAGTACATCACTGAACATAAAAATATATACGACAATGGAAAACTAAATGCAAACGAGAAAAATTAAGGAAATAGAAACACTAAGCATCATCTTCATCAACGACAGAATTTGTCCGCTGAAAAATGTCCAAAAATGTTCTATGCTATCATTTTTCAGTTGAACAAGAATTTGGCGATACTCGAGGCGGTGAGTGTGGACCTGTATAGAGTCTTAATTTGGCATCAGACGGTGAACAAGAAGTTGTGCTGCTTCATCGTGCAAAAGTTTGATATAACATTTGTATAATTCAGCTCATCTTTCACAATCATGTTGTGGATGATTATGTAGGCCCTTATAATGAGGCCCAATTTTCGCTCGTCCCATGTTTGGGTTGGACGACTAATGATATGGAATTGAGTTCGTAGAATACCGAATTCCCTCTCAACATCCTTCCTCGTGGTCTCTTGATTTCAAACGTATAACACGTGCTTTGGCCATGGTTCTAAATAACGGTCGCGGTGAGATAACAACGAGGTCACCTTGAAGGTTATTTCATTTTAATCGGGAGATCTCGACAAATCGCGATTTGTATTAAATATATATACAATTTTTTTTTGATAAGCTCGAAAATATATTAATAAGACCGAGTCTAGAAAAGGAAACGGAAAGCCATGATTCAAGGAGAAGCAGGGTAGCAACCAAAATAACAAAGGGGTTCCAACACAAGGGGAACCAAAAGGCATAACCTTTTCTTTAAAAGAAAAAACAAGAAGCAAGAAAACAGAAAAAGAGAACCCCGTCAAAACGTCAACGGCGAATCGGCGCGGCCTGCTTCTTGGCAGCCAACTCACGGATTACAGTCCATGCGTCGGGACCCTGAGACGACCCGACGATTTGAGTTTCTTCATTTCTAACTTTCTCAACCTGTTTCCCAATGTCGACGGGTCGACGAGGCGAACAACTCTATCCCGATCTCTAGAGATATTAGTCTTGCACGAAAAATTGTAAAATTCCGTTAAATGTTTAGGGGGACGACTCTCCCGCTTCTTGACGAGAACGTCCTTCCACGGCGAGGCCACCTTTTGAGATGGTTGAACTGTTACTACGCCCACCTGAGCATCCACCGTGACCGAATCTTGAATTGATTCAGACACAACCATCTGCAAAATTTGGGCTGGACCAGACCCCTCTACATCATGGACCTGTGTAGCAGCCTCAGGCCCATCTGCAGCAGAACTGACATGTGGATCAGGCCTATCTGCAGCACAGTGGGCCTGGACAGGCCCAACGCTAACTACATCATCATCGACAACCTTCGTCACCACGCAATCACAATCAGCGATTCTATCCCCAGAATCACGGACTCCGTCTTCCCTAGAATCGCGGACTCCAGCTTCCCCTATTCCAAAACAATCTTCGTCACCGATTACGGATGAAACACAATCTCACCCGTAACTGACGTGATCTTTGAATTCAAACAAGCCACACCGTGATCATAGTCCTCCAGTGAATCTCCGACTCCAATCGACGCCATAACAAAGTCCTTCGACGAGTCCTCAGCTTCTGTGAGATGGATTGGCAATACTGACCGGTTTTGTATGCTCTGTTTCAGCACACCAGAAACAGAGCCTACCTTCGGTTTCGTCACCGGAGCAGTGGACGTTTGACGATGCCAGGCCGTGGCAATAAACAACACTTTCCCATCAATTTTAAACCCATTCATGGCCTCCACCGCCTTAGTTGTTGCCTCAATTGTATCGAAACGTACAAAACCTAAATATCGATTAATTCGATTTGGGCGTTTAGAGACCTTAACAGACACAATTGTACCAAATGGACTGAAAACGTTGCGTGTCCTTTTGTTCCAAATGGACTGAAAGGTAAACTATGAACAAAGATTTCATCCTTTTGTTCAACGAACTTACCAATTCTCCGAGGCCTGCGAAAGCGATGAGCTATCGAATGGTTCTCTACAGCGACCTGCTGAGTCTCCGAACCAGTTCCGAGAATTAAAGCTCGCGAATCCGAGTGTGAAACGCTGCCCTCAGCATCCACAACACCTGCGATCGGAGCCTTGGCATCCACCACACCTGCGACCGGAGCCTTGGCAGCAAAAACAGATGGTGCGACAACAACATCCCCACCAGACGATCTCCTCTTTCTTCGATTGGTACCACGAGCATGAACAACTTTCTCCTCTATCGAAGCTTTCCGATGAACGGAAAATTGAGGCTTCTTTGAATGACCGGAGGTCTTCACCAAGCCCTCCGAGATTGCTAACACAAGATTCCACGCCGTCACAATTGATCATAACATCGTGGTTACCTCCGTTAGCAAGCCATTGACCGAAGTTGTGGAGCTCCAGCGACGACGTGAAGTCACGGGACAGACTTTCATGTCTGCAAAACTTCGGATTTTAAAGTGATCAAAAACTTAGCGTGGCCCTCATCAAAGAGATTATAATCCCACGTCGAATAAAAATTTCATTTTTACAAAGTTAAAGCCATATATACAATATACATATATAATAAAAATATAATTAATGATATATAAAAAATATAACAATAATAACATTTAAATAAATATTATATTATTTTTGAATTACTAATATATATACAAATATATTTTCATATTTTTAATTTTAATTATTAATAATTAAAATATACAAAATAATAATAATAAAATTACATTAACTCTAGTCTTTGCACAATTAAATTATCCTAAATAACCCAACGGCAAATTTATATCAAACACAATTTAACTTAGCCCAATAATTGATAAAACTGAAGCCATTAACTAAAATAACTTAAACCTAAAAACTCCAACACCCCATCATCGTATCTTTTGTTTTCTCTCTCCTTCATCTCTTCGTTCCCTTCCTTTCTCTCATCTATCTCTTTGTAAGAATTGCCCCCGGTCGATCCCGGTCGAACGCAGGTTTTCGGCGAGAGTTGACTTTTTATCGGAAAAGTCAACCGATGACTTGGATAGTCATTCGGGACCTTTCCGGGGCCCAAAAAGCTTAGCCGTCGTTACGGTTGGCTTAGTTGGGCCGTTTCCTTTCCGATGACTGTAATGTTGGAAAAAGTCAACCCGGAGTCTTTTCGGTCAAACCGCGGTTCGTTTAAGAACCAAATCCGATAAAGTATTTCTGCTGGAATTTATTGAACTAGAAGTGGTCCCCAACTTGGACATGTGTCCTTATTTACTTGGAGGGGAAGAAATGAGTCTAAAAGACCCATTTAACCCTCTTGGTATGCCTTGAGTGGATAAGAGTAAGGAGGGGCATATTGGGGATTTCCACCCTAGGTTAAAGGCACAAATATCAAGAGCAATTCAGCTCATATGTGCCTCTTGACAGATTTTGGAGAGAGAGAGAGAAGAAAAGAGAAGAACTTTAGAAACTTCAGGAGGAAGAAAGGAGAAAAAGGGTGGATTTTGGAGCTTAATCTACTCAAATCTCATCCCAGGCATTGGATTCTTCTTCTACACTCCATTTCCAAGATAAATCCATCTTCCTTTTTCGTTTTGGGTAATTTTGGTTCATGGGTTTGAAGGGAAATGAAGAACCATGGTTGGGTTTGAAGCTTTAATGGTAGATGATGATTTTTGGAGAAGAAAATGAGTTAGATGATTGAGTTTAGTTGGGATTTAAGTAGTTTTGATGAAATCCCTGTGTGGGTATTGTTTTTGCTGAAGCTTTGGGACTGTTTTGGAGTTTTGAGGATTTATCAACGGTGTTTTGTGGTTGATTTTCGTGGAAAACGAGTTGGGGAAGAAGAAGAGAATCTGCTCTGGTCAGGGACGGAATGGAGCACGAAGAGGGTTAGGTTCCGGCGCGGAACGCGGCACGGAGAGGGTCAGGTTCCGGCGCGGAACGCGGCACGGAACAGGCTTGGTTCCGGCACGGCACGCGCGCACAGACCGTGTCTGGTTCCGGGCCGGTGCGCTGCGCGGACCGTGTCTGGTTCAGGGCCGGTGCGCTGCGCGGACCGTGTCTGGTTCCGGGCCGGTCTGTGACGCGGGCCGGGTTGGATACCGGGCCGGTGTGCTGCACGGGCCGGGTCTGATACCGGGCCTCTGGGCCATCCGAATTGGGCCTCGTTTCGGCCCATTCCCTGTTTAGCCTATGTTGGATTTTTGGGCTTAATTTAGTTATTTCTCGTTCTTATCGCAACTGATTTAGTTTTGACTCGAGTATTTAATTGTGATCCAAGGCTTCGGATCCAAGATCGACGGAGGAGGAGACCCGAGGACATCGTGAAGTGGAGGAGGAAGCGAGCCAGGACGTCAGGAGCTAGGAGTTGAAATCTTTTTGCTTTTGAGGTAGGGAACGTAGCGAATACCGGTTTAATTACGGAAAGTTACTAGTATGCTTGTATGTTAATATTCCGGACCAATCGTGTGCGCTCATTTAAATTAGAGAAAACTCGATGTAGTCTTGTTATATTTTTTTTAATTCTCTAATCATAACTCTGACCTATCAACTTTCTTACATAGTAACAAGTTAGCAAATTAATTCTCAGAATGTATCAAAATCTGTTAAATTTGATTGACTCCGTGAAATACTAGTCACATGCTTGTCACGTGCCTCTTAAACATTCCTGAAATAGCATAATAAAACTTGATGTAGTCTCGTTGTACTTTGGTCAACTCTCAAATCATGACCTTGACCTATCAATTTTTCCTTTTACTCACTAAACGCCCGTTAAACTAGAGGACGAAAAATAACAAACGTTACTGTTAATGTTATGATATGAAAACAAATATTTGTTTCGTTATGACTTGATTATAAACGAAATGTCTACGTTACGATATCCATTTACCCATGTATTAGATTATTGGAGGTAGTGGTCTAGATGGAATATTTAAATGAAAGCCTTGTTTTATGGGCTTAAAATGAGATGGATTCATTCAGGCCGAGAGAGACCTCATTTCATGGAGGCCCAAAGTGGATACTTGTAGAAAGCTGTCTAATTATCTCTCTGTCGGCGAGTTGCAAGACTAGGAGTAGGAGGAGTCAATCCTCAAGTTTATGGATTAAACACGAAACCAATCAGAGTAGCTGAATGCAAAATTAGTTTCTTCCATTCCATATAAAGATAGATATGTACGGAGCAGCAACAAAACAAAGCAAGGAAAACAAGTAATCAATTAAATTTCCATGGAAGACAGGTGAGGTTGGAACAAGAAGCAGCAGTTAGAGCATCTGTGCAATCAGCACCAGACTCATCACAGCACTCGCACAGAAGCCCCAGAGTTGCAAATACTTTGGAATATCCTGCAAAGCAAATAATTCATGACGATAAGCACGACCCTAGAATCAGAAATTGAGAGCTAAATCAGAGTTTCAACACTCACTCTGTTGAGGCGAGATTCGGAAGGAAGGAAGCGTCCGTGACTCAGTAGCAGCAACAAGAAGAAGAAGAAGAAGAAAGAGGGCAACTCTGAGCAAACCCATTTTCATCATCTTGTAGTTGCTTCCTCCAACAGAGGAAGACGATGAGAAAGAGGACTTTTATACAGAGTGATTGTAACCCCACATCCACATATTAATCTAATACAAGGGAAATGATAAAATAGTAAGCATCGAGAAGAAAGGGTGTCATTTTGTGTTTGAACGGTAGCCAAGGAGATGATAGTGAGGAGTGGGTTTCTGGTTTCTAGAAGAAACTGATACACGTTACCTCATCTCTCAAGTCAATGGAGGGTTATGGGTGGAACCATCCTTTGGGTCTCTCTCAACAACCACACATACTGACGTAGGTACTTATGGGATTTAAATCAAATTTTACTTGTTTAACATTCAAATTATAACATATAATTGTAAAAAATTGGGCACTCTATTCCGGTTAAATCAGGGTTCGAAGATCATTCACAGTCGGGTGGACGTTGTTGGATGATAATGAAAAATATGGTGGTTAATATCATATTAAAATTCTGATTTATTTCAAGCTTTATGACTTTAAGATGTAAGTTATTAGAATTGACTGACAATCAAATCTAAGAGGAATTCATGGGACTTGTCACCCTATGAATTCCCCATTTTGCCATTTCCAAAAGGCTACAAATACTTACATCTTTAGTCTTATTTTACACACATCAAAAACCATCTCTAAAATCAATCCCATTATTAAAGAGAAATTCTTGACGGAAAGTTCTCGGGTAACCAAGATTCATGTCCAAGTTGTGCGTGCATAATAAAGCATCAACTAAAGACACAAAACCTGAGTAAACACATGTGTCGTTGATACACCAACTGATCTCAAACGAGAGTTATTTCCTTTGATCTTTCAAAAGTTCAATATAGATTTAGTTGGACAAAAATCCAAGGGAATGTGACTAATACCCGTAGCATTTAAGGCGTTATGTGAAGGGAAACCCAACCTAGTTGACTGGAGATCCCAAGATCTAGGTTCAATGGGCCAACCTAAGTGCATAAACCTTATGGGGGGGGGGGGGGGGGGGGGGGTTAAACTCGTGTCCGTTCCTATGATGCAGAAACAGTGATATAAAACGTGTTGAGGATTCCGTGATACAAGTTATCGATTTATAAGACTAGTTTGATCAGTGACCAATTAATCGGGTTTTGTTTTCATTGCAACACACGTTAGAACGATTAAATTTGGATTCTTAAATCAAGCAAATTTTGTACTTTGACCAAGTTGAATGGTTTCAATTTTGGATAAATACTTGTAAATGTGGGGATCGGTCCCATTACACAGAATATTTCCGATCGACTAAGATCTGTGTCTACGATATACGAGTATAATTCAGTATGTCACGCCCCAAATCCGGTATTGACCGGACTCGAGACGTGACTTAAAGATAATACAAAATATAACAACCAAAAGTGTCTCAAATCCAATATAACGCTCCAAGTTTAGTTTCCATCAAAATATCTCAAGTGAAAAGCTCCATAATAAATCCTTTACACATAAGGTTCGTAACAAAATAAGACCATAAACGTCTCTAAAGATAAAGCACCCGGACCCACCGAAGCTCCCGAGCCTCGAGTCCTCTACTCAACAAGCAAGCCTGTAACAATAGTAAATAAACAAATAGGGGTGAGCTTACGCTCAGTATGGAAAATAATAATAAGGGCATCCTTCAAGTTAAACAATTGGAAATTTACAATTTCGTTCGAGTCTCAATAACACGAAGAACCAAGAAGATACGGAAATACGAAAATAAACGGGTATTTAACGCTTTTGAGAAGGTAGCAAATAATTATAGAAAGTAAGGGAAACAATACACTTTTTAACAATCAATAGAAGATAGAACATTTAAGTGCCACCGTGGAACAAGAAGTCTCCACACTCCGATCCACAATACTCTTTGTGTCATGTCGGATATTCCCTCGGCCCAGAGGAGACACATGACATCACAAAGACGTATAACGTCGAGAATACCGGAAACATCCATAAGAGGACACATTCGTCGGGACCCTTGGAAACGTCTCCAAAAGACCATAGATCATCGAGAACCAAGGTAATACACTTGGGGTGAACCAACAAGTAACCATTCCTCGCAGGGTAAACCATCCAAATGCCCCGCAGGGTCAAATAACCAATGCCCCGCAGGGTCAAATCTCTTGGCTATGATACTACCCCACACCGGTATTTCCGTCGGTGTGGGTACCATGTCTAACCACGAAGAATCATCCCCGCAGGGTAACCAATCCACCGGCTATGATACTACCCCACACCGGCAATTCCTTCGGTGTAGGTACCATACCGGATCACAAGTCATCGGCTTAGGTACTACCCCACACCAGTATTCCCCTTGGTGTAGGTACCTTACAGGCACTACCCCACACCATAGCGTAGGTGCAATACCGGTATAAAACCCAACTTAAAGACTCACAAGAGAATAACATACTAAACAATCATGGAGCAACCATAGCTTAGCAAATCACCATTCCATCCATGCACACCACAAGAATCAATATAACTTTACACTTACCGATATACTTACCAATTGCACACCATCGGTCTATCATTCACCCGATCATGTACCATTTAGCACAATCAATTACACTCAAAGTTCATACAATCATTCATCCAAGCATTCGATCAATTAATCATTCAAGCATTCAAGTTCAACATTCAAAACATCTAGTTGTATTAGACTCTAATTTTATCCAAACTAGGCAACCAAAGCATGTGAGGCAAACACAAGCAATCCTAGGGCTCATCTCGGCCTTTCAAACCAGTAAAGCAATTCCCAAGTATTGAAAGCGAGTTACACTAGTTATTCACATCTTAAACATGCATACTAGACACGTCCGGTTATTAGTAATTGAAAGACGATTATTCTAGTTATTCGCATCCTATATGCATTTATAGGATCTTTCCGATTTTATTAACCTAATAGGCATACTAGCATGAAATGCACGAGGAGTTAGTACTTTCCCTACCTCAAGGTCTTCCTCTAATAATATTCCTAGCTGCTGACGACCGGCTACTCCGTCTTCTCGGGTGAAGTCCAAGTTCTCGGCTGAAGTCCAGTTTGGGTTTGACAGATAAAAATGTCCAATCAGTCCCGGTATTTGTCCAAAGGTCCTTTGATTTGTCTAATGAGTCCTTTAAATGTACATCTTAAATTAATTAAATCAGTTAATTAATCTAATTTTTAAAAATATTTTCTTTAAAAACGGGTTGACCCGGATCCGAGCCCAAACCCGGTTCATACCCGATCCGAACCCGGATCCAAGCCTGAACCGAACCCGGCTCCAGATCCGAGCTCTTGTCATGGGCCTGACCTAAGGTTGGTCGGTCTGAGTCTGTCCAAGGGCCCCAAAGCCCATCCCTCTGGCCCAACTACAGGACTTGGCCCAAGGCTCGGTTCGCTAGGGTTTCGGCTTGGATCGAGCGTGGCGAGGTCGGGGCACGGCGACAGAGTCCTGACCTGGCCGTGGCGGCGGACGGCGTCAGAAAGGTTCGACGGAGGGTTTTCAACGGTGGCTGAGGCATCAGGGACTCGGAGGAAACGAGGGGATCTCAACGGAGGGGATCTCGAACCTCAATCGATCCAGATCTGGCTCGAGGACGTGTCGCCGGCGTGGAGACGAAGGTCTGGTGCTTCTCCGTCCACGTCCGACCACAACGAGTCCCAAAACCCACGAATCTCAGGCAGGGTGCTACGGGGAAGGTGAAATGGTCGGAAAGGAAGCTCACCGTGCTGGGTTTTGGTGCGACGAGGCTTGATTTCACGGCGTCGAGCTCGAATCGAAGAGGGAGAAGGTAAAGGAAGAAAAAGAAAGGGGCGAGGGTTTTCTGGCGTTTGGGGTTGAGTCGTGGTGGTTGCAGAAGAAGGGAAAGAAGATGGAGACGGTGGGGACGGTGGATGATGCCGGCGAAGGGATGAACGCGGCGGAATATGGGCTGGTTTGCGAGCGAGGGCGAAGAAGCGAGAGAGAGGAGACGAAGCTCTCGTCTCGATTTGTGTGCGTGTCACTGAGGAAGGTGAAGCGGCGTACTAGGGTTAGGTATGGCAAGTGGGTCGGGCTCGCGCGTTCTTGGGCTCGAGTACGTGTGTACTGGGCTTGATCCTGAAGGCCCAAAATCAGCCCAGCCCAGCTCTTCTCTCCTTCTTCTTCTCTTTTTTTTTCTTTTCAAATTTCACTCGTTGCAAATTCCTACCCAAACGTTTCATATTTCAAGATATTACCCTATTTGAATGAGTGGGGTTTTACACAATAGCTACTAATAAGACACAAAACTTGAGTTGACACAACAACTGATCTCAAACGAAAGTTATTGCCTTTTGATATTTCAAAGGATAACACCGCAGATCCGCTAATCTAAACGTTAAATTGAGATCTAGTTGAGAAAAAGGAATCAAAGGGAATGTGACTGAAGCCCAATTAAAGGCTTTATGTGAAGGAAAAACCCAACCTAGTTGACTAGAGATCCCAAGATATAGGTCCAATGGGACAACCTAATTGCATAAACCATGTACGATCACTGTGGGGGTCCAACCCCTAGTCCATTCCTATAATGCAAACTAGTGACATGTTTAGGATAAGCATTTCTTTTAATGATTCCTTGCATCAATAGTATTGAGCAAAGTGAATCACCTATGTGAGAGGAAGTGGGGTCGGTTCAAGGGTGGCTAATGGGACTAGTCATCTTAAACTCTTGCAGAACCAGGCAGTGCCCATGACCATAACGGGCACACCCATGAGAACCAAAACCGTTCGTGTTGGTATCTGTGTGGGTATATTATCATTTGCATAAACGAAAAAATATTTCAAGAACATCGCGTCTACTAGTCAGTTAGCAGATTAAATATACTTTCACAAGGGAATGTTCAAGGATGAATATCTACCTATCCTATGCAGGTATCAACTTTGAGAAGTCACCACCTACTCGTTATCCTCTCTTTCACCATCACACTTTTGGGGAGGATTTTTGGATGATAATGAAAAATATGATGGTTAATATCATATTAAAATTCTGATTTATTTCAAACTTTATGACTTTAAGATGTAAATTATTAGAATTGACTGACAATCAATTCTAGGAGGAATTCATGGGACTTGTCACCCTATGAATTCCCCACTTTTCCCTTTCCAAAGGGCTATAAATACTTACACCCTTAGTCTTATTTTACACCTATCAAAAACCATCTCTAAAATGGTCTCTTTTTTATACTTTCTCTATTCTTTTGTTCTTGGTGATCTTCTCGACGATTTGAGTTCGCCGACGTTAGCCGTTGTATCTTGGGAGACCGCTGCCCATACGGTGCAGTAAGTGTCTTAAGGAAAGTGGAGTATCACGCTTCGACTAAACTCCAATTTCCTTAATCCTAATCAGTAAGCTAGCTGATTGGCAAAATGTTGTTTTAAATTCGTTTTGCAATTTCTATTATTATTATTATGAATTTGTTTGTTGTTGATATACTAACCCCTATATCCTATAGGCGTTTCAGCGACAGAATGATACGATGTTTTCATTTTTAGATTCTTTCACCACTCTCTGTCCTCTTTCACGTAGGTTTTAACGCTCACAATTTGCATCGACGTCAATGCAAAAGTTAGTTTGGTAGTGTGAATTTCCACACAAACGCCAACGAAAACATCATGGTTGTTGCCGGAAGGCCGGCGTTTTGATCGGCGAAATGGTGTTTTAGTGCCGAGGATCAACGTTTACCATTGTGGATGCTCTAAGGTTTGTTTTGTGATTGTGCCATCAACGTTTGAGATTTTTTGTATAAATTTGTGCCAGTGTGGACTAGATTGAGGCCATGATCGGGGGGTTTTCGACTGAGGCTGAGAGGGGAAGACAAGATACGTATTATGATGAAGAGTTGCAGGAACAAACGGTAGATACGACAATACCTTGGCCGGAAAGCTGTTGGCGTCGAAGTCATACATATAAGAGATCACGCTTCTCTCGTATAAGCACTTCAAAATAATTGGTCACTCGCCAATTCTCTTTTAATCTCCTCATTCTAATTTTTTCAAGAAACCATCCTGATCTATTTCGAATCTCAATCAGGATCAGGCAAATCTTCCACTACTCAAAGAATCCAAACCACCAGTATCCAAAGCTTTCACATTGTATTTTCTTATTAAGAGCACCCACAATATAGTCTAAAGGAGTCGTTAATCCTGCCTCAAAAGCCAAAAAATTGGTTTGAATCCTTAGAAGTTGGTTGGAGACGATGTCGAATTTACGGGTCTAGAAGACATTGTTGATGAATATGCTGGCTCTAACATTTTTAGACTTCAGCTCCAATATGTCAACAGAAACGTTGACCACCCAATAGAACGAAGACACGTGGCATCGAGAAGGAAAATAAATATATAATCAAAAATAATTTTTGGTCTTAAATACCCGTTTGTATCGTCTTCATTCCTCACCAACCTTGCCGAGTCTTCTGATGCACACTTGTTGAATCTTCTCCAGCGACGTTACCTCAACATAAGAATCTTCGACATGCTCATTCTGCAACAAAAATGCTTCTCACACCGTCATCGGGAGTTTCAGACGTTTCTCTAGCATATCCTTGTGCATAATCTCGGGCACAACCTACTGCAGAATCTTTGACACAACCATCTACAAAAGTCCCGTTGTGTCGTCCTTTGCTGCCCTAGTGACGTTGACCAGAAGAATCCCCTTCGACATGCGAAACTGACCACTCCAATGGTCTATCCCAACCCTAACATTCCATCGAGTTTTTCCGGAAAATGGGAATATGTCCCTGACTCTCAGTGTACTTGCATCAGTACTCTGGAGACCAAGACAATAGATCGTTTTGGGAGGAGTCGTACGTCCCAATTCCCACCGTATTGTTCGATGCCCTTGAGCCCGGTCTATTCATCCATTTTGGTATCGGGCTTAACTCGCCCGCCTTATATACGAATGAGGGTGTCCTCAGCTTTGCCTCCTCGATCATAGGTATCATGTAGTCAGCAAGATCATCATAATCGGGAACAAATGAAAGATGAGGAGATCGCTCTAGTGAGTGTGTGGTCAAACCACTCGGAGTACTCGAAACACAATAGAGACAAGACGAGCATGCATTTTTGGCGAACGTGAAAACGATGTTGCCTTCATCACGAGGTCAACGGAGGAGACCGATAGCAAAGGGAAAAACTACAAGGATCACTTGAGCGTCACGAATCGAAAAGTGATGAAGTTTAAGGTGTGTTGGTCAAAGTTCAAACACATCTACCAAAGCGTAAACGATCAAGTCATGGCCGACACCGATTAGGGTTACAAGGAGCAATACGGGCATGACTTCGACTATAAGCACTAATGGAACCTTTTGAAAGAGAAGCTTTGGTGGAAATCCCAGTTCGAGAACGAGTTCTCCCCTAGTAATGACGACTACATCAACGATTACATAAACTTTAGTGGTGGATGTGGAACCACAAGCGGAGCGAGTAACCCAAAATCTTGAATGCGGGCTCCAATGTCTAAGATTGACATTCTCTCTAAAGTTGTTGCCGAGGGAATTCAAATACTCGTACACGACCGCCTCCCAGAGGGGTAAAGAAGACAGTTAAGGCTAGGAGGGAAACAGACCTGGTGCATCGAATGTGGATCTGACATTTTCCAAATGCTTGGAAAAAACCGAGAAGCACCGGGCAACGCAGATGAAGTCGTCGGAGAGCGTCATGCGCGAGTACTTAGAGCTTGAAGTCGTTGACACCTCTAGAATAGAAACTGAGGGCTTGGCGGCCCGTAGGTTGTTTCTTACCGACATGGTTAAACGGATTTGTACGTTTGTTTGATGTGCTGTACTTTTATTGCAGTCGATTATCATATATATATTTTTTAATTAATGAACATTTTTTTGTTTCTACAGTTTTTTTTGGCTCATATTATCATATTACTCTATAATAGTCTCTCATTGCAAGTTTCCAACATAAGGTTTAATAGATCCAACTTTTTTAGGAAAGGGGAAAAAAAGTGATTATTATGGGTCTAATAAACCCAACAAGGTATACATCACTATGGATACCTATTTGGGTTAGCTTGATATGGTAAGGAACTTTTTAGGGTCTCATCTTTTCTTGAAGCCGTTCGAATTTTAGTATATACACATGTTTGAAAGCATATGTAAATAGAGGGTAGACTAAGTTGGAATTAGATTTCCCATCAAACTTTTATTATTTCATTAAGCTTATGGGTGTCTAAACTCTAAGAGCATATGTTGTGGAGGGTCTATTTTGCATGGTGTATTCGAGTAAAACTTATGGTGATTTAGCAAGAGAATGTTATGGAGCTCGGTGCCTGCTGGGTGATTTTGACCAGAATGTCAATGTGTCATGAAGAGAATGGCCGGGAGGAAAAAGGAAGAAGAAAAAAAGAGATAGTTTGGTTGAAACCTATGTTGGTGAATCTTTTTGTCAGATGATATAATGTAGTGTAATCCTTTTTCATATAATGACACAGATGGTGTATATTTATATAGGTACACAATTGGCATGCGTGTAATTCTTTAAATCATTATAATTATTTTAGTCATTTTCCATTCGTACAAGGTTATTAACGTCATTTGACTTTTTTTTTCACCCATCCCAAACTAACCCTAATTCCATTCGGTCCCACCTTCTCTTCAATTCCCTCTCTAGCGACCACTTCTTCTTCCCTAGTTCGTCTCTCTCCCCGGAATACAAGCTTGCCATCGCGGTTCTGCCTCCAGGGAGGTGTTCTTCTCCTCGTCCGAGTTCACTACCACGAGGACAACAACGACGCCTCCGAGCTCGCTGTGGAATGACGCTCGGGAGCTTTCGTCGTCGTCCTCGTGGTTGTAAATCTCGAGCTCATATCCGGACACCAGCTATGCCGATTGAGGACCTTCGTTGCTGCCGCGCTCATCTGTGCCAGCGTCGCCGTTCTCGCTATAGCCCGCCTGCTCCGCCGCCGTCTGAAACCGGAGTTGTACTTGCTCCGATACGCCACCGCAACTCACCGTTTCTCAACTCAGCGTCTCCGTTCAACAACTCAGGTGTTGTCGTTCCTCTTAAAGAATTGAATTTTGATTCTGATTGTCTGTTCCCGTGTATTTGTGGTGTTGTTCTGATATTTACTTCATCATTACATTGTTTTGGTTGGTTGTAGTAGTTTCTTCAAAGTAATGAGCATCAATTCAAAAAAAACATGTGTCCTTTGCTGAAATCACGTATATATAATTAACCATTAATTTTTAGGATGAGCTCTGATTTATTTTGGAATCGGTGCTTATGGCTATCAAATTTTTGAAAAATATTAGCAAATTAATGATGATTAAGGCATCCTTTAGTTTTCATGCTCTCCTGCAATGCTTGTTTTGATTATTACATATTTGGATTCAAACGGGTTGATATGAAAATATGAAAAATCATGGTGTTGTATGTGTTTATGGGTATTCGAATTGCATGTAAATAGATTAGGTTTATGTGTTAGTGTTTGTGATACAATTTGTGCTGTTTAAATCATGTTGAACTTAAGAGTGGATATCATTTAGGAATTACAGTTGCATGAGCGTAGTATCAAGCATTATTATAGTTCTTGTTCCAATTTTTCAAACATTAATATCGTTTGTATAGAACATTATGCTACATTTTAGGTCAACCACAATTTTATAGAAATTGTAATAATGCATGATAAAATTTGGAAGTAGAACTATAATAATGCTTGATAAAAACAGTAATATAATGTTCTAGAAACTGTAATAATGGTTGACAAAAACTGTAACACAATGTTATGTAAAATGTAATAATGTTCGACAAAAACTATTACAATGTTTGACGAAAACAGTAACAAAGCTTGACAAGCACTGTAATAATGTTTGACAAAAACTGTACTTGATCATATTAAATGTTTAAAAATATAAGTAGGATGTTGGAGATTAAATATTTCATTAGTTACTTTTTTTGTAATATTATTGATTTTCATATTTTCTCAATGTGCACAGGGATATAAAAGTATTGCCGAAAGATATGAAGATGCTCAAGCAACTGATGTTCGATTAGGAAATTCTATGTTTTGTAATGTTTATGTAATTGTGTTTGGTTAGATTTTTGGGATCAAAATTATGTAGAAAAATGTTCAAAATTCTAGAATATGATTTTTAAAATTTTGGAACATCGACTAAATTTTTTTTGTAACATCAGTTATAAATTTATGTAAATTATTTAAAATTTATGTAATATAGAATATAAAGTTGTGTAACAGTGCTTATAAATTTCTGTAACATTGTCTATAAAATTCTGTAACATCAAGTATAAAAGTCGGTAACATCGTTTTGAACAAAAATGGAATATTAGATAAGTGAAAAAATAAAATATAAAAAAATCATATTTTTGAATTAAAAAATATTTATTAAAAGAAAATTTCGAACTGTAAAAAAATTCAGATTTAAAGTAAAAAATCATATTTATCCATTCTACACAAAATGTCATTAATTAATAGATTTAAAGTTCTCTATATTTACATTTTTGCCTTTAATGAGTGTTTTAATCTCATCCTTCCATCTAATCCAATCATATAGTTAAGATTCATTTACATTTTACAATATAAGACTCATTTACAACGGATTGTGCCCCTATTTATATATATGTGAATAAATACAATGCTTCAACATAACTACATCATAACTACAATTCTAACTTACAATAACTATAATATAACTGCTAATACTCCCCCGCAGTCGGAGCGGGAGAAAGGCGGATGCTCTGACTGGATCGAAAGTGGTATCGATATTATGGTGTTAAATGTCCGTCGATGTAGTCGGTGCTTGTCGAGCGGAGCGATGTAGTGGCGGAAGTCCTTCGCCAAGTCCATGCCTCGTAGGCAAGGAATGCAAATGCCGGTGTCGAACTCGGCGTCTCTCGTATTTGGAGAAATTAAAATAACATAAAATTGTTGAAAATTCTTGACATGAATACTGCGAAACAAAGAGCACATTGGAGGAGATTCTTGATGCAATCCTCTTGCTTGTCGCTGCTTAGTAATGATCAATTGATTTTATGAGATGGGAGGGAGGAGATGCCCTCTTATTGGTGGAAGAAGGTTGATTTGGGGGTGACATGTGGTGGCACATCCATCATCTTGTCGTAACAAGGACAGAAAAAATAAAGAAATATATTGGAGATGGTGGTTTTGTTGCCGTAGCAAAATAAAAGGAGAAAAGAAAAGATAAAATAAAGTGGTGGTGTGATTGAACCATGGAGCAAGTTTGCTGTAGCAAGAAAGAAAAGTATAACAAACAAATGAAAAAAAAAGAAAAAAAATGAAGGAACCACATATACTCAGGCTCTTGGTCTCTGATACCATGTCAGATGATATAATGTAGTGTAATCTCTTGTCATATAATAACACAAAGGGTGTATATTTATATATATGTGAATAGGTACAATGCTTCAACATAACTACAGCATAACTACGATTCTAACTTACAATAACTATAATATAACTGCTAATACTTTTGATGCTTGAAAAAGAATCGAGAAGAAAGACATAAATATTATTTTTTCATTATTTTTTGACAAATCGATAACGAAAACAAACAAAGAATCGATTAAGACTCTACGTTGTGAGTGAAAGACAAGGATATTTCCTTAAACATGTCTATGACTATGACTATACATATCACAAACACTTTTTACCTTCAATTGGCTTTTGGTTTCTGAAATATCACAAACACTTTTTACCTTCAATTGGCTTTTAGTTTCTGAAATTATTTTAATTCTCATTTGCTTATTTCTTTGTCACATTGATTTGACCATTCAAGTTGTTTGTGTAACTTATTCATCCTGACAGTTAGTTAATGTGGGTTCACACTCTTTTCAATAATATCTCTTTCTTATTGGCAAGAAAAAGTTAATTTATAGTTCTAGAAATGACATTGATTTGGACTTCTAGAGGTTCACATTGGCTTTTTTGTAATCACGCGGTTTCAACTCAAGCGGTCACTAGTGGGTTCTTATAACTCATCATTTGAATAACAAAAGTAATGATATATAAATATATAATGGATCATTTGATGACACGAGTAACTCAAATACTCTACGGTAAAGTTCCATCTCCGATATAAAAGAGAGTAAAGTTGCAACTTGCGTGCAAACCAAATGGTGTCGAGGGGGTTTGATCAATCAAGGGTTAATTTGGTTGGCCTTTATAAAAGTTAGGTACAAATGAACTTCAGATATGGCCTAGGTAAATATATTATAGGATTTCACGAAACAATGATGAGTCTAGTAGATACGTTGGTACGATGATTCTCTGACAAACGAAAATATTATACTACATAGTTTTGAAATTTTAGACACTACAGAAACAAAAACCTATGTTCTAGACATGTTATTAAATTAAGGGCCCAATGCTTAAAACAACTGAATATATAGCCTCAAACAGTTATGGACAGTATACAAAATCTTTTTTTTTTGTTGATAAAACCGACAGTAGAGGAGAAATCTGGTGAGAACCATATTTTAACGTAGGAACCGCGAGAACCAATCTAAGTCATCCATTTTAAGAATGGATGGATGAGATGCAATTGAGTAGTTGACTGCAAAAAAAACAGCACTTTTTAATAATTGGTAAAGGCTTTTTAGTAAAACTATCATATTACTTTTTTTTAACCAATTTACTAATTTAATTTTTCCCGCTTCGTTTGAACTCCGATTGGCTTCAAACTTGCGCCATTAGTTTTGTTTTTTTAAGGGCTTTCAATCAAGATCAGTCATGAATATATTTTGAAGCACGAAAAAAATATATTTCGGGGTTGATTTTTTTTTTATAAAAAAATCTGGGTAATTTTTATCAACACGTTGCTCTGGATTTATCAACACTTTTACATTGGTTTTATCAACACTTTACACTGGTTTTATCACCTCATTTTCCAAAACTGATCATGATTTTATCACCTCATCGCGTGCTTTTTATGAACACTAGTTTTATCCACACTTAACACTAGGTTTATCATTCAAATTACGTGTGTTTTGTCACCCCCATCACATGTTTTTTTGAAGCACGAAAAAAGTTATTTCGGGGCTGGTTTTTAAAGAAATTATATATGAGTAATTTTTATCAACACTTTGCTCTGTGTTTATCAACACTTTACCCCTTTTTTTATCAACACTTTACAATGGTTTTATCACCCCATTCTCCAAAACTAATCATGATTTTTATCATCTCATCACGGGCTTTATATGAACACCAGTTTTATCAACACTAAACATTATATTTATCATTGAATTACGTGTTTTTTATCACCCCATCACAAGTTCTTTTTTATCAACGTTAAACTCTAGTGTATCACACTTATTATCAAAATTGAAAATGGTTTTTATCACCTCATTATTTGTTTCTTATCAGCTCATTACATTTTTTATCAACATTTAGCACTAGTTTGATACTCCGATATAAAACATTTATTAGTGAAGATTTATCAACGCTCAACATTATTTTTATCACCTTGATATAAATTTTTATTTTCGTGCTTCAAAATATATTCATGACTGATCTTGATTTAAAGCCCTTGAAAAAAGAAAAATATTGGCGCAAGTTTGAAGTTAATCGGAGTTCAAACGAAACGGGAAATATTAAATTAGTGAATTGGTGAAGAAAAAAATGGACACTTGTCCACATGACACCATGCTATTACAATTATGCCCTTGCGTGTGTGAGAATGGATGAAATAGGCGTGTATGTGGGTTGGATTTGGGTGATGATGTGGCATTTTGATGAGTGTTGGATCATAGGTGATAGTGGGTAGGATTGGTTCTCATGGTTCCTACGTTAAGAGTGGTTCTCAATAGATTTCTCCTCACCGACAGTATACCCAATCTTATTACAAAGGTTTATAAATTCAAAGTACATATATATGTCTTATTAGTTTAGAAGTCTAAATTGATTCCTAATCATATTAGGTTATTTTGCATGATACTATGTAATTTATATATTGTATGTTATAAATCATTTTCATAATATGTATCAAAACACCATTTTTTTTAGAGGAATGACAATATTATTAAATAAGCAAAGTAATTAGGTGTCTGTTTGGCGACAAGACCTTTACAATCCCGTAAAGTGCAGAAACATAAATTGGAACATAAATGCTGAGAAATAAATGGTGCTCACATGCATAGAGGCGGTCGGGGGGTGAATTGCGATAGCATCCGTGAATACCGATACAGTATGTGCCAACCATAAAATACTGATCAAAAGACCAGGTGATAACTGAACGATGGTGGACCGATAACTCCCTCGGTAAGTCAGTGTGCGTCGTCCTCCCTTGAGTGATAAAAGTAGGGCTCCTGAACGCGGGATTACCGACCCCGAAGTGGTAGGGAAGCATCTTATCGACTATTGGCAGAACCATTGCCACCAAACTGCCAGGAAGGGGATACAGTCGATCAAACCCTTCCTGGGGCGCCAGACACTCATTCTTGGAGGCGGGGGTGCTTATAGCCCCCCGCCACTGCATTGGACGACCCCTCTGACGCCGACGAGGCCTCCTCCTCCTCGGGTTCCATCTCCCTCTCCAGGCGTTTCTTCCCCGACAGTGATGGCGACATTTCCCGCGGAAGACATCCGATCGGAGGCTCCTCCTCCCTGTGGCTCGGTTGCCTCCCCTGCGGCCTTGGCTCCTGGGACCCCGGAGGGGTGTGTGGTCCACCCGACGAAAATCCCCCCTTCCCTAAGCCTCTCAAATATGTCCAGTTTGTACCCGGCATCGCCTTCCCATGTTTCGCCTTTACAAACCAGATCTCGGGTCCGCCGGTGCTTTCAGCAATGGTCCCCTTTTGCCTCACACCACCGGGCATACCGGGAACAAATGACCCGCGCAGCACCCAAAACAATGCTCAGGCAGATGTTCGTATGATATCAACAAACGAGTACGTACCTGGGAGGCAGACATCCGGAACCAAAGTTGGCTCTGCAACGGGACTCTAATGTCCACTCTGATTCTGACCTTCATGAAATCTCCCCAGTACATGTCATCCTTATCCACATCCACACCTTGACAAACACCTAGAGCATTCCCCACCCGGAATCCCACATCCCTCGTCCATGCCCCTATAGGTAAATTCGAAACACGGGCTCAGATAGAGAAATGGTGTAACTCTAACTCCTGGCCCTGCATATGGGCACACATATCCGTAAATAAAATCAGAGAATCCCAGAATGACCAAGGTTCTCCCAGCAGAACCCTCTCCATGTCCCTTGCTGTCTTGAAAAAGAACGCTATGAGTCCCCCCACTGAAGGATTCGCCTCCACTTTCATCCCCCATGCATCCTCCATTCTATCTACCACTGAATTCCAGTAAATCTTCTTAGATCTCAGTACCTTGGTTGCCAGTGCAAATCGATAAAGATTACTCTACCATGTGATTTCCCGCACTGGCACCACCACCTCCCTGATTTTCATCGCCCCCATATGGGAATCGAGCTCACCTACCTGATTCTCAACATGATACTCAGGGCCTCCTCGAAATCCAAACGGGTTATAACCCGGATCCCCATTCGGCTGACCCACACGGGACCCAGCTTGATCCGTCCGGCCCTGACCCGCAGCCCCCGAACCTTTAGTCTGCCCTGGTCTCGGCCCGTATCGTGCCGCCCAGCACGCCACGTCCCCCTGTCCTCCCCGAGTCCAGCCCGGGTGATGTCCTCGCCCTTGGCCCATCGGGCCCGACCCCGCCCTTGGGTGCCGTTCCGCCTGTGGCGATGCACCCCGCACGTGAGGCCCAGTAGGCCCAGTCCGACCAGGATGGCCCGCACGCCTAGCGTCCGCCATCAAGCCCAGGCCCACAGCACTAGTAGCAGCACCATCTGGAACCCTAGCCTGCATGGCCGCCAGCGCCTTGCCCTTCCGTAGCCTCCACGCTGCCGCCTCCGGGGATTCCGGCTCTGTCACCTCTGTTGCTGAGGAGATGACTATCGGGATTAGAGCCGCCCCATCCCGGAGGGACTCCCCCGACTCGTCCTCCACCCTCGGCAATTCACCCTCAGCCGCACGGGCAACCTGATGGCGCCGTGTTCTCGGCCGCGGACCAATCGCCTGCACCCGGCGTGAAGGACAGCCTTCCTCCCTCACTGGTTCCGTCGCATGCATCGCCGAGAAAACCATCCCCCGCTCCTCCGTTCTGCATGGGGACCAGACGGTCGGAGAGGAGAGCGCCAGGGTTACCGAGTTCCTCTCCATCCCCTCCGGCCATCCCTGCACAACCCGGGCCAACTCCTCCTTGTCCCTTTCCTGCCATGGACTCCCCGGCCGGCTCCCTTGCAGCACCCGAACCTGTTCCTCCTCGGCTCGCTCCGGCCACGGGCTCCCCGGCCGACTTCCATCCCCCCAATCCCACTCGCTGCCTCACCAGCCAAGATTGGGGACGTCGATCTCTCCTCCGACGACCTTGAACTCATGATCGCACACAAAGGAAGGACGAAACTCGCAAAACTCTATGCTAACCGAAACGCTAGCAGAGTTGCAGATTTTTCCATGTCTATAATATATCAAAACACCATCTCATTTCAAGTTTTAAATTATAAAATGACTTTATTAGTGTTTTTTATAAGATGTAGCTCGATAATAAAGAATACAAAACCTAAAATTGAAGGGAAACAAGAAACTCCAACAACTTTTCAAAATAAAATTTCGCAAATTTACATCCGTAGACGATAACTTCTCTAAATGTCTCAAGCCTCACAATCTTCATCCGTCTTTGACTTATCTTTTCATGATGGCAAGAAATGTTTCCACGTAAAGAAATTTTGAAGCTAGTAAACGTAAACCAGTTATCTATTTATCATACTATATATAACTATAGTCACACACATATATATATATTTTTTGGAAGGCTAAGACAATAAATTAAAATTCCAAGTTTTCAAACGAAAACGAAAAATAAGGCCGAAACCTTAAGTACACAACAGAGTATGTCTACAAGGACATCTCAGATAAACAAATACAATCCTAAAAAGGAAGAACTGGTCTAACTACACAAATAAACCATTAAACAACAAATGTTTCCCGACATGGGAAAACAAGAGAACAAACTACCAGAGAACCAAACAGGGTCGGGCTAACCAAAAAATAAAGCCCACAACAGACCCAATAACCAGGGTAAAAGCCCAACCCAACAATAAAAAAACGAAGTAAAGTAAAACCCTAAACAAATCTGAAACCCCAAGAACCAAGTCGCCTCCAATGTCTCTCCCATGTACGCCGCCTGCTACCCACCGGACCCCAGATCGGACGCACCCCCATCCAAACCATGCAGTTCTTTAACCAAAGGGAGAAGCCCCAACACGGCAGCCACCACCAGCTTGACCATAAACCCGACCATAAACCCAAAAATGGTCGGGAACAGAAGAACTACATGTCTGGAAGGAAGGTAATGAACCTTACCAGGTAGGTGTGCAGCACCCGCACCAAAAGTAGCCCTCGCATCCTTGCTCCGCGCCGAAACGACACAACCTGAGCCCATCACCACCAGGAGGAGACATATCCATCAGATCCCAAACTCGCCCCCGAAAAAATGCGACGAGATCTGGCGAATCGAGTGGAGGAACAACGATTGGAAACAAGAAGCAAGCCTCAACGACCACCAATGAGTAGATCCGGTCGGTCTTTGCCACGCACTGCTCAGTTATCAACAGATAACTCGCCTAGGCCAACACCAAGACGATCCAGACAGAGAGTTTGAATCTCCCTTTCCTGATTTTCCACCGGCCAAAAATAGAAAATAATAAGGAGTCAAAGCAAGGCGAAAATCAAACCGGAGGTCAGCAGCAAACGATGAAATCGGTCGCGACGAAGGGGGAAGAGCGACGTAGAAAGTCCCGGCCTCAGAGACCAGATCTGAGGGAAAAAGGAAGGGGAAAGGGAGACCACCGCCGACGACCACTATGGTCATGAAAACCAGTAGGGTCACCGGCGGGGGAGAACGAAAGAGAACGGTGACGAAACTTGAAGGAAGGCTCTAGGGTTTCTAGAGAGAGGGCAGAGGCTCTCTCTCTAGACTTTTTAGATACATATATTTAAACGACTAAATGATTGAGTATTAAATTATTGATTACTTTTTACTCTAGCGGCAATTAGGTTATGCTTTCTTCATCGTTGTTGGTCTTGTTTGGTGATAAATCACCATAGTATGTGCTTTTGGTTCATGGTTTGGATGATGTTTTGTAGGTCTTTGTAGGTGCTGCTCGATGGTAGGAGGACCGCATGGGTATGGGGTATGTACCTTGGTGGTTGTGGATACAATATCCACACCGTTATTGGATCCATGACGACGCTTCGTTTTAGGATTGGCTGCGTCATATATTTGTGTACAACCACTTGCTGGTCTTGGTGTTTGAGTGTCATGGCTTGCATCTTCACAGTCCCTAAGACAACGAAGGGGAGTTTAATAACGGTGTGGGAGGGTAGAGGAGACTCGTTGAGGGCGTGTCTGATTCTTTGTCCAATCACCAGCGTGTGTGGTTAATGCAGCGGCGGTGTTCCTTCCAGCTTTTCACAGCATGCACAACCGTCTCGAGGAAGTGGGGAATGGGGTTAGGAGTGGCCCATGATCGTTGGAGGGGATCAAGAAGCGGGGGTGAGACGAAGAGGGCGATCGACACTTTCCCAATCACATGTGGTGTGCCGGTGGTTGGGGTCGCGCACGACGATGGATAAATCGCGAGTGGAGTGTAGTTGATTTTTTTCACCATTGTGGCAGAGGAAGATTGGCGCAGTATTGAGGTCAAATGGCATTACAATTCCGATGAGACAACATGAAGATTGGCGAGGGGTGACACGAACCCTTGCCTTGATCAAGGAGTAGCTCGTGGTCCAGTGGTGGGTCGATCAACAACACTGCCTCACTAGACGTATGGTGGCAGTTGTCTCACCAAGTTTTAGCACAACACTCTTCTACCATCTCGAGAGCCAACACTCTCGCATTCTTGGAGCCCTATTTTATCACTCTAGGGAGGACACACACGTTGAATCTCTGGAAGAGTATACAATCCGCCTTGGCACCATTTATCCGGAAAGAGGCCCGCTCTGTCCTAGTTTCCCGTCTGGACTCATCGTACCGGTTTCTTCGGATGCTATCGCAACATGGCCAGTGAAGCATTTGGTCCATGTACTTTTACTTTTATTATTTTTTTTGTCTCGTGATGTTAGAGCTTGCTTTCATGGTTTTTATTACTGTTGTTTTGTGATTTTTCCCGCTTTGGGTCGGGTTAAATCTTGCTTTTAATATATGATTACGTTCATCGTTAACTTTTTTTAATTATTGATTTATTATATACATCTGATAATAATATAGAAATTAAATAAATATAAGTATTATAGGAAGTTATGATAAAAATTACTCTACTAAGAAGATATGGATAGAGAGCACAAAACGACAATTCTTATTTTTTGGAGCTATCGTTGGTACTAGTTTGCTCCTCTCTTTCTCTCTTATGTCCCAACAGATATGAAAAATTACATGGTTACAACGAACACAATTGCTCGATCAGTAGTGACATGGCCAGCTAGGTGACCGGATCGGCTAGCCTCCACGGAGACCAGAATGATACAAGAGCGGTGGCACACCCCCTACAGAGGAGCTACCAAGGGTGGCGAGAGGTTTCTAAGTACGGGGGACTGGCTCATCGACTTTTCCACCTTGAGTTTCATCACTCCTGATGCCATAAGAAAGGATCTACTCGTCCACCAAGGTCGAATCAGATTTGAGGGCTCTCTAAGCCTCGACGAAGAAATGGACGTCGAGTATTAGGTGGAGATCGGTGATGGTAGTTGCGTCAAGTTCATTGATGCTATCAGCCCGAATGACGAGGTTGTGTAGGGAAATTTTCACAATGGGGGAGATGAGGAGGTGGCCGAAGAGGAAGTTGTGGAGGAGGAGGTGGTGGATATGACGAAGGCCTAGGTGGAGGTGTTCATGGTGACACACACCTCAATGAAGGTGGTGGAGACCATGGCTATTGATGCTGTAACCAAGGTGATGACGATGGCGGAGGCTGCTCGTGGGGTGAGAGTGTCCACATGTCTTGGGATAGTAGGAAAAGCAGTGGCGAAGGAAAATGAAGGTATGGAGGCAATGAGAGTAATCGTTTGGTGCATCGTTATGATGGTTGCAAGGTGGACGGTACTGAAGGGACCTGGTTCTCGATCGGTGGTGGGTTTTATCTGTCTATCGTTAGTGCTCCAATGATCTTTGATCCGATGCGAATTCTAGGTATTGACTCAAAGGGGCCTGTCAAGTCTAATGGAGTGACAGTCAAACCGGTGAGGGGTGCTACACACCATCGCCTCTCCCAATGAGCGACATAAGATCCAGTGAGGGGTTTATATGTACCACTTTTTCATTGGTCATAGGGTGGTAGAGGTTTCACCAAGTACCAGCATGGTACTCCTCTACCCTCTAAGGAGCCAATATTCTTGGAGCCCTCTACTATCATTTGAGGGATCACGACATATACTGGATCCTTGCGGGAGTACTTAGCTCGCCACAACGCAGTTTTATTTCGAAAATGGCCCCCCTATATCCTAGCTCATTGTTGTCAATAGTTATATTGATTGCCTTGTCAATTATTGCAGTATCCCTCTGTCGACATTCTTGGAGCATTTCAGTCATTGAGCATATTTTTCGATTCTTGTTTCGTCCAACGATGTTTGGACTCATATGCGTTTTTACATTTTTTAGTTGGATTATGTCTTTTCTGGTCGATCTATTTTAAGTCAGTGCCTTCGGACATTTACTTTTATTGATGTACGTGTTCACCGTTTAAATTTTTTTGCAATTATATAAAAAAATATATAATATCATGCGTGTAAGTATGGAAGATGAGTAAAGTAAATAAGAACCGGAAGTAAGAGCATCATTGAGAAACCGTGCTTCGGTTTTGTGGATAATAACAGATAATTAACAAATACAATTTGGTTCTGCTAGAAGTATCGGCGAAACATGATTTTGCGGAGCATTCTCAGCTCTCCTTCCCACATTTAAACCAAGTTCTATCACAAGTAGGGGCATCTTAAATGATCCCTGTGACTCAAGATGATGAGTCGACCATATCAAAACGCTCCACTATGCCATTTACAGTTTTTAGAAAAACTAGCATCGCAAACTATTTATTATTGTGCTTATTTATTTAGTTTTTTGTCTACGATACAAAGTAGATAATTTCACGGATCCAAATAGTCGATACACCTGTATTATTGTGGGGGTCTCACATTATGATCTGGATTTTGGATTTCTAACCACTTGGGCACGCTCACTAATATAAAGATCAACCATTGACTTGCTACATGATATAGAACTAGAAACGGTAATCACAAATAAGGCTCGGATGCCGATAAAAAAAAATAGGCTCGGTTGTTGGATACTTGAGTTGTAACCGTAAGAAACTTGTTATGCATTTGTAATGCGTCGCACCAGTTTAACTAAATATCCATCTAAAGTAGCAGGCCCAGGATTCACAGTACTGAATCATAATGGGCCATCGAAGAAAGCCCGTACATCTACGCCGTGGACTCGGGCTCATAGGCAGAAGACAATAACCCTGTTATTCAAATGGATAGGTGATCTGGGTTCATTGAACAGCCTATTGTCGGTGCATCAGTTTTCGTTTGGTTACGATGCATTTGTACTAGTACTAGTACATGCACAATACCATATTAAATGAAAAAAACGTTGTAGATTTCAATACCATATTCTTATAGATTAAAAACACACAATCCCAAAATCTGAAACAAAGAGACAAGATAGAGCAGGTTGGATCGGCCACGTTGCACATGAAACTAAGAGATGCAAACAATCAAACACATGGAAGATTATATAAAGAAGAGAGCAGATAAGATTATCAGGATTCAATAACGAGGCAGAAAATACACTGATTCGCTCATTCATGGCTTTATTATTCGCAGTAAAATGAAACATAAATCCAACAACAACAACATGAAACTGTAAATCAAAAAAAAAAAAAACGAGATCCAAATCGTCCGAGATTAGTGTTTGGTGTCTTGGTGGAAGTCCTTGACGACAGTGACGGGGCAAGGAGCATGGTTGATGACGAAATTACTCACACTCCCCAGCAGTATCCTGTTGATTTTCAAAGAAATCAGAAATGGAAGAATAGAAAGGATGAAGAAAGAGAGCATTACCTCTGGATGGGGCCAAGGCCTCTGCTTCCCATAATCAAGGAGTCGAGCTTGAGATCCTCAACGGCATCGACCAGCTTCTCTCTGGCGTCACCCCAGTACACCTTCGTCACGATGTGTATCTCCTTTTGCCGAGAAGCAGTGTCTAGCGTGTCCAGAACCGGGATGTCGATCTTGATGTCGTACTGGCGCATCACCTCTGGTTCCCTGAACTGGACCAGAGGAATCAGAGCTGCAAGTAGAAGAAAAAAAACATTTTAAGAAGAAGAAGAAGAGCCCAGTAATTAAATTATCAAATCCCCGAAACCTACGAGAACCGGTCTTGGAGTAGACAAGGGTTTTGTTGTCATCGTCGAAGAAGGAAGGTTCGTTCTTGATGTGGATGATGTAGAAGGTGTCTCCTTTGTCGGCCAAGTTGTCAATGGCCCATTGCAGAGCGTTCTTGCTGCTGCTCGAGAAGTCCATAGCCACCCCGATTCTCCTATCTCTTCCCATTTTCGACCTTCAAATGATGATTGCTTGAAATGTATTGCTGTTTGCTTCTAGCTCAAGGTCGACTTTTCTCTCATCGCTTTTGGTAAGAATTTTGGAGCTGTTTTTATGGTGAAGTGTAACTGAATGTTTCGTGTAGGGAAGAGGTGATTGAATCTGGGCCGCTCAATGTGTGTGTGCCGTATACACCATCGATTCGGTTCAAGTGGGCCACGGTGCATGTGACGCTACATCATCAATCATTATATGCTTATTCCATTAGGCATTAACAAATAACAAATAACAAATAACAAATTAAGAAGCAAATTAATGTGTAAAACAAATGTACAGGTATAGGCGGTGATTGTAATTGGCAATGATTTCATGTTAGGCGTGCTGACATGTTTAAACAATAACACTTCATAGGGATATTTTAAAGCAAATAATAATAATGCAGAATCTAAAGGTGGCGGAAGCTGCAAGGAAGCTTCGTACGTCTTTGTCTCGTAGGATATGATGATCCTAAATATTCCACACGTGTACAGTATTTCTGGATAAACATTAGGACCAACTCCAAGTATGTATAGTTAGTTCGTGTTGTCGTTACGATAGAAAAATTCAGTGAAAATGGTTTTGGAATGAGCTTGTAAGTAACTCATCCGCTGACCAGAGCGCACAGTCAATTGACATCGTACGCTATTTGGTAATGTTGATCTCGTTCTCGTGCACGGCTTGCAGTTGGTTGTGCCGACTCTGTCTTTTCCTTATTTTCTTTGCCTTTCCTCTTTTTCTCTCTTAAACTCTTCTACACACCACCGCCTCATATTGGTTTTATTTTATACCAAACGTCACCTCGTCAAACAATACCCACCACTCCAAACTCCTCCCCGTTTATATCGTTGGACTCAATGTCATATATGTCATGTGTATTTTAAGTTTGATTACGGCGGATTTTAATGTTGTATCAGAGCATAATGAAGACAAGTATAATGCTACAATAGATTTGCTTGTTTACTGATGAATTAGATGTACTATTTATACACATAGAAAAACCCTAGGGGCTGCGCTCTCTGCGCAGCCCCCTCCCCTCCCTCCCCCCTTTCTTTTCCACCATGGCAATTATTGAAGCTTCTAACTCACAGCTCTCGTCTACTCTAACCACTAGGGTTTATTCTACCTATTTATGGGTCCATTCTACCCATTTATGGATTTTACTTTTTTGTTTTGTCTTTTTTTGCAGCCGGTCTACCCCCACAGGTCACTGCCCATCGCTCAAGCTGCTCCACGGTCTCTCCCTCGACTCGCGCTACCGTTCCTGCATCGCCGGACCGGCCCCGCCTTCGAGCCAGTAGCCACCGTGGCCCCCCTGCCGTTCTCCGGATTACGGACTCCATGCGCCGTCTTCCATCTGCAGCAGCCTACCGCCCTAGGGTCACCCCACGCCGGCATGGGCCTGCTTCCTAGATGGATCTGGGATCCAGGAGGAGGAACGGGAGGTCGGGACCTACGTCACAGGCACCCAATTTCGGGACTCTCAACCCCGAACAAGTTTTTGCAACATGGAGATCGCGGGAATTCTGCACTAAAGACAAATTCTCCAGTAGGTTTCGCTATTTTAGTTCGAATAATCATGTGGTTCAATAAGTTTAGGAATTTGGTTTATTATTTTTTTGTAACGTTGGATCGAGGAACTCCTAAGTTTGGAGCAGCGAATCAAAGCGGCTTATATGTATGGAACCATGTGCGCCCGACGGGCTACGGCCGGTTGGGACAAAAGCTGGTATCCGGAACTGTTAGGTCCCTCCTTGTAAGCACGATTTTATCGTAATACTACTTCTTTCCCATTTCAAAAAAACTTGTTTTGTCTCAAAAATTTATACACATAGGTGACCGTTAGAATTAAGGAGCAAATGTTGTACTTAATGCCAATATAGATGTATGCAAATAAAAGAATTAGGTACGTGCGGTGACTTTGAGATCAAAGATTGATAGCTTGCTCCCCAAGTTAACTTGGTTCCCAAATTTCTCAATACTCCCCTTCAAGTTGGAACATAAACGTCGAAAAAGCCTAATTTACAAAGAAGCTCGTGAAAACGATCTCGTCCTAGTCCTTTGGTAAGAATATCCGCTAGTTGGTGCTTGCTAGAGACCGATCGGGGTTCTAATACGTTGACTTGAAGTTGTTGCCGTATGAAATGACAATCTATCTCAATGTGTTTGGTGCGCTCGTAGAGCACGGGATTGGAGGAAATGTGTATTGCTGCACGGTTGTCACAAAAGAGTGGTACGACCTCATCCTGTGGGACTTGCAGGTCTTAGAGTAGACGACGGAACCAAACTATTTCTCGACTAGTTGTCACCATTGCACGATACTCGGCCTCAACCAAAGAATAGGATACCATAATTTGTTTCTTGGATCGCCATGAAATTGGCGAGGTTTCGAGGAACATGATGAAACCGGTGGTGGATCTGCGTGTGTATGGGCACCCTGCCCAATAAGCATCACAATATGCACGTAAAGAGAGAGAACCAGATAAAGAGAGTAGAATTCCTTGTCCCATACTACCCTTGAGGTATCAAAAAACATGATGCGCAACATCTAGGTGAGGTGCCCGAGACGTGTGCATAAATTGACTGGGAACATGAACTGCATAACTGATATTAGGTCGCGTGATGGTAAGTTACAATAATCTTCAGCAAGTCTGCGATATTGTTCGGCATCAGAGCAGGGAAATCCATCACTAGTAGAAAATCTATGTTGTTGAGTGAGGGGAAAGTGTGTCGGTTTGCATCCAGTAAGCCCGTTGTCAACTAGAATGTCCAATGTGTAATTTCTTTGAGTGAGAACAATCCCAGTGGGGGAGCGACAGACTTCTAGTCCAAGAAAGTACTTTAGGGGGGCATAGGTCCATGATCTTGAATTGCGCATAGATTAAGACAACTATGAAGGATGTCAATCTGGAGGAGATCAGAGTCGGTGACGATGACATCATCCGCATAGATTAGGACAACTATGAAGGATCCCTTCGATGCGAGGGGAAAAAGGGAATGATCAGCTGTCAACGACTTATACCCCAGGCTCATGATGGACTCAATGAAGTTGTGGTACCAATTTCGAGATGCATGTCGTAACCCATATAAGGATTTGTGCAGACGACAGACGCGTAACTCCCCCTGTCGAGCGAATCCTTGTGGTATCTTCATATATACCTCCTCATGTAGATCACCGTGGAGAAAGGCGTTGTTTACATCCAGTTGATGTAATGGCCAACCCTTTATGGCTGCAACAGCTAGCAAGCATCGAACAGTGACCATCTTAGCTAGTGGGGCAAACATGTTAGTGAAATCAACCCCTTCCACTTGCGTGTACTCTTTGGCAACCAGTCATGCTTTATATGTTTGAACAGATCCATCATGGCGGTATTTGACCGTGTACACCCATTTTGAGTCAACCGCCTTCTTCCCAAAGGGAAATATGGTAATGCTCCAATTTTTATTCGCCTCTAGTGCCTCAATCACCCAAATAATTGCGTGTCGCCAATGTGCATGTCGAACTGCATACTGAAAAGTTTTCGGCTCATCTATGGAAGAGATGGCCGCTAAAAAAGCAGATTGAGCACGAGAAAATATTTTATAAGAAATTGATTGAGTGAGTGGATATATTGTCGAGTTTGCTGAAGGCGTGGGAGGATGCGGAATGGCATCTGATGGCGTGATCGAAGATATTAGGGTATAGTCGTACCCGTTGATTCGTTTGGACACGGTGCAAATGCGTTCTCTCGTGGAGGATTTGGAGCCACAATGTCCTCCTCAGTCTTTTCACGATCAACTTGATCTATAAAGGCTTCATCAACATGTGGTGACCCATGAGTTGTAGGTATCTCAAGTGGGAATGGTAGATTTGGCGGATTGGATGAAGGTTCAGTCGACATTTTTTCGTCACTGTCCGGGGTGAAGCATTGATCTCATGGGAACGTATTTTCCCCTAATTGGACGTTGCGAGAGATCACCATTTTCGTTGATTCCATGTCATACACACGATAAGCCTTTTTTCCATTTGGATATACTATAAAAATGCATGGCCGAGCGCAGGGAGAGAACTTATCTTTTGTTTGTTGATGAATGTAGCACAAGCACCCAAAACTTCTCAAATGATCGTAAGATGGCCCCTTTCCAAACATCATCTCGAAGGGTGTTTTGTTCTCGATGACTAATAATGGCGTTCAATTAATTAGGTAGGCTCCCGTAAGGACACATTCTCCCCAAAATTTGACAGGGAGTCTGGCTTGAAAGCGGAGTGCTCGGGCGACTTTCAAGATGTTGTGGTGCTTTCGTTCTACAACTCCATTTTGTTGAGGTGTCCCAGCGCAGCTTGTTTGAAATTCCATCCCAAATGTGCTATAGAAGGTAGTTAGTTCATGGTGATGGAACTAACAACCTCCATCGGTTCATACGCATCTAACTTGGGTATCAAACTGCCCCCAGACTCAATGGAAGAAGTTCTGGAGAAGTGACTTAGTTTCTGATTTGTGTTTCATCAACAACACCCATGTTGCCCTGCTGTAATCATCCACGATGGATAAGAAGTAATGGAAACCAGATAAAGATGGTGTGTGTTAAGCGCCCCAGATAGCGCAATGTATTAATTCAAAAGTACGTGAAGATTCATTATTACGGACTGGAAAGGCAACCTGGTCTGTTTTTCCCTACAATATGCGTCACAAACTGCTAGTCTGAGTTTATTAACTGAAATAGATAAAGATAGAATTAACGCTATTGTGTCCATGAGCCATCAAAGCCTTTGCGGTCATCATCTGTTCCAGATAGTAGATACCATTTCGTATTCTACCCATGCCAATCAACTTCCTCGAGTATAAATGTAAAGCCCGCTCTGGTTAAAAAGGGTTAAGCTAAATTTAATCGCGTGGTAACGTCGAGGTTGAAATTCGGTTTAATTTTTAATTCGTTTTAAAAAAATAAACAAGTAAAGGGTCGAACCGGGTTGGACCAGACTCGACCTGCAAACCCGGCCGAGCAGGCCCGCCTCGAATCCGGCCTCTCTTCTTCATTTTGGGTCGTGCAGCCCAGCCCGCCAGAAGCTCATTTTGGACCCGGCCCGCCTTATTTAACCCCAAAAAATTAGGGTTCAGCCATTTCCCTCTCCTCCCTCTTCACTCACGCAGCCGAACCGTCTCCCTCACCTCTTCCTCTCGCCTCCTCCTCTTCTCTCACGGCCGCCGCTGCCGCCGTAGTCCCTTCTCTCTCTTCCCATCTCCGACCCTCTCTCCCTCAGCTCCGACTTCCCCTCTCCCTTCACGCGCAGCGCCCGAGCTCTTTGAGGCAACCCAGTCGAAATCATCGCCGAGCTTTCTCACCGGCTTTCTCTTGGTCCTCTAACTCTCCCCGGCCGAGCTCTCCGACCAGCGCCGTCACGCTTCCGTATCTGAGACAGAATCGCGCTGTTCAGATCTGAGACGAGAAGACCCCAACAAACCGTGCTCCGCCCGCCGTCGCCTTTTTTTCCCCAACGGTAAGCGCCGCACCGTGAGGCCTCGGCCGGTTTTGTCACCGCCGATGGTCGGCCGGAGTTCCAAACCGAACCCATTCCTCTTCCCTTCTGTTTTCTTTTCGAGCTTCTGTTGGATCTGGACTGTTTGGAAACAAAATGAAAGAAAGTAAAAGAAAACAAATTTAAAACCAGATCAGAGTTAAATAAAAAAAAGGGATTCGAAACAGATTTAAATTAAAAATGGTTTTAAATGGATTTTGGAACGAATTTGAGGACGTTAGGACGTTGAACCACATACGAATAAACCGGACTTAGGAAGGGACTAGAGGCGGGAACGCCGAATTAGACACCTCGGACACCGTGCCTCGAAATCGTGTATCGAAACTCGTGCCTCTGGATCTGCGCCTCGAAACCCGTGCATTGGGAACCGTACCTCGGGACCCGCGCATTGATAACCGTTCCTCAGGAAACGTGCGCCAGGTTCTGTGCTCAAGGCTCGGGTGCTCGAACCTGATTCATCGTACAATCCCTCTTTTGGCCCGTTCGAGTTTAAAAGGCAATTGTTGATTTTAAATTGGACCGTTCGTAAATTTTAAATTAACTTTTGACTTTCCGTGTTAATTTAGAGTTCGGCTTCGATCGCGGAGAAGACCGGAGGTAGCGAGCCAGGACGTCAACAGCTATGGGACGTAGCTGTCTGTTCTTCTTGAGGTAGGGAACGTAGCGGATACTGGTTCAATTGCGGAAAGTTACTAGTATGCCTATAGGTCGTTTTTACTTAATCTGAACTGTTAGAACTGCATGATTAGGACGTGAGGAACGAGTGAATCGAGGGATAGCTTACGTGTCATGTCGAGCCGTAAGTTTGGGATTGATGTGCTGGTAGAAATGCATGCGGGCCATGTCGAGCCCTTAGGTTGTGTGTTGTTTGAATTGCCTTGATTTGATTGAAATGCACGCTGTGTGATTTAAGTATGTTAGATCGAGAAGCATGTCGTAGTATTACTCGGTGTAGTGTGTTGTGGTTATCTGTGGGAAAGTGTGTCATCCTTGTATTGACGTGAATCATTGCTTGTGATATGGTCGGGTGGTTGATAGGCCGACGTGACTGGTTTTGGTAAGATTGTTGGGCTTGGTAAGCCGTGTTTGAAATATGGCATTGCGATACATGTTATTATCTTGATGTGTGTTCCAAGAGGAGTTGTATTCCGGTATGGTACCTATGACCGAGGGGGTACGCTGGTGTAGGGTAGTACCTAGGCCGACGGTGTGGTCCCACGTATGCGCGGTCCCCCGGGTAGTGGTTCCGGTACAATGCCCTACATCGAGGGGGTATGCCGGTGTAGGACATCTAGGCCGACGGTTTGTGTTGACACTGGTGTCGTGTTTTGGCTCTAAGAGTCGTGCCCCGAAGGAGTGCTGGGAAGATGTCTAGGCCGATGGAGATTCCGGTGTGACGTATTGTGATTGTGCCCCGAGTGTTTTCCGGGAAGATATCTAGGCCGATGCTGTGTGTTCCGGTATGATATGATAGAGTCAGGCTGTGGACAGCCGGCGGAGTAGGGGACTGTGGTACAGGACGTATATGTGATTTTTACTGTTTACTTGTGCTTGATGATCTGTTAAGTGATGTGGTTGCAGTTTGTGTTTGTTCGTTTGAGTATGTTTGTGAGTGTGGTTTGGTCTTGAATTGAGGATTGTGGTTACGAGTTCCGTCGGAATTAGTTGTGTGTTGTACTAGTATGCCCTAATTGGACGGTTACCTGTGGTGGTGAGCGCTTGCTTATAACCTTAACTACTTTTCCTACTGAGCGAAAGCTCACCCCTTACCTTGTTGTTTTTTAGGTCCTAAGCGGGATGTGTACTAGCTGGATGCTCGATGTTTGGGAGCTTGCGAGGGTCCTACGCTAGATTGTCTAGAGACGAACCGTTAGCTGTTGAATTTTTTTTATCGTTGTTTTTACCGAGCTATGACTCGCGACGTTGTTTAAAGTTTGAACTACTAGTTGAGACTGTTTTGGCTTTACTTTCATTTAAATTTATTATTGTTTAGTTCACGTCTCGAGTCCGGTCAAAACCAGATTTGGGGCGTGACAATAAAACATGTATCACACAACAATTCCAATAAAAGGTTAATGCACAGTTAAGATCTCGAGTTAATTGGCTCACACACATTAAGTTGAAATAGAATTCGGGCACAACAATCACTTGTTAGAGACACAAATTTTTTGTCAAAATTGACATCACCAACTGCGACAATAGAGGCCTTTTCACCATTAGCCATCTCTACAGGTGCGAGGTCGATCTTGGCATAACACTAATCAAAGAATATATGTCACGGGCGATATAATTAGTTGCTCCCGAATCAATGACCCATATTTTGTTACAAGAAAAATTAGAGGAGGAGACTGCACTGACTGATGTCCTGGTGATAGATTGGGCTTGACTTGTGGCAGACATGGATAGCAGTTCCAACAAGTGAGTCTATTGGGCTTGACTTAGCTGATTTGCAAACTCTCCCATGCTACCTGTTGGGCCGGTTTGGGTGGGGGCCCAATCCCCCAAGTGAGGCTGTTGCGGTTCAATAGGTCTAAACGCAGCAAAATATTCATCGAGGTTGGTGATGGAGTTCAAAACCTGGATCTGCTAAGAAAGGCGCTGAGGCAATCCATCCACTTCTTCCTTTCTCAGATCCACGAGGAACAGAACATGTTCTTCTTGAAATCGAAACCCATCGACATCGGTCAAAGCCTGTATCATGTCCTCTCCCACCTCTGTAACATCGATATTCAGCTCTAATAAATCTCCTGGTAACAAAATACGTGAAAGATAGAATATAGTAAGACAATGATTCATCCTCTTTGATACGAAGCCACACAAGATATGTGATGAGGAAGTTTATGATCGGGTTAGAATAAGATACGTACCTTTCAACAGGTTATAAGACCCACGATATTTAATTAAGACTCCAGGTTCCGTAAACATCTTTTCTCATTAATATTTGAACTTTGGGTTCAAAATGATTTGACATTGTAAAACAACAAAATGAATATAATCAACTATGTAAAAATCTAAGTAAAGAACGTGTCATTATATCATGAACAATCAACTGTAATACTCTCATTCATATATGGGAGAGAATATACAACCATGTGTTGTACCATGTATTTGGAACTTCTGGTCCTGCATACATCAAGTCGATGGTATTATGTATTTGGAATTTCTGATCCAACATACCATCATATTTGTAAAGTTCAGGCTACAAATATACGACCTCACAAATTTATTCACAAACGACCATGCGACGAGCGAACACATGGAGTAGCCAAACTACCCATGTAACCGTATATATACATATTCAAGCTTCATACCTTTAAGTTAAGTTGCATGTGATATGCAAACGGTTCTTATCTTGGAACTTCAGGTCCAAATGTTTCAATTTCAACAAATCTTACATTCGAGTATAAACAATAAAACACAAGTATATATTAAACATCAAGTTTCTGATGTGAAAGATCCAATGTTTCATTGGCGATCACATAGCATACTTATCGAAAGTTATAATTGAATTTGTATAAATAAGCATAAATGAAATTAAAATAAATTCACGATAATATGAAACTTTGATACCTGGACATTAAAGCAATTCGTGCTGATAACGTGTTGTGAAAGTAAGGACAATACTTGTGAATAAAGAACAATATCAAAAAGAACAAGAGAACATGAAGATACTAGAATAGATTATTTCATTGATATGTTTTCATCCTTTACAATAGCCTCTATCTATAGGCTCATAACATGTACATGAACGGTCATAACCTTAATGACATATTAACCTATACACATTAATCTGCACATAAAGAAGGGAAATGGAAAGCCAAAAGTCTTCCAACTTAAGTCTCCGTGAAATGAATTAGTCATCCAGCACATATTTTCATAACAATATTAAATATTTTATTTTATATATTTTTAATTTTTAGTTTTTAAAAACCGGATTCCAACAATATAATATATTTAATGGCTGCAACTCGGGATCGCCGACAGAGGTTGCGCCGGCCAATTAGTCGTGATCTCAATGCGTCGGTGATGTCCTTCTACTCCTTCGGCACAGTCCTACTTTCTTTGTACAAGGACTATGTGAAGATTGCTTATGTCTTGAACGTTGGGCGTCAAAACGCAAAGTCAGATCCGGCCGAGGACACAGTTGATGCTATGGGCACTTCGAAGACTGCTGGCAAATCGAAGGTTAAGGCAACAAATCGTTCGGCCAAATCAGTGCTGGTAGCTTATGCAGAAATGTCACAGGCAAACTCGGCCAAATCAGTGCCGGTAGCTTCTACAGAACCGTCACAGGAAAACACGCAGTCCCTGTTTCCGGCCGCACAAACAGGGCCGATCAATTCCAAGGGTTGTGGAAAATCAGGGACGGACTTCTCCAAGGGCCGCCGAATTTTTATCTATAACTATCCGATGGGCACTTCGTCGGAGTGGGCACGTAATGCGTTATCTCCGTTTGGGGAGGTGGTTGAAGCTACTGTTGTTCCAAAACCAAACAAGAAAGGACGGTGAATTGGTTTTGCAGAGTTTGCAGTTGCGTCCTCTGCGGTGCAGGCTATCCAAACCTTAAATGGTTACAAATTGAATGGGTATAAGTTACTCGTCGCCATGGATCGTTCAAACTCGCCGGTGATGGAGGTTGGTCGGGCCGTGGAGAATCATGAACAGGTCACTCAGAATCGCGTGGATGGAGCTGTCCCGGTGGTGGTGATTCAAAATTCAAGTTCCGTGACTCCAGGTGCAGATTGCGATCCGGATTTGGTGCATCATTCAAATCCCGTGATTGGTAATCCTCTATTTCCAATTCTGGAGAATCAGGGGCGTAAAGAGGGGCGTGAGGACGATGAACCGATACTGGTGGAGAATGGGTCGCCTTCGCTTGTTACAGGCCCGATTTCTACTAATTCATTTGTAGCTAACGGGCCTAGTGTTTCTGGCCCAGGTTCTGAAAAGGATGGATTTGGGGCAGTTACCGGGCCAAGTGGTGGTTCAGGCCCAGTTGCCCAGAAGTTGGCCAGTCACGCAGGTTCAGCCTCTGGGTGGAGAACCAATTTTGGAAGTCGGGTTTCAAGATAGTCCATGGAAAGACATTATTTTGAGTAAAAATAGTATTCCCGTAGAGGTTCCAAAGAAACGTGGTCGTCCAAAAAAAGGACAGCCAAAAAAGACAGCTCCTCCAACTGTTTTTTACAAGACAAGAGCCAAAACATCGGCTGATAAAGGGGGTCATGCGGGAGGTTTCATTATTGATATTGCTAAACAAAGTAAAGAAGGAACGTGGAGCTTTAGGAAGCGTTTTGTAAAAAAGGTTGTTGCCATCTCCCCAGGCTTCGAACCCCCACAGCAGGTTGAGGTTGAGGAGGACGTCGAGGATAGGGAGAGTGAGGATATTCCGGAAGTGACCCCAGGAAAATTAATTATGTTTCGGTTTCTAACCGATTTCTCCGCTTGAATTCGGATAGGAAGTAGGCAAGGAGGGCGGTGCTCTGTTTTGTTGCTCCCTGTCATGTATCTGTTTTTAGTTAGCTTTTGCTTTGTTTCGGTTTGGGGAAAAGGTCCTTTTTAGGATTGTTTTTCTTCTTTCGTTTTACTTTCTTGTAGAACGTTTGCTTAATAAAATTTCTTCGCTTATAAAAAAAAAGATTCCATATAAAAAACAAATTTAACAGATAAAGATTCCATATAAGAAACAAATTCAACATAATTTAACAATGAGATAAAACAAATTCTCCACATTCTCGTGTATTCTCCTAGAGAAGTCTAGCTTTAGCCTTTACAATCTCGATTGTTACGCTAATGACCTCCCCGTTAATGGAGCTCACTGCGTCTGGAGTGCTTGTTCCCTCGGTGGCCTTGATAATGCCTCCACGCCTCCCTTCTGGTTTCATCCGCCCGGTGAGAGAGAAGAAGAAGAGGAAGCCTGAAGTATCTTCCACCGTTCAACCCATTATTGTCTCTCCTACACCGGTTATCTCACCATATATCCATTCTTCCCTAAAAAACTTGTCCATACCATCATCGACCTCGGTGGTTTTCTCCATGGGATCGGGCTCGACAAACTCTGGCTCAATCACACCGAAATGAGGTCGTCTTCCGAAGGTTTTTTCTACATCTATGTCTCGCGTTGCTGCACCATTGACCCCAGAAGGACCTGTTTCCGGAGGCTCGACGATTTTTAGGGCTAACAATCGTAATTCTATCGCCACGATTCACCGTGCGACATCATCAAACTCGGAAAGTCCTGATTCCGTGAATTCAATGGCGCCTAGGGTTGGTGGCCCTCTTAGAGACCCTGGACCATCCATGGTGAACCTCAAAGACGACTTCTCGTCTATCTCCCTCGTCGAGGAAGAGACAATGGAGATCGTGGTGCCTTACACCCCGGCAGATCCCATCATCATCGCTTGTTAGCAAGAGGGCATGGTTGGTCTTCTATTGTCCCCAAAACCTCCCCGCAAGGACTTTATGCTCAAGGTTATCACGCGAGCATGGGGACGATCGACGTCAAGGTTATTGGTGAAGGACTTGGAGCCCAGTACGCACATGTTCTATTTCGACTACCAGGAGGCTCGGTGTAAGAAACACTCCCGGTCAACACCGGTCGAACCGGCAGAAATCGGGAAGAGTTGATTTTTTGCCGAAAAAGTAAACCGGCGACTCCGAGGGTCATTTCGGACCTTAAGTGAACCCTAAAGCGATCAAGTTAGGTTCGGGAAAGCTTAGGGCAACATTGGGACGAAATCGGGAAAAGTTGACTTTTCGCTGAAAAAGTCCTAGTCAACTCCGGGAGTCATTCGGGACTCATCTGGGACCCAAAAATCTTAACCGTCGTTACGGTTAGGTTAGTTGGGTCATTTACTTTCAAATAAGTGTTTTTACGAAAAAGTAAATTTCGGGTCAAACGGGGTCGAAATAGGGCTTTATCGAATTAATTAAATTGGGCTGGGATATTTGGGAGTAGAGATGGACCCACATAGACACTTGGCATTAACTAGGTGGAGGAGAGAAAAGAAGAGTGAAAAAGATACTTTTGACCTTACTTTTTCCCAAAATGGTGAGATAAGTAGAAAGAGGCTTTTGGACCATTCCTCTTTAGGTTAAAGGCCACATGTGACACCAAAATTCAACATTCTTCTTCACTTGGCTGAATTTTAGAGAGAGAAAAGAGAGTGACCCTCCATTGAAGAAGAAGAAGAAGAAGAAGAAGAAGAAGAAGAAGAAGAAGAAGAAGAAGAAGAAGAAGAAGATCATTTCCCTTTGATTCCACCATTAAAACTCCTCAATTTTTCCACATTCCTCTTCATCTCTTCATTTCCTACCGTAAGAACCCATTTCTTTTCACTTTTGAAGAACTTAAGATTGTGGGGTTTGTTGGATTTAGATGAAATTGGATTGGGTCTTTGTTGGAAATGATCAAACCTTGGTAGAATCAAGTAGTAATGGAAGAAAATGGGTGAAAGTAGAAGAATTTGGTGAAACCCTAACTTTTGGAATTGGGGAAAATGTGAAACTGGAGCAAATTGGTGATGTTTTTGGTTAGAACTTGATGAATTGAGGACCTAGAACTCGTTTAGGACGTTTTGAGAGGAAGTTGGAAATTATCCGGTGACCGGAGACTCGCCGGAGGACCAGCCACGGTGGTGACTGGTCCGTGCCTCGGGACTCATGCCGAGACCAGCCCTTGGTGGGTCCAGTCCTGCACACCCACGACCAAGTGGGGCCCACTTGGCCAGGTGCCGTTGTATGTATTGCCCAGTTAATTTACTATTTCTTCCAAATCATCGTCCCGTAACCGTTTTAATTAATTAGGCATCTTGGCGGAGGTTAATTTGGGTGTTGTCCTTTTTAATCGACGTTGGACTTGTATTAAGTATTGTGTTACTTGTTATCCTAGACCGTGGGCTTGATCGTGGAGAAGGAGGTCGTTGACGGTTCGTGCTTGGTGGAGTTGGATCGCGGTTGAGGTAGGGAACAATAGCGAATACCAGTTTAAATGCGGAAAGTTACTAGAATTGCATATAGGATATGAGTAATCGGAATAATTGTAGAACTTCAGGTAGGATGTGAATAAATAGCGTAGTCGTTTAAAATGTGGAATCACTTGCGGGCCATGTCGTGCCCGTAGGTTTAGGACTTGCCGTGCTTTAGAATTGCATGTGGGCCATGTCGTGCCTGTAGGATTGTGTGATGGTTGTGCTTGTTTGTGATTAGTAGCCTTGTAATGGTTGGTCTGTGGTATGTTCCGTTGTTAATTTGATGATCATGATATGCTATGAGAATGTGGTGACTGTTGGTGTGAACTATTGCCTTGTGACATGTTTGAGACACTGTGTCACGCCCCAGATCCGGTTGTGACCGGACTCGAGATGTGAACAAAAGTAATAAACTAAATAACAGAAATAAAAGCAACTTAAGCGAATTTAATCTCCAAATTTAGTTCCAATATAAAAACAACTCCGAAAGTTTGTTCCAAAACATGATAAAAAGTTACGAGACCGGGGGCGGTTCTTACACGTTGTATGTGTGTGTCCCGGTAGGATATCTAGGCCGAGGTTGGTGTTCCGGGACGATATCTAGACCGATGATGTGTGTTCCGGTACGATATGTTCCGAGGGTAGGTGTTCCGGTATGATATCTGCACCGACGCTGTGTGTTCCGGTATAGGATATCTAGGCCGAGGCTGGTGTTCTGGGGCGATATCTAGACCGATGCAGTGTGTTCCGGTACGATATGTCCCGATGCTAGGTGTTCCGGTATGATATCATGGCCGATAATGTGTGTTCTGATATACCTATTCCGTGATAAGGTGTGCCTGCCTTCCGACTAGGTGTCGGTAAAATGTGCTATTGTTCCGTGATAAGGTGCGCCTACCTTCTGACTAGGTGTCGGTAAAATGTGTTATAGTTGTGTGCTCCATATAACTGTGTGCTCCTTATAACTGTGTGCTCCTTATAATTGTTGTGCTGAGTGTGTTTTCTTGATGCGTATTTGTGTTATCCGTGAGGCTATATGTTCCGGTGTACGTTGTACCCCGATGCTAGGTTGTCCGGTACGATATCTTGAGACGTGATGTGAAGACCGCTTCAGTAAAAAGAGTTAATCTATTTTATTTTTGTTCGATCGGAACATAGAGGTTGGAAAACGGTTGTCTTTTTTGAACGACTGCAAAAGAGAAAAGAACTTTCAAAAAAAATATATTTAATTAAAGAGTTTTTTTTAAAAAAAAAGGGTCCGGACCAGGCTTGGCGCGCAGACCAAGCCGCCCAGCTCCCCTATTTGGGCCGTGCGGCCCGTTTCCTTTCAGTGGCCCAAGGAGCCCAGGCCAGCCGAGGCCCAACTACTCGGTCGCGCTATAAAAGCTTAAGATTGGGTCTGAAACCCTAATATGTGCAGCCGACCCTCTCGTCCCTCTCTTCTTCTCGCGCACCCGAGCGCCCTTTCTCCTTTTTCCCTCGCGCACGGCCGCCCTCTCTTCAGCTCCGGCCACGTCCGACCTTCTCTCCATCTTCGACTCCGTTCCCCTCTATCCCTTCTCCGTCTAGCGAGCCACCACCGCCGCCGCACCACCCTTCTCCCGAGCCCACCCTCTCTTCACCCACCGTCGCATCCTCCTCCTATGTCCGCGTCGTCTCCGTTCCCCTATCTCCCACTCCTTCCCCTTTCGTTTTTGGTTTCGCCGATGAGGGAGGAGAGCCTCAACAACCGGCCCCGTGCTCGTTTTCGAACGCCGCCCGCCACCGTCATCTTTCCCCCCCACGGTGAGCTTCGCCGTGAGACCTCGGCGGGTTTAGTCACCGCCGATGGTCGGTCGGTTTCTGAACCGAAATCTCTTCTTATCTTTTTCCTTTTCCCGAGTTTTTTTTTCGTGGATCTGAGCTGTGAATGAGTTTGGTGTTGATTATGGATCTGGTTGGGTTGGAACAAAACTGAAGAAGAGTAAAGAAATTAATTTGAAACAACACCAGTGTCGATTTGAAAAGAGTTTAGAGAAAAGAAAAGAAATTGTTTGTAAAACGAAAAACCGGGTTTAAAGGAAAAAGGTTTTAAAATAAAAAGCAATTAAAAACAGGTTGACTTAACACGGCTTTGGACTGAACATGGAATGTTTTGGAACGTTTAAACTGGACTGTAAAACGGTACAAAAGTGGAACGGTGAACCGGTTACCTCGGGAATCGTGCCTCGAAATACGCACATCAAGATCCGTGCATTGGGAACCGTGCCTTGGGAAAGTGCACCGGGTTCTGTGCTCGGGGCTCGAGTACTCGAACCCGATTTCTCGTGTAATCACACTTTTAGCCCGCTCGAGTCTAAAAGACAACTTTTGAACTTAAATCGAAACCCTCGTAACCTTTTAAATTAATTTGTGACACCGGTTTTAATTGTAGCTTTCTGTGTAAAGTAGAGTCCGGCTTCGATCGAAGAGAAGACCGGAGGTAGCGAGCCAGGACGTCAGCAGCTAGGAGTTGTAGCTGTCGGTTCGTCTTGAGGTAGGGAAGTAGCGGATACCGGTTTAATTGCGGAAAGTTACTAGTATGCATGCTAGGATTAATAAAACTGGAACGAATGTTTATATCAGATAATAATCGGACGATTCGTAGTAACATGTAGGACGTGATTCAACAGTTAACTGCTTTATCTGCTTTCGATACTTGGGAATTGCCGTGTTGGTAGATCGGTCATTTTGAGTCGTAGGTTGTGTGTTGTTTTGGAATTGCCTGTTATTGTTTGAGATGCCTGTCGTGTGAGTCGGTGTCGTTAGGGTTAATAGACAAGATTAGTATATCCGCTGAGCATGTTGTTGTTATGTGTGGGCGAGTGTGTCGTGCTTGTGTTGATGTGAACCCTTGGATGTGATATGGTCGGGTGAGTGATAGACCGACGTGACGTGTTGTGGTACTTTTGTTGGGCTTGGTAAGCCGTGTTTAATTATGGTAATTGTGATATTATCTCGATGTGTGTTCCGAGGAGTTGTTTCCGGTATGGTACCTACGACCGAGGGGGTACACCGGTGTAGGGTAGTACCTAGTCCGGCAAGTGGTCTCTAGTATGCGCGGTCCCCTGGGTAGTGGTTCCGGTATGATGGCTTACATCGAGGGGGTATTCCGGTGTAGGACATCTAGGCCGACGATTACGTGTTCAATGCTTTGCCCGAAGGAGTTCCGGGAAAGTTGTGGAAAGTTGTATTACCTGTCCTTTGCCCGAAGGAGTTCCGGGAAAGAGGTCTAGGCCGATGGAGATTCCGGTATGACTTATTGGGATCGTGCCCCGGTTGTTTGACGGGAAGATATCTAGGCCGATGATGTTCCGGTACGATATGATGGTGTCGGGCTGTGGACACCCAACCGAGTAGGGGTCTGCGGTACGGGACGTGTTGTACTTTTACAGTTTACTTTACGTTCGATGACACGTTGATTTGTGTGCTGGTTGCTGTTTGTGCTGTTTGGGTGATTGTGTTTGTAAGGTTGGTTTGGTCTTGAGTTGAGGTTAGTGGTTACGTGATCCGTTGGAAATTAGCTGGGTGTTGTACTAGTATGGCCTAATTGGACGGGTACCCGTGGTGGTGAGCCTATGCTTATAACCTTAACTACTTTTCCTACTGAGCGAAAGCTCACCCCTTGCTTTGTTGTTTTTCAGGTTCTAAGCGGGAAGTGTACTAGCCGGATGCTCGATGCTTGGGAGATTACAGGGTCGTAGGCTAGATAGTCTAGAGACGTACTACTCGTTTTTATTAATTTATTTTACCGTGGTTTTTACCGAGTTGTGACTCGTGGTGACTGTTAAAAAATTTTAAATTTGCGAGTTGAGACTTGTTGGCTTTATTTTCGATTAAAATTATTATTGTTTTAGTTCACGTCTCGAGTCCGGTCAAAACCGGATTTGGGACGTGACAATTTGGTATCAGAGCCTGGTTTCATTTGAAAATGTTTTTCTAACCTCGGACCGTACGTCAACTAAGTGGGTAGAGTTAGGTTGTTAAGTGTCGGTGTGTCGGTTACGCAATTCGGAGATGTCCTAAGCGTATGAACGAGACGAGAAAGTCTCGGTTTGGTTGTTGGTTGAACTTATGTGTATTGTGGTTCTTGTTTATCTCTGCAGGTTGAGTTTTGAGTGCCCGCTTAAACGGATGGTTAGTGTAATTTACGAACTGGTCATGCCCGATTTTCTGCAGAAACTGAAGTGTATGTACCATCACGGTTTGGCTATAGGGGCCACTATATCCGGACGTGAATGGGGGGATGTCAAGTGGTTACAACGTAGTTCGGGGATGCCTGAATCAGGTTGTAACGACACGATATCGACATGAATGTTTTGGTGAAAAATTGATCATGCTAAGAATTTAAATCCAAGTTGATGTTTGCCTAATGTGAACTGTTCATGTGTTATGATTCGTGAACTGTGTGACTTGTGTGTAAACTCCTTGACTGTTGATTGATATGTGTGACGCACTAATGTGCGGACTTTTCTGATTGGGTGTTATTGTGTGACTACTATACTTAGTATATTATTAGTACGAGTGTGTCCGTTTGTTCCGTGTGTGAACGCTGGTTGCTTAAGCGCGTCTTTTCGAAGTTAAGAAACTGAACATGTGCGTTGTCCATGCAGAGGACATACGACATGATACCAACTTATGTACCTCGAGGTACTAGGGGCCAACCAGCTAGGGGCCGAGGGCAGTCTAGTGCCCAGGGTGCACCTGCTGAGGAGCACGCGAGGATCGATACTGGATCGTCGGGACATCCATCTAGGGTTCCACATGTTAATGACCCCACTCAGGCGGTAGCTCTGGAGGAGTTGACCCGCACCGTCCAGAGCTTGGTAGAGACTCTCACCAGGAGGGAGGCAGAGAGAGAGAGAGACTACGGCTCCGGCACCGGAGACTGTACCTGCTGCACCTACATCCGCGACCGTGAGATCTGATCAGGTTGACAGCCACACCGCACAAATGCTGCGAGACTTCCGCAGATTGGGCGCACCAGTATTTTCTGGGGAGCCAGACCCCGAGGCAGCCAAGAGATGGCTGGAGCGGATGACCCGCAACCTGGACACTTCAGGTATATTGGACGGACGCAGGAGAGTGTACTTTGCGGCATTTCAGCATGAGGGTGATGCCTACCGTTGGTGGCATCGCGTGGGAGATGACTACTCGCTGTTTGGGCAGCGTTTCCTGGAGCAGTATTTTCCTCAGTCGGTATTGGACGACCGACACCAGCAGTTCCTGGAGCTGCGCTAGGAGGGCATGACAGTCTCCGAGTACGAGTCGAGATTCACTTCCTTGTCTCGATTTGCTCGGGAGATGGTAGGGACAGAGGTTCTTCGTTGTCGACGGTTTGAGGAAGGTCTCAGTCCCGCGATCGCGGATCGACTCGCTGCTATGAGGACTCGTATTTATTCAGACCTGGTGGACCAGGCACTAGTCGTGGAGCGATGATTACGAGAGATAGCTAGAGTTCGGGAGGTCAGGTAGAGACCGACCAGCTTCTGGACGCCGTATGAGGCCCGTGATCCGAGGAGGCAGAGAACCTCGGAATCGTTCCAGCCTCAGACTCAGCCGAGAGAGACACGGCCGGCTAGATCAGTGGCCTCCGTTGCACCTGCCCCGTCTGAGCGGACGTGTTTTCTATGTGGATAGCAGGACCACGTAGCTCAAGAGTGCCCGGAGAGCGGATCAATGGGTCGCCTTGCGACCAGATCTGAGAGGAGACAGAGTGCTGGAGCACTGCTATGCCACCAGTGTGGACGGCCTGGGAACTTTGCGGCTAGATGTCCCGACCGAGTTGGAGAGATGTCGACTCCGCGACATCAGCATTCGCAGACTGGGCAGTCGCCTCAGTTCCAGCAGTGTCAGGCTCAGACGCAGAGAGCTCTGTGGCAGGCAGCGAGCGCGCCAACACCGAGGCAGAGAGCTGCGCAGCATGTGACACTTCCACCATCCCCGAGAGGCAAACCTCCGTTGCGACATGGTCGGGTGTATGCTGTCGTCGATTCACGGGCAGAGAGACGAGACTCCGATCATCGTACCGTTCGTGATTTCGAGCACGCTGCGGAGTAGAGGACATCGAGGAGCGTGGGACTAGCAAGAGTCCGGGAGTTGCTTTTGTTTTGACTTTAGAACTGTGTTTTCTTTTTGAGACTTGTGTTTGACTCGTTTTGGTTTTTTACTTTTGGTTATTGTTGCAACTTTTGAGATTACGTTTCGTTTAAGTCGTTTTCTGTTATTTCTAAGTTTGCGCCCCGAGTTGACCAAGTAACGTTGAGATCAGAGTGGCGCAGGGGAAGTGTGGTGGACTACGTTCGTTTCGTCTTGTGCGCGTTACTGTTAAACGAAGATAGTGGTTGAGGAGGGGTGTCGTTGTGTTGGATCCGTTTTAAGGATGAGGTGAGTTTCGTTCTGGTTTGATACCTATACCGACGGACGGTTCCGGTATAGGATATCTCGACCAAGTTGCGTGTGGCGGTATGACGTCTCTACCGATGGAGGATTCCGGTATGGACTAACGGACTCAAGTGATGTCCGTGTGCTTGAGGGACAGTAGACGGAGAGTTTGAATCGAACGTTCCCTGAGAGAGGGTTGAGTGGAGCGCGTTTGTTTGAATTTCGAGGACGAAATTCTTTTAAGGGGGGAAGATTGTGAAGACCGCTTCAGTAAAAAGAGTTAATAAATTTTATTTTTGTTCGATCGGAACATAGAGGTTGGAAAACGGTTGTCTTTTTTGAACGTCTGCAAAAGAGAAAAGAACTTTCAAAAAAAAATTTAACTAAAGAGTTTTTTTTTTTTGAAAAGAGGGGTCCGGACCAGGCCTGACGCGCAGACCAAGCCGCCCAGCTCCCCTATTTGGGTCGTGCGGCCCGTTTCCTTTTAGTGGCCCAAGGAGCCCAGGCCAGCCGAGGCCCAACTACTCGGTCGCGCTATAAAAGCTTAAGATTGGGTCTGAAACCCTAATCTGTGCAGCCGACCCTCTCGTCCCTCTCTTCTTCTCGCGCACCCGAGCGCCCTTTCTCCCTTTTCCCTCGCGCACGACCGCCCTCTCTCCAACTCTGGCCATGTCCGACCTCCTCTCCATCTCCGACTCCGTTCCCCTCTCTCCCTTCTCCGTCTAGCGCGCCACCGCCGCCGCCGCGCAACCCTTCTCCCGAGCCCACCCTCTCTTCACCCACCGTCGGATCCTCCTCCTCCGTCCACGTCGTCTCCGTTCCTCTCTCTCTCACTCCTTCCCCTTGCGTTTTTGGTTTCGCCGGTGAGGGAGGAGAGCCTCAACAACCGGCCCCGTGCTCGTTTTCGACCGCCGCCCGCCACCGTCATCTTTCCCCCCCACGGTGAGCTTCTCCGTGAGACCTCGGCGGGTTTAGTCACCGCCGATTGTCGGTCGGTTTCTAAACCGAAATCTCTTCTTCTCTTTTTCCTTTTCCCGAGTTTTTTTTTCGTGGATCTGAGCTGTGAATCAGTTTGGTGTTGATTCTGGATCTAGTTGGGTTGGAACAAAACTGAAGAAGAGTAAAGAAAATTAATTTGAAACAACACAAGTGTCGATTTGAAAAGAGTTTAGAGAAAAGAAAAGAAATTGTTTGTAAAACGAAAAACCGGGTTTAAATGAAAAAGGTTTTAAAATAAAAAGAAATTAAAATCAGGTTGACTTAACACGGCTTTGGACTGAATCTGGAACGTTTTGGAACGTTTAAACTGGACTGTAAAACGGTACAAAAGTGGAACGGTGAAGCGGTTACATCGGGAATCGTGCCTCAAAATACGCACATCGGGATCCGTGCATTGGGAACCATGCCTCGGGAAATGTGCACTAGGTTCTGTGCTCGGGGCTCGAGTACTCGAACCCGATTTGTCGTGTAATCCCGCTTTTAGCCTGCTCGAGTCTAAAAGACAACTTTTGAACTTAAATCGAAACCGTCGTAACCTTTTAAATTAATTTGTGAAACCGGTTTTAATTGTAGCTTTCTGTGTAAAGTAGAGTCCGGCTTCGATCAAAGAGAAGACCAGAGGTAGCGATCCAGGACGTCAGCAGCTAGGAGTTGTAGCTGTCGGTTCGTCTTGAGGTAGGGAAGTAGCGGATTCCGGTTTAATTGCGGAAAGTTACTAGTATGCATGCTAGGATTAATAAAACTGGAACGAATGTTTATATCAGATAATAATCGGACGATTCGTAGTGACATGCAGGACGTGATTCAACAGGTAACTGCTTTATCTGCTTTCGATACTTGGGAATTGCCGTGCTGGTAGATCGGTCATGTCGAGCCGTAGGTTGTGTGTTGTTTTGGAATTGCCTATTATTGTTTGAGATGCATGTCGTGTGAGTCGGTGTCGTTAGGGTTAATAGAAAAGATTAGTATATCCGCTGAGCATGTTGTTATTATGTGTGGGCGAGTGTGCCGTGCTTGTGTTGATGTGAACCCTTGGATGTGATATGGTCGGGTGAGTGATAGACCGACATGACGTGTTGTGGTACTTTTGTTGGGCTTGGTAAGCCGTGTTTAATTATGGTAATTGTGATATTATCTCGATGTGTGTTCCGAGGAGTTGTTTCCAGTATGGTACCTACGACCGAGGGGGTACGCCGGTGTAGGGTAGTACCTAGTCCGGCGAATTGTCTCTAGTATGCGCGGTCCCCCGGGTAGTGGTTCTAGTACGATGGCTTACATCGAGGGGGTATTCCGGTGTAGAACATCTAGGCCGGCATTTACGTGTTCAGTGCTTTTCCCGAAGGAGTTCCGGGAAAGTTGGGGAAAGTTGTATTACCTGTCCTTTGCCCGAAGGAGTTCCGGGAAAGAGGTCTAGGCCGATGGAGATTCCGGTATGACTTATTGAGATCGTGCCCCGGTTGTTTGACGGGAAGATATCTAGGCCGATGATGTTCCGGTACGATATGATGGTGTCGGGCTGTGGACAGCCGACCAAGTAGGGGACTGCGGTACGGGACGTGTTGTACTTTTACAGTTTACTTTACGTTCGATGACGCATTGATTGGTGTGCTGGTTGTTGTTTGTGTTGTTTGGGTGATTGTGTTTGTAAGTGTGGTTTGGTATTGAATTGAGGATATCGGTTACGTGATCCGTTGGAAATTAGCTGGGTGTTGTACTAGTATGCCCTAATTTGTCGGTTACCCGTGGTGGTGAGCCTATGCTTATAACCTTAACTACTTTTCCTACTGAGCGAAAGTTCACCCCTTACTTTGTTGTTTTTCAGGTTCTAAGCGGGAAGTGTACTAGCCGGATGCTCGATGCTTGGGAGCTTACGAGGGTCCTAGGCTAGATAGTCTAGAGACGTACTACTCATTTTTATTAATTTATTTCACCGTGTTTTTTTACCGAGTTGTGACTCGTGGTGACTGTTAAAAAATTTTAAATTTGTGAGTTGAGACTTGTTGGCTTTAACTGTTAATTTTTTTTAAATTTGTGAGTTGAGACTTGTTGGCTTTATTTTCAATTAAAATTGTTATTGTTTAAGTTCACGTCTCGAGTCCGGTCAAAACCGGATTTGGGGTGTGACACGTGCGGTGGGATCCGGCGTATTATGGGAGACTTACTGTGTGTGTATTGATTATGATTTACTGTGCGTATTTACTCGGTAACTCTTTTGAGATATGGTTTGGGTGTGAACATTGAGCAATCGATAATTGTTGAGCAGGGTTGATTTCACACGTTAAGTGTGGTAATTGGGTAAGTGGTGTGATCAAACGATGTTATGGCTATGAATGTGATTGTGATTACATGTTTTCCTGTTTGATTTCGTTAGTTGTCGTTGCTTTACTAATATGCCATATTTGGAAGGGTATTCGTGGGGTGAGCGACATGCTCATCCCCTTTACTACTTTTTCCTACTGAGCGAAACACTCACCCCCTTCACCACTGTTTTACAGGTTTTGATCGTGAGTTGGTTTAGAGGACGTCTCGGAGCTTAGGAGCTTAGCGAGAGTCCTAGTTTTGGGTTATCTAGAGACGTATTCCCTTTCGCACTAAACTTTATATTTTGGGATTTCGAGCATTTCACTCTTGTTATCGGAATTGCTGGTTTTGAACTATTTTTGAAATTCCATTTTTTGAAATTTTTCTTTATTATTACTATTTTCGGTTCACGACTCGAGTCCGGTAAAAACCGGATTTGGGGCATGACACTTGGGCATGGGTTTGGAACAACGAACCTTGGTGCTTCAATGGGTATCCGCTTATTTTAGGGGATATTATGAACCTGATGGCTCTAGACCTTCCCAAATTGGATCGGATCCAATTATGGGTCTATGCACGAGGTCTCCTACCTACGGTTCGTACAAGGTGATTGGAGAGGTCATCGGAGCTACACTTAGGGGATGTCTGAACGTGCCCTGTGATCATTGGGGCCTATGCTGGGGTGGGACTGTCAAGGTTAGATTCTGGATGGAGCTTCACTGGTCTCTTAGCCGATCCATGATCATGAGGATTCTGGAAATTAAGGAGCCGATTCAGGTCACATTGACCTATGATTGGCTCCCCACGTTCTACTTCAAATGTGTCCGGATCGACCATCTGGTCCATGATTGTGACTAGAGATGTTAGGGATCCCGCGGTTTGATAACTCCCTCTTAGAGTTCAAACCTAACAAGATGGAGAAGTCATATGCTACAGACTAGTGGAAAGCATCACTCCATCACCCTGGTTTGATCCTTTAACCTCGGATAATCTACCTAAAGCCCATTTGTCTCGAGGAAGGAGGTCAGTTGTAACCCTGAATACCCTACTTAAGCCTTAGGTAGGGGTGGAGCACCCAGGGGAGCCCAAGGCGACGTTCATTGGAGTATATGTTGGGTCTGGCTCATTTGGGAGGGGTCTTGGCCCATCTGTGAGGCTGTCTGTCCCATTTGGGACGCTGCCTGTCCCATCTGTAACGTTGGGCTTGAAGAGAGATACTGCGGGAGAAGCTCGTGATGACTAGGCGAGGGCTGGAAAACAACACCGCTAGAAGGAATGATAGAGACCCGTGACTTCAGGGACTTACCTAGGGAGGGGTCCCTGGCTAAAGCCGATCCTCTCCATGTTATTGATGAGTTCAGGTTCGATCGCATTTCACACGACAAAAAGAGTAATCTCTATGGGATCAAACACCGTTCAAGCACCACTTTAAGCAATCCTCGTCAGTTTCGTAATTTAATTTTTGTTCGTCTATAACTCTTTACAAACCGTCTTACACAGTCAATCTGTGCCACATTTTTCTTGTTAGGGAGCCTTCCGAGATCCAAACTTTGTAACAACTCTTTTCCATTATTTATGAAATGGATATTTTTATTAAAAAAGAAGAAGAGAATATAACAATTAATTGACAAACAGATGGAGTATCATCACTAGAGAGGCTTATATGTGTTTCCCCCCTTCTTATCCACCATTGAAGCCTCTACCTTAAAGCTTTCCACACACCTCTTATGAGGTACCGACTCACCCTTTCTATGGTTTACAGCCGTCGCCGCCCCACCGCCAACTACAGTCGCTCCTTCATCGTTTGAAGCTCCTTCTCCTTCGTGCTAGTTCTCTCTGGGCGCAGCCTCTCCCCACCCTCCTCCATGGTAGTTCCATGCCTCCACCATCGAAGCCCCGGCTTCAAGGTTATCCACTACCTCTAGGTGAGATCCTGTCTACCCGACTTAGGGTCTGCCGCTGCCGTCATCGCCGTCCATTGTCGCCCACCAGCCGCTCTTTCACCCCGCGTCTTGATTCCCGGACGTCTCGCAGCCTCTCCCCACCCTCCTCCATGGCAGTTCCATGCCTCCACCATCGAAGCCCCGACTTCAAGGTTATCCACTACCTCCAGGTGAGATCCTGTTTACCCGACTTAGGGTTTGCCGCTACCGTCATCGCCGTCCATTGCCGCCCACCAGCCGCTCTTTCACCCCGCGTCCTGATTCCCGGACGTCTCGCAGCCTCTCCCCACCCTCCTCCATGGCAGTTCCATGCCTCCACCATCGAAGCCCCGGCTTCAAGGTTATCCACTACCTCCAGGTGAGATCCTGTCTACCCGACTTAGGGTCTGCCGCTGCCGTCATCGCCGTCCATTGCCGCCCACCAGCCGCTCTTTCACCCCGCGTCCTGATTCCCGAACGTCCGGCTTCAAGATTCTCCACTACCTCCAGGTGAGATCCTGTCTACCCGACTTAGGGTCCGCCGCTGCCGTCATCGCCGTCCATTGCCGCCCACCAGCCGCTCTTTCACCCCGCGTCCTGATTCCCGGATGTCTCGCAGCCACCATGGCCCTCCTGCCACTCTCCGGGTTACGGGCTCCATGCGTCGTGCCACCTATCGCCGTCATGAGTCCGTTCCCCCGACGGACCTGGGATCCGGGAGGAAGGACGATAAGACGGGGTCTGCCTCCACGATACCCGAAGCAGGGACCCTCGATCTCGAACAAACCGGTGCGGATCGAATCGATGTTCTCGCCTTCTGCACTACTTCGAAAGAGCAGGGCGAATCAAGATGAAGAATTGACGATACCAGATCGCTCCAATGGCACGGGGCCTAGAAGACCTGGCTTCACAGTTTTGGTAGTCTGCTCTCTCGATCGTGTGCTAATTTCTTTTCCTGTTTTAGGACGAATAAGTTATTGGTTATTCACTGTGCTAGGTCGATTAACCGTTTGGGACTGTGCTAGGTCGAATAAGTTTAAGACTTTGGTTTATTATTTCCTTGTAACGTATGTTGGAACGATGGTAGAGAGTTGTCTTGAGTTGTTGCCCACGAGTTCAAGTGGGCTAATATTATGGGTCCATGAGCGCCGGACTTGCTACGGTCGGTCCGGACAAATATCTGGAACTCGAGACGGTCACGCCTCATCCTGTTTGATTGCCTTTTGGCATTAATGAAATCTCCGGTTACCCATTTCAAAAAAAAGAAGAGGCTTATGTGAAAAGATTTATTTAATTGATTTTAATAACATGAGCTAATAATTAGCAAATTATAAATCCTATTTAGAGTTGCACGGTTGCACCTCAGACTGAGGTAATGATGGTTTAACTTGATTGCAACAACGACCGAATGTCTTGAATAAGCCTGATTAGGTTAGCATAAGAGGACCCTCCTTCCTTGACGCTATCACGAGCCATACTGGCAATTTCATCCGTTGATCTCCTAATCTCTTGGTTCTCGTCCTCCATCACTTGTCTAACCATTTTCTCAACCGTGATTCGATCACACGTGTCCTTCATGTCAACGCCAGTCTTCCACAAGTCACTTACGCACCTACTGTTGACTGGCTGATCAGCAAAGCAGGGCCAACAAATCATCGGCACTCCGGCATGAATGCTCTCCAGCGTCGAGTTCCAACCGGAGTGCGTCAAGAACCCACCGGTGGCCGGGTGTGCCAGAACTTCCTCTTGAGGGGCCCACCCGACCACGAATCCTCCCCCCTTGATTTCGTTGTCGGCTTCGATCGCACCGTCCCTCGTAACCCACAGGAACGGCGTCCCACTGTTGACCACACCGTGCCACAGCTCAACCACTTGCTCACGTGACATCACGGCCAAGCTTCCGAAACTGACGTACAGGACAGATCTGGGCGGCTGAGCATCGAGCCACGTCATGCAGGTTCTCTCCTCTCCCCGTAAACTGCCGTTGTACGGTTCCGACGATGAAGCGAGACGGGACTTCAATAGGCCGTGCAAGGGACCCACCGTGTAAATTTTGGGGAAGACGGAGGCTAATTCGGTAATAAAAGGGGACTCGATTTCTTCGACGGTGTTGAGGATGAGGGCTGAAGCGCGAGCCATCGCTGCCGTTTGGCGGATGTAGAATTGCAAGACTGGGTCATTGGGATCTGCGATTCGGCAAATGCTGTGCAGGTCACGACGTCGTAAAAGGCCTTCCAAGCCGGACATGAAGGAGGGAACGGGCTTGTCCATGTCTTGAGCTGTCCTCACGTGAGCGTTAGTTGCTGAACCCAAAATTGTAATTTAATAATTGAAGTACCTGAAATTGGGATTTGGCCTTGCGCGACGAGCTCCGAGAAATAAAAGGTAGTCCAAGTGCAACAAGCACTGTAAGTCCGGAAGGCGGTGACAGGGATGTCCACCTCCGCCGCGGCTTCAGCTGCGACAGACATCATCGTTCCGTCTGCTATGATGCAACTCGGGAGATCCTTGTCGTCTCTCATAGAAACCAATAATTTCTTGAATTCGGACTTCATCACGGTCCCGATCGACCTGACCAATTCCGTCAGGTGTGTAACGCAGCGGGGACAATCCGGTGGATAACCGTCAGGGACGGACTTGAAGACGAACCTAGGGAAGCGTGTGTAGAAGGCGGCTACGTCCGTTGCGCGGTGGAGAAGGTCATTCAGATAGTCCGAGTTCACAAAAGTTATTCGGAAACCTGCATCGCCCAGAAGCTCGGCTAATCTGAGCATCGGCTTTAGGTGACCCTGTGACGGTAACGGCAGCATCAATACGTGTGGTATCACTGACTCTTCCATCAGGATTGAGTAGCTCACTGGAATAGTGGAATGGAAATAATATAATCCACTCATGAACCAATCGAACATCGTAAGTTATAGACAACCACGTTGTTACTCAACCACCTCATATTAAAGATAGTTGTATGTCACGACCCCACAAAACGTCCCCAACGGTTCGTAGAGGAACTCGCAGGACGACGAAGCACGCTGATTGAGGCCCAGACATTTCACATGGCCTAGAAGCTTCTTGTTTGATCATAGTTGATCAAATTGTCGAATGATCTTGATAGATCATGTAACTAGCATGGCTGTGGCTTTCTCAAGCCAATTCTGGATGGTTCTTGAACCAAGTAGGGTAGCATTGGCATTAATGATCTAGGAGAGTCTAGACATATCTATTGCCGACATACTCATGTATAAATATGAGTGGCATGTGATGTAAATAGATAGAGAAGCGTATGTCTGATACTCATGTATAAATATGAGTGGCATGCGTGGGCCTCAACGTTCTCGGGCCGGAAATTCTCTTCACCGTGATCTGTTTGTCTCAGGCAAACCTAATTTTGTTTATGGGTTTTATACGGCCAGAAATTGTTCCTTAAGTAGGGAGAATGCTGACAGAGATAAAAATAGAAGTTGATCAAAGCTAGTCGAAAAGCTTAACTGGGAATCCGGAAGCGGCAGAACAAATAAAAGCATTGGATTTTAGGTTAGGTGACTCAGTCGATCCCGAATTCCAGGAGGATTCTGAGGACTTCTGCACGGATAATGAGCTAGAGAAGGGAGTCTCTCCCCTCTTCTCTATCTCACTAGTCTTTATTCAATGGTGAAATTCATCTCCTGGAATGTTAGGGGGATGAATGCCGTCCAGAAGAGACGAAGTATTCGGGTGGCGCTGGCTAAACAAAACACGGATATGGTGTTGTTGCAGGAGACAAAGAGAGAAGATATGCATTTATATATTTTACGAAGTTGTGGCTTTGGTGGGGATTGGGAATCGGCTTTTGTGCCTTCAATAGGAGCTTCGGGGGGGAGTACTTTTGGTGTGGAAACATTCAGTTTTTTCAGTGATTACTTCTTTTCCAGTTGACAGGATTCTGGTTTGGAAAGGTACCTTTCGTCTTGATTCTACTCCTTTAACTGTAGTGAATGTATATGCTCTGTGTGATAGTGCTGGTCGGGTGGAATTATGGAACAAAATTATTGATGCGAGTTCTTCTTTTGATGATTGCTTACTTCTGGGTGGTGATTTTAACCCGGTTTGTGAAAGGGAAGAACGGGTAAATTGTGATTTCTTGACGTCTGACAGTGAAGCTTTTCGATATTTTATGTTTGCTTTAGCAGTGTGCAACTTACCTTTGATGGGAGCCAAATTCACGTGGTTTGGCCATGCTTCTAAGGCCTCACGCTTGGATAGGTTCTTTATTACGACGAATCTGCTTGCTCTACATCCTAGTTTGACGCAGAAAACATTACCGAGACCGTTATTGTAAAGACCGCTCCAGTTAAGAAGGTGTAAGTTTTAATTTGTTCGTTTGGAACATTGAGGTTGAAGAAAACGGATCGAATTTTTAGAGCTTTTGCAAAAAAAAGGGATCAGACTAGACCGGGCAGAACCAGACCCGACCCGGCCCTCTTCTTCTCGCTTTGGGCCGTGCGGCCCATTCTTCATCAGAGGCCCATTTAGCCAGGCCCGACTATTTAAGCTCGGTCTAGGGTTTCTGAAGCATTTCGCGTCCTCCTTCTCTCTTTCCTTCACGCGCAGCCGACCCTCGACCTCTCTCTCTCTCTTCACCGATCCCCTCTCCCGACCATCTCTCCCTCTCCTTCCTCTCAGCAACCCAAGCCGACCCTCGAGCTCCCTCTCCCTCACCCTCCTATTTCTTCCCCTTCGCTTCTTCTCCCTTGAGCATAGCCCGAGCTCCCAGCCGGCCTCGCGCTCGATTCCAACCACCACAAACCCCCCCTCCGACCATATCAAGCCGGACCGCGAAGGAAGACGGTGCTCGGACCAGCGAGACGCCGCGCCTTCCTCGTCCCGCTCCGGATTCTTCGAGTCGCCGTCGCTTCGCCTCCGGGTAGAGCAAGTCGAGCGGGTGAACTCGCCGTCGTTCCAGACCTGAGGCGAGAAGGTTCACCATGCTCCGCCGCTCCCACGGTTGCGACCTCCGCCCGCCGCCGCCCTTTTTTCCCCTACGGTGAGCGTCGCACCGTGAGGCCTCGGCCGGGTTTGTCACTGCCTATGGTCGGTCGGATTCTGACCCGAAACCCCCTTTCTTCTCCCCTTTTTGTTCCCGAGCAAATTTTGGATCTGGACTTTGTTGAAGCAAATTAATTAATGAAATTAAAAGGAAAAGAAAATAAAAACCTAATCTGATTTAAATCAAGCAGATTTCAAAATCAGTTTTAATTTAAAAAGGTTTTTGGACTTTTGGATCGAATCTGAAGAACGTTAGACTGTTGAACGATTTTGGAACCCCGAACTTTAAACCGGACTGTTGAAACGGACTTAGAACATGATTAAAAGCGCGAACGCTGGATTGGGCACCTCGGGAACCGTGCCTCGAAACTCGTGCCTGCGGAACCAGTGCATTGGGAACCGTGACTCAGGATCATTGGATTGGGAACTGTGCCTCGGGAAACATGCACCGGGTTCTGTGCTCGGGGCTCGGGTGCTCGAACCCGATTCGTCGTATAATCCCTCTTTTGGCCCGTTCGAGTTTAAAAAGGAAACTGTTGAACTTAAACTGGACTGTTCGTAACTTTTAAATTAACTTTGAGGTCGTTGTTAATTATAACTTTTCGTGTAATTTAGAGTCCGGCTTCGATCGTGGAGAAGACCGGAGGTAGCGAGCCAGGACGTCAGCAGCTAGGAGACGTAGCTGTCTTTTCTTCTTGAGGTAGGGAACATAGCGGATACCGGTTCGATTTCGGAAAGTTACTAGTATGCCTATATGTTGCGAATATTTAACTTGAACTGTTAGAACTGCATGATTAGGATGTGAGAAACGAGTGAATTGAGGGATAGCTTACGTGCCATGTCGAGCCGTAAGTTTGGGACTGTTGTGCTAGTAGAAATGCATGCGGGCCATGTCGAGCCCTTAGGTTGTGTGTTGTTTGAATTGCCTTGACTGATTGAAATGCATGATGTGTGTTCTAGGCGTTGATAGGTTGAGAAGCATGTTGGCATTACCCGGTGTAGTATGTGTGGTTATCTTTGGGCAAGTGTGTCATGCTTGTATTGACGTGAATCATTGCTTGTGAAATGGTCGGGTGGTTGATAGACCGACGTGACTGGTTTTGGTAAGATTGTTGGGCTTGGTAAGCCGTGTTATAATTATGGCATTACGGTGCGTGTTATTATCTTGATGTGTGTTCCACGAGGAGTTGTATTCCGGTATGGTACCTACGACTGAGGCGGTACGCCGGTGTAGGGTAGTACCTAGGCCGACGGTGTGGTCCCGCGGGTAGTGGTTCCGGTACGATATCTACATCGAGGGGGTATTCCGATGTGGGATATCTAGGCTTGCGGTTTGTGTTGACATTTGGTGTAGTGTTTTGGCTCTAGAAGTCGTGCCCCGAAGGAGTGCCGGGAAGATGTCTAGGCCGATGGAGATTCCAGTGTGACGTATTGTGATTGTGCCCCGAGTGTTTTCTTAGGGAAGATATCTAGGCCGATGATGTGTGTTCCGGTGTGATATGATAGAGTCGGGCTGTGGACATCCGGCAAAGTAGGTGACTGCGGTACGGGACGTGTATGTGATTTTACTGTTTACTTTGTGCTCGATGACCTATTAAGTGATGTGGTGGCAGTTTGTGCTTGTTCGTTCGAGTAGGTTTGTGAGTGCGGTTTGGTCTTGAGTTGAGGATTGTGGTTACGAGTTCCGTTGGAAATTAGTTGTGTGATGTACTAGTATACCCTAATTGGACGGTTACCCGTGGTGGTGAGCGCTTGCTTATAACCTTAACTACTTTTCTTATTGAGCGAAAGCTCACCCCCTTATCTTGTTGTTTTTCAGGCCCTGAGCGGGTTGTATACTAGCTGGATGCTCGACGCTTGGAAGCTTGCGAGGGTCCTAGGCTAGTAGTCTAGAGACGTATCGTTATCTTTTGAACTGTTTTACCGTTGTTTTTACTGAGATGTGACTCGCGACGTTGTTTAGAGCTTTAAACTACTATTTGAGACTTTTTTTGGCTTTACGTTCATTTAAATTTATTGTTGTTTTAGTTCATGTCTCGAGTCCGGTCAAAACCGGATATGGGGCGTGACAGTTATCAGATCATAAACCTGTGGTGCTTGAAACGGTGTTGTTAAATTGGGGACCGAAACCCATTCGGTTCCTTAATGCTTGGACTTCTCACCCGAAATTTTTTGAGTTCGTGGAAGCTCAATGGAGTTCTTTTGATGTGCAAGGGATGCCAAGTTATATTTTATGGAAAAAGGTGAACTGTTTGAGGAAGGAATTACAACAGTGGAACGTTGAGGTTTTTGGCAGGGTGGATAGAGAAATAGTCGAATTGAATTCGGAGGTGGACGGCTTGGATAGGATCGTTGAATCCCGTCCTCTATCTGATGCCGAATTGATTAGGAGATCGCTGTTGAAAGTCTCCTTGATTCAGAAACACAAACTAATGGCGAAGATTTTGGCCCAAAAAGCTAGATTTCGTTGGTACATGGAAGGGGACCAATGTTCTAAATTTTATCACCGATTAGCAAACTTTAAAGCTTCCATGAGGAAGATCAGTATCATTAGGGTGGGAGAGTGCTTATACACAGAACCGGAGCAGATAAAAAGCCAGGCAGTCATTCACTTTCGAGCTCGATTCGCCAGACCACCGGAAGGGTTGTTCAAAATTTCAGCCCTACAGTTCAAACGGCTGTCTGTTATTCAAGCAACGGGTTTGACAGTTTGTTTTTCGCCGGAGGAAGTGTTTTCTGCTTTGTCGAATTGTGGTAAGAACAAGGCCCCGGGACCGGATGGGTTTTCGATGCTATTTTACAAGTCTTGTTGGGAGGTGATTAAGCTTGATATGTTACGTTTTGTGGAGGACTTTCACAATTCAGGGGTCTTTGGGAAGGGTCTAAGTTCGGCCTTCATGGTTTTAATCCCCAAAGTCACAAACCCAGAATCCTTTGATGAATTCAGACCGATAAGTTTGATATCCGGACCCTATAAAATTGTAGCGAAGTTGTTGGAAAACAGGCTCAAAGTTGTTATACCGGATTTGATAAGCGACACTCAAAGTGGCTTTATTGCAGGAAGGCAATTTGTGGACGGTGTTCTGATAGCTTCAGAAGTGATACATGAAGTGAAGAGATCTAAGGTGGCAGCGGTTGTTTTGAAGCTTGATTTTGAAAAGGCCTACGACAAGGTTAGTTGGACTTACCTCCTAGATGTTATGAGTATCATGGGGTTCAACGAGCAGTGGAGGATGTGGATGACAGGCTGTTTTCGGGCTAATCTATCAGTGTTGATAAATGGGGCGCCTAGTGCAGTTTGCTACAGAAAACAGGCTACGTCAGGGTTGCCCGTTATCTCCCTTCCTATTTCTCTTGGCAGATGAGGGTCTTCATCAGATGTTAATGGATGGTATTCGGGGAGGTGATTTTAGTGGTGTCCATGTTGGCCGGAACGGTCTGGAAATTTTGCACTTACAGTTTGCAGACGACACCATCCTGTTTATCAAAAGTACTGAGGTAGGGCTCCGAAATGTGAAGTTTATTTTAGATTTATTTCAAGCTTTGTCGGGTCTGAAAATTAATTATGCCAAGTCAAAGGCTGTCACGCCCCAAATCCGGTTCTGACCGGCCTCGAGACGTAAACTAGGAATAATAAATAAACAATAGATAAAAGAAATTTACTAATGCAATCTCCGAGTAAAACATATTTCAAATCCAAAGTTGAGAGTCAAACGCTCGTTCCAACAGAATAACGGAAAATATAGTTTGATACAAAAGGGCAGTACGTCTCTAATACATAAAATCATCCAAATCCTCAAGGAGTTCCCGAACCCTGAGACCACCTCTAGGTCTACTCAACAATGTAACCTGTAAAAACGGTAATACGAAGGGGGTGAGCTTACGCTCAGTAGGAAAAAGTAGTAAAGTAAAAGAACCCCCGCTTGGCAAACAACACCCGATTAGTACAATTATCTAAAAGACACCATAAGTAGAGATCAATAAGAATTGCAACACTTAGTAAAATAGTAACTCAAAGGAGATTAACGAGGAAACTGTTTATTCACCAATAGAACCAACTAAGGAAACACCCGAGTACTGGAACATAGATAATTTAAACCATTAGACTGCAATCCACACACAAACCAACATATCGTACCGGAATGCCCCTCGTTCTCGATGGGACACATATCATCGGGGCTCCCGGAAATGTTCCCACAAGGAACACATATCATCGGGGCTCCCGGAAACGTCTCCAAAGGAACACAGATCATCGGGGTGAAACAAGATATCCTCCCGGAAATGTCCCCGAAGGGACAGATATCATCGGGGTGAAACAAGTCTCCCCGGAACACGTAGCATCAGAGTGAGACAATAATATACCATGCCGGAATATCCCTCGGCCTAGATCTTCCCAGAATACACACATCAGGGCAAACTAATAACACAATATACCAGAATGCACATCGGTCTTCCTGGAACACACATCGGGGTAAACACTTAATACAATATACCGGAATGCACATCGGTCTTCCCGGAACACACATCGGGGTAAACACTATACCGGAATGCACATCGGTCTTCCCGGAAATCCCTCGGGGCATAAACACAACACCTCGTGCCAAAACACAAACGATCGGCCTAGGTACTACCCTACACCGGCATACCCCCTCGGTGTAGGTACCATACCATAATACAACTCCTCTTGGAACACACATCAAGAGAATAACACGCATCATATTATCATAGTTCAACCACGGCTTACCAAGCCCAACAATCTTACCACAACACGTCACATAGAACTTGTATTATCAACCAAGCTTACCGAAATGACTTACCAAACATGTCTCATCGGTCTATCACTCACCCGATCATACCACAAGGCACAATCACATTCAAACATTCACTCAATCAATCATAACACAGATCAACCATTCACATTACTATCATCACAATTCATCTAGTTTAGTATGACTCTTGTATTATCCAAAGAATGAAACATGCATCGGCATTTGAGACAATTGAACACAATCACAATCAATCCTAAGGCTCGTCATGGTCATTCTACCAGCACGACAATTTCCCAAGAATTGAAAGCGGTTAAACTAGTGAATCACATCCTATATGCATACTAAGACTCTTCCGGTTATTAATATAATTGAAAGCGATTATTCTAGTGAATCAAATCCTATATGCAAACTAGGATCTTTCCGGTTATTATTATCCTATAGGCATACAATTAGCGTTCTTTAAATTAAAAGTGGTGTTTACTACTCTTCCGTACCTTGAATTCTCCAACGCTTAATTACTCCTAGCAGCTGACGTCCTGGCTAACTTCCTCCTCTTACGTGGACGAAGCCGGACTCTAAATTAACAAGGAACACGATAAATTAATAACGAGTCAAACATTAATTTAAAGTGACGAAAACTGAAATTAAACCAATAATTCGCCCTTTTTAATTTTAAACGGTTTTAAGCACGAAATTCACAAACAACCGGTCTTCGAACACCCGAGCCCCGAGTGCACGGTTCCCGGTGCACGGCCCCCGAGGCACGGGTCCCCATTCACGGGTCCCGATGCACGGTTCCCGAGGTGCCCACCCGTGTTCCCAAACTCCGACACCCGTGGTCGGTCCTACGGCGGCCGGGCGGCGCTCCGGCGAGCCTCCGGTCGCCGAAATATTTCCCTTTTTCTCCAAATTCGTTCCAAATGTGCTTTAGGTCCTTAATCCAACAAGTTTCATCAAAAGCCCCTTAATAATAGTCCCAATTTTACATTTTTCCCAATTCTCCAAGTTAGGGTTTCAACTCCAATCTTCGAATCCAACGTTTTCTTTACATCTCCTTACAAATCCAACTTTGTTTTCTTGTTTCCAACCACACCCACTCCAAAACTAGTTGATTCTTCCAAGACCCACGGATTTTAGTTGCTCAAAAACGAAAATAAAAGAGTTCTCAGCGTAGGGAATGAAGAGAGGAGAAAGAATATGGAAGAAAAATGGAATTTCGATGGAGAAATGGAGCTTGGATGATCTTCCTTCTTCTTCTTCTTCTTCCTTGAGCAACAACGGAGTTCAAGAGAGCTTCTCTCTCTACAATTTTCAGATTTGGGGTGTAAATGGTGAATATTTTATTCACATGTGAGTTTTATCCAAAAGAGGGTGGAGCCAAAAAGCCTTTTTCCATGTCTCCACAAATTGGGTAAAAGCAAGGGTAAACTAGACCTTTCCCACCTATTTTGTTTTTCCTCCAATTATTTAAATTTCAAATTTCCTTGTGGGGTCCACGTCCAACCAAAATTCCCAGCTCACTTATTTTATTCGATAAAAACCCGATTCGAGCCCCCGTTTGACCAAATTTGACTTTTTCAGCGAAGACCCTTTTTCGAATGGAAACGACCCAACTAAGCTAACCGTAATGACGGATAAGCTTTTTGGGCCCCGGAAAGGTCCAGAATGACTCCCGGAGTCATCAGTTGACTTTTCCGACAAAAAGTCAAACTTCGCCAAAAATCATCGGTTCGACCGGGGGTGACTGGGGGCGGTACTTTTAAATGAATCGGTATTGACCGAAGAGCTGATTGCAGACATTTTGGGTTGTGAGGTGTGTGAGTTACCCATCCAGTATCTGGGGTTTCAGTTGGGGTTAAGCCCTAAGAGATTGCTATTCTGGGAGCCGGTTTTTGACAGGGTACGGAAGTACCTTAATGGTTGGAAGGCGAAACATCTTAATCTTACAGGTAGAGTAGTGTTGATTAAATCTACCTTGGCAGCACTTCCGGTGTTCTATATGAGTATTTTTCAAGCTCCGAAGGCCGTGATCCGGAAGCTTGAAAAGCTTCAGGGCCATTTTCTGTGGTCACATAGTGTGGCGAGAAGGGTTCTACATAAAGTGAAGTGGGATGTGGTGTGTAGGCCGAAGGCCAAAGGTGGTTTGGATTTGCGTCGTTTGGAGGAGGTCAACTTAAGCTTGTTGGCGAAATGGTTTTGGAGGTTCGCGGAAGATGAAAACTCTTTATGGAAACAGTTGATTTGTGACAAGTTCAGATGGCAGTATAAGGAGTGGGATCTTTTGAAACTTGATAAACCCAGTAATTCCTTCCTTTTCGGTCATATTATGAGTTTGGCAAATGACCCTCGTTTTACTGATTTATTTGGTGGTCAGGGGATTCATTGGAGGGTGGCCAATGGTGTTCGTGTCCGGTTTTAGGAAGACGTGTGGTTAGGAGATTTGGCCTTCCGTTTCTAATTCCCCGCTTTATTTATTGTAGCTTCAGACCAAGAGGTCGCGGTCCGTGACTATTGGAGAGATGGACAGTGGGTGTTGGGGTTCAGAAGAGACATGTTCGTTAGGGAATTAGGAGAAGATTTGGCACTGAAAGGTTTATTATGCTCAGTCACTTTACATGACTTGCCGGATAAAGTAGTTTGGGTTAAAGGTCCTCGTTTCTCTGTTGGGACAGTCTATAGACTAATTGCTCCTTCTTTTAAGGTGGTTGGTTGGCCTCCTTCTTATGGGTGAAGGGCCTTCCGCCTAGGTATGGTATTTTTTATGTGGCTGACAATTCATGAAGAAGTGCCGACTCGTTGTTTCTTGGAGGGTACGGGTTGCAGCTACTCTTTAAATGATATGTTGTGTTCCTTTTTCTCGAAGCACTTCGAAGACTTAGACCACCTGCTTTTGCATTGCGAGTTTTCTTGGAAAGTATGGGGTCTTATCTTCTCGTGGTTGTCGATGCTTTTTGTGATGCCTAGTTCATTTCGTATGGCCTATGAGGGCTGGGCTGCAATTGGTTACAACGAAACGGTGTAGTGTTCAGGAGTACTGTTCTTTCAGTTTCTGAGGTGTTTGAGAAGATCAAGCTTCATGTTTTTGGCATTGTCTCCCTAGCAGGTGATCTGGTGCAGAATGTATCTTTCGAACAGTTGAATGCGGCCCATGGGTTCGTGCCTTATGTTCAGACGTCACAGGTTGCTTGCGGAGGGTTATTTGTCTTTTTGGTGTTTTTTCAGTTAAGATATTATTCTTTTGGCTTAGGTTGTTTTGTGTAATCGGTTGAGGTTTTTTTTTTCAGGAATCCACATTGGGTTCCTGTAATAATAATTTCATCGCCTATCAAAAAATAAATAAATTGTAATTAACCTTTGTCATTAATACATCCCGTAGTTAATCAAACCCATATCTTGTAGTTGAATCAATCATATACCTACTTTGATCCATCGATTTGATACATCTTGTACCCGTGTCACGTTGTGACTTTGTCATACCCGTACCACTAAGTTAATCCCTTGGTTTAACCATATGTATTTCTACTGTACGTGAATGGGAAAGGCTGAACTTGGATCGAGCGGGTCCAAGTGTCGGGCGTAGCGAGAGATTCAAGACGAGTTCTCTCGGGCCGTCACAGTTGGTATTAGAGCAGGTCGATCAGAGTTGTCACGCCCTAAATCCGGTTTTGACCGGACTCGAGACGTGAGTTAAAAATAGTAATAATTGATGATAAATAAATAAACCTTGATAAAATAAATCTCAGAGTAAAGCATAGTACAAGTAGATACAATGAGTCAAAAGCTCAAATGGAACCAAAAGCGACAAACTTAAAACATAAATGATAAGGTATGTCTCTAACATGACAACCCGGACCCTCAATGAGCTCCCGAGCCCTGAGACATCCTCTAGGTCTACTCAGCAATGAAACCTGTAAAAACAGTAAACACGAAGGGGGTGAGCTTACGCTCAGTAGGAAAAAATAGTAAAGTAAAAGAACCCCCGCTTTTCACACAAAAGTTCCGATTAGCACAATAAACCAAAAGACACCATAATCAGAGATCCACAAGAATTGCAATACTTAATGAAACAATAACTCAAAAGAGATTAACGGGGACACAGTTTATTCACCAATTGAACCAACTAAGGAAACACACAGTTGCTGAAATATAGATAATTTAAACCATTAGCCTATGATTCACACACAAACCAACACATCACACCGGAATGCCCCTCGGTCACGATGGGACACATATCCTCGGGGCTCCCGGAAATGTTCCCACCAGGAACACATATCATCGGGGCTCCCGGAAACGTCTCCAAAGGAACACAGATCATCGGGGTGAAACAAGACATCCTCCCGGAAACATCCCCGAAGGGACACATATCATCGGGGTGAAACAAGTCTCTCCGGAACACGTAGCATCGAAATGAGACAACAATAAACCATGTCGGAGTATCCCTCGGCCTAGGTCTTCCCGAAAAACACACATCGGGGCAACAAATAATACAAATACCGGAATGCTTATCGGTCTTCCCGGAATTCACATCGGGGTAAACACAATACCGGAATGCTCATCGGTCTTCCCGGATTTCACATCGGGGTAAACACAATACCGGAATGCTCATCGGTCTTCCTGGAATTCCCATCGGGGTGAACACAATCCGTCTGCCTAGGTACTACCCCACACCGGCATTCCCATCGGTGTAGGTACCATACCGGAACACAACTCCTCGTGAAACACACAACAAGAGAATAACACGCATCATAATATCATAGTTCAAACACAACTTACCAAGCCCAACAACCTTACCACAACACGTCATACCGAACTCATATTACCAATCACGCTTACCGTCATGACTTACCAAACACGTCCCATCAGTCTATAACTCACCCGATCATACCACAAGGCACAATCACATTCATTTCATTCATTCAACCAATCATAACACAACACAAACATTCACATTTCGAAGAATGACTCTTGTATTATCCGAAGAATGACACACGCATCGGCATTTGAGACAATTGAACACAATCACAATCAATCCTAAGGCTCGTCATGACCATTCTACCAGCACGGCAATTTCCCAAAGTATTGAAAGCGATTAAACTAGTAAAACACATCCTATATGCATACTAGACTCTTCCGGTTATTAATATAATTGAAAGCGGCTATTCTAGTGAATCACATCCTATATGCAAACTAGGACCTTTCCGGTTATCAACTATCCTTTAGGCATACTATTAGAATTCTTTAAATTAAGAGTGGAGTTTACTACTCTTCCCTACCTTGAATTCTCCAACGCGAAATACTCCTAGCAGCTGACGTCCTGGCTAGCTTCCTCCTCGTCCTCTATCGCGGTTCCAAGGGCCTCCTCCGTCGTTGAGCTCGGGTCCAAGGTCTTGGATCACAAATTAATGCTATAATTAATAACTAAACAAAGACGGTTTTATTTCGAAAACCCTAAATTACTCTTAACGATGAAAACTTGGGCTAAAAGGTGAATTGGGCCCAAACTAATCCCAACTCGGAAAGCCCACAGATCTGGAAACTAGCCCAGAACCAGGCCTATTCTGTGCCACTCAGAGGGCCGGAATGAGGCCCGTCCGTGCCACTCAGAGGGCCGGAATGACAGTCTTTCCGTGCCTCGTTCCGTATCAGATTTGGGCAGCCCCAACCTCTTCTTCTCCAACTTCGTTTCTACGAAAAACTACTCCAAAAACACCATTTTTACCATCATCAAGCTTCAAAAACAGTCATCCAAACTCTCAAACTTCACTACCCTTAATGGGTTTCCTCCAAACCTCAACAAACTAAACAAAACAAACCTAAACTTCACTATTCTTCAACAAAAAGCAACATCTAACAACACTAACACAAAGCTCAACAAGTTCTAACAAAACCCACAACTTGAATTGACTTGAAATGAGATTGTAAGAGTCCACTTACCTTTAGGAAGACGAGATGATGAAGAATAGAAGGTTTTGGATAGATTTTGATGTAGAAATGGCTTCAAGTCCTTCCCTTTTCTCCCTTTCTTCTTCCTCACGTCAAGAGCTCCTCCACTCTCTCTCCCCTTTGTGATTTTCGGCTGCAATGAGGAAGGATGAGCTGAATTGTCTTCAAATAAAGCCTTTAACCTATAGTTGAAATGCCAAAAGGGCCCTCCTTAATTCCTTCTTCTAATTTGGCACTTATGAGGGTATAATGATCCATTTGCAATGATTTCTTCCCTTCCAAGCTAACATGGACAAGTGTCCATTGTAGGGATCACCTTGTCCCTAATTAAATCCAACCACTTTAATTAAGTAGGGACGAGGGAATGTCCAAGGCGTCAGCCCAGAGGTCTAGGTGGACACCAGCGTTGTGGAAGCAGGACGACGGAATGTCCGGGGCACTGACCGAAAGGAGTAAACGGACGCCAGTAAGGAAACGTTGTGAAGACAGTGACGTCTTGGTTGATTTGTGGATGAAGCGATCCGCTTTCCGGAAGTTTGACATCGTTATACTTCCATGTGCTCATGCCTTAGCGTGTAGTGAGTATGTTGGAAAAAATCTTTATGACTTGTGCTCGGGCTATTACACAATGAGAATCAGAGTGAGATATTGATGATCTTCAAGGTCTTATAGAGGTTCTCCCTCCATACTATATATCGAAACGCGGAAGACTAACTGAAAGAAGAATTCCTTCAGTGGGTGAGGCTCGAAGAGCGACTGAAGCGACTCCAAAGCATCCACGAAAATGTAGAAATTGTGCGATTGTTGGTCACAACAAACGAACATGTCCTTCGCTTGCTTATGCATCTAACGTGTAAGGATACTATTTGACAGACTGTGTATTTATTTCTGATTATGCAACTATTGGTAGGTGACAGACTATTTAATTTAGTCGTGAATATTTTAATTACAATGGTTATATTTCTAGATGATTATATTTATGATGTAAAGTAACTTGCATCTAATCGACGTCGGAAGGAATATATTCCTTACATAAAGTAGATTACATCCAATCGACGTCAGAAGGAATATATGTTTGGTCTCGATGGAGGGTATGAAAACATACTCGCAGCAAAAGAAAATAAAACCGAGATCATACAAGGAAAAACTACCACGATTAGATTCACAAAACAAGACAAAATAAATGAAGTGACTCAACTTGCAACTCGTGTATCAGAATAACGAACCGTCAAAATCCAAATTCCATCGTTCGCTTTGAATACCTATACGTGGAGATCATTTACTCCAAAAATAAGCTTCATCGGACATTAGATGAACCTCTGATCGGGCTCTTTAAGGTGGCTGGCCAGACAAAAATAGTGCATAAATTCTGCACTAATCTTGTTCAATAACACCAAGAAAAAATGAGAACGCCAAAGAAATGATGATCTACTTGAGCCTCCAAAAAACCTGGAGTAGATAAGTTTTAAAATAAAAGCTATATTAATCGGTTGATGTTTGTTTTTAGATGATAAGAATTGTGGTGTGGTTATTTTATTTTATATATTATATTAAAAATAAATTTAATTATTTAAAATATCTTAACCTGAAAAGGCATACCCGTTTGCTGTATTTTGAGTGTGAATCAATGAATGTGATAGATAAAAGATACGTGATCTTGTTAAAGTATTATTTAATCTTATCTTATAATATATAATAAAATAGTTAACTACTTATGTGGCAGCTGACGTGGCGCCCTGATTTTGCCAAAAACCTGCATTCCTCGCTCAACATATAGGCTCTCTTCATTTTTCAATTTTGAAAGCCACATAAGCCAAGGTACCCACTCTTCCTCGCTCAACATATTTCGGCTCAATCTGTTCAGTAGAATCCGGCAGAATCAAGCGCTTGCCAAGGTGCCCACTCTTCCTCGCTCAACATATTTCGGCTCAAATCTCTCTTCGTTTTTCAATTTTGAAAGCCATAGATATGGTTGTTGAGTTTTACAGATTTCCTCCTTACCATCGTGTATATATTGGCAACTTTGATTTCAACTTTGATTTCAATTTCATAGCCCACCTCATCTTCATAGCTCAGGTCATCCATTCCTGCTGCAGGTAACTTTCCTTTCTCCTTTTGTGCATTTCCCTCGATTTTTTCCAGATCTTTTACTTGATTTGTATGGGTTCAATTTTGGTATGAGAGATCTCTGTAATTGAACGGTGGTAGATCAGGTGCTGCTCTTGATGGGGTTTTGATGACTTGGGTATGTTTATTTTAGGTTTGTTGATTGTTTGAAAAAAAAATCCAACTGTTTGATTGTTTTGTCTTTGTTTATTTTGTATTTTCTCAACTTGGGTTATGCTTTATTAACCATTAATTTATTAGCTAATCAGTTATTTGAGCACGTGATTCTTCATGAAATTTTGGGTTTCACCTCTTTGATTAACAGTTTAGGCTTTGCGTATATAGCTGGTCTTGATCTCCATCATTTAGGAAATAATGGAAGTATTCAACCATGAACACTGAGATTTTAAGGTAGATGCCATGTACTATTGGTCTGTCTGGTTTATGCTCCGTAGGTTGGATGTTTTTAAGATTCAGACTTGGCTTTATTTCGTGTGCCAATTAAATATATTGGTGAACTTTGGTTGCTGACACTATTATTGGGGATATCGTTACCATGCTATTATTGTTGATAGTGTTACCCCATTTGAGAGGTGAGACCGTGTATTCCGTTTTCCCCAAGGACACATGGAGCATGTACTTTCTTTACATATTGTTGTTCTTGTTGTTCGTAGTTGGTCAATTCTCTTAAACTTAGTTTTAAAATCTCATTGATATGTTAGATAAATTACTATGCAGAATTAAGGGTATGCTAGCCTATTTACATGTAGACAAGTATTGGATGAGTTTTTCACTTCTCACTTTCATATAGTCTTTAATAGGGACCTACTTATTATATTGTTTTATGTTTTTTTTGTTCAATGCAATGCTTCTATAGTGGGTCTCTCTTGACAGAAATAATTGTTGGTTGGGGAGTAATTTTTAGCCCATCTTTCATGAAGTGTTATATGAAATGAGAATCATGGTTTTTCTTGACACACATCGTCATTGGTTGTTTTTGAATCATACTTGATGGTAGCTTGATTGGTGTAGGTTAGCTGATTGTATTTTTTTTCAAAAACACATTACATGTCATATGAATCGGGTTGTTCAAAGGTCCTAAGAATTATTTACTTATCAAGATGCAATTTACTTATCGATTACCATTCTTTCTTCATAATGTTTCTCCTCTGTGCTTTTGATAAATTTAGATCAATTGGACAGATATAGTTAGGGCATATTGTTCATTCTTATTTAATTGTTTGTTCTGAGTCTATTTTTTGCTATGCTAATTTCATGCATGAGTTGTATCTTGCATATTTTAAGGTTTTGAAGCTAACTATGATTATGGAGCATCTAAGATGAATTGAGTTATATAGTGTTATTCTATTATCTGAAAACTAAGTTTACTTGAGCTCTTGCTCTAAGTTCTTCTCTTCAAGGTGGTAGTGTTATGATATTTGGTGTTTTTTTAACTATTTCAGTTTTGAGAAAAAAAATGCAAGTATGACAAAGAAATCAAGAGATTGACATTCAAGTTGTTTCTCTCAATCTCAATAATCAAAGACATTTGGAATATTGGTTATATTGCACAAAGTGGTCCAATTCTGATTTATTTTCATGAAAATAGCACATTTAAAGCGTTTGTCCAATTTATGATTTGTTGTTGTTGTCAATGAATGCATATAACAGATCTAAAATAAAGGTTGTTTCAGCCTTCTCTGAGACGAAGTTGTGCATAGATGCATCTTTTTAACTTTTCTATTTACCTCTTTATTTCATTTCAAATGCATATTTTTCTATGTATATTTTTCAAAAATATAAACAAACAATTCATAATTTATCTAGCAAAAAAATAGGATTTGTTCATCTCATGAGAAGTTTATGTTTAATAGTTTAGTTACAAGAGTAATAGGAATATTATGTTTTCCATTGACTTAGTGAATTGTATGCATAAGATGGACATACTTGCGTTAGTTTAGTTCTCTGCATTTTAAGTCTTCTACCAGGATGCTAATGAGATAAGGTTATTCCCTATGGACTACTTCCTATTTAATTGAATAAATTTTTACATACTTGTGTTAGTTTGATATTTCTTGCAAAATTAATGTTTGGGAATGAGATGGGTCATCTGTTTCATATTTTTTTTTTGATAATCATCTGTTTCATATTGATTTGTCATATACGATGGTAAACTGTAATTGCCAACTTAAAGTCTTCTCCTGTGTCTAATTTTTTTCTTCTACAACCGAAGTTTGATTGGTTAAACTTATTTAATTATGCTCTTCAAGAAAATAAAAATTATGTCTCATTCTTCGTTGTTCCTCTGCCTCAGTGTTGTTCTATTGTTCTTGTCATCATATTATGAATTTGAATATCAATTAAGCAGGTACTAGCAAATCTATGATATGAGTTTTTTTTTCACTTGATTTTGTTCTCTGGGTTTTGTTCAATTCATCAACTTGATCTTATTCTAATAGTACATTTTGATTGAGAAAAACACAACAAAAAACAAATTGCTCTTGATTGTCCGAACGATTTATTCAAGGTGCTTTATTATTCAATGAGGAATAGAAGTACAATGGCCATGGGTGCCTTAGTAATCAATGACAAATAGACTTATACTGGATATTTTTATTTTGTGCTCTACAAGATCCATTATTATGTAATGTAAAACCTTTGCATCTTCTTATAAGATCACTTTTATCTGTTAGTGAAACAATTCATATTTTTTATTTGGATGAGTTTTTCACATTTTTAAGTAAGTCCTTATATCAATAAATAAAAAGGTTGATGAAGGTTGTGATAAAAAAGTTTGGTAAGTAGGGTGTGTTTTTGGAATAACACCCAAACTTTTCATTAGATTAGTTAACTAATAGTTTATGACCTTTTTTTTCAGTTCTTGCTCATTTTTTGTTCTCCGCCAGCCCTCAAACCATGGACTTTGTATCCCTACGGAGCCTTGATACTACTTTCGGTTCAATCCCGATTCAAGTCCGTGTCACACATGTTTGGGATGCAAAGAACGTCAAAAACGACACCCTGATCAGTATGGATATGATTTTGGTTGATGATGAGGTTTAACTACTACTTTTTGTTTTTCACGCTGTATTTATTTTCCTAGGTTACCCTCTGACTGTTTTCTTTGTTTCATGGCACCCCTATGTGGGGTCAGGTAAAGGCTGGCATGGAACGTCGGTTCCGTCATCTTCTGACTGCCGGGTGTGTCTATTCCATCAAGAACTTCAAGGTAGCTGCAGTGACTGGGAAATACCGTCCTGTTGACACAAAATTCAGGATGTCTTTCACAATGATCACAAAGGTGAAAAAAATAGAGATCCCAACACCCACAATCCCTCTGCATGGTTTCCAGTTTGCTTCACATGCAACTATTATTGAGAGGACTGGAAATGTTACTTACTTAACAGGTTTTCACTACACTCAGTTTGTTTTTAATCTTTTATTTTTATTTTTTAATCTTCCTGCCTTGGATATGTTCTCGGTTTGTTTCAGATGTTGTTGGATGTCTTTTGTCTGTTGGAGAACTTGAAGTAGTTACTGGAAACCATAAGAAACGTGACTTGGAACTCTTATGTGAATCGTATGTACTCAGACTCGCTCTTTTCTTTCCGTTTTTTTTTTGCTCTACATCCGCATTTTCCCAACCATTTGTTTCGACTCTAGATTCACATACATCTTTGCATTGTAGGTCTGGAAAGATTAGAGTAACCCTTTGGAAAGAACATGCTGAAACATTTGTAGCAACACACAATATCCGTACCGCAACGTTTCCAGTCATTGTTGTTTTCACCTCAATGACTGTCAAGCAATATGTTGGTTCGTTTCTCCCTCATTTTTTTTTTCCATTGTCACCTTCTACACCTTATGTCAATTTCATTTTTTCAGCGATTCATACCCTCCTTTGCTGACTTTCCTTACTTCCCATTTTGCAGATGCTCTTAACTTTTCGTCTTGTGGTTCAACTATGATTTATGTTGGCCTTGACCATCCAAAGGTTGTTGCTCTCCGCTCGCACTTTTCAGCAGATGCTCAACCAGTTCTTTTCCTCGGACGTTCACCTGGTGTGAATGGCACAACAGAAGAGGCCATGACAGAAAATCGAATGCCTATACAGAGCACAGAGATTGCTTTGGACCTTTGATCAATGTTTGATTAACCAACTACCAATCTCTATCCCTGTATATTCAGTCACTTGTTTTGCTACTTAGCAACCTACATGGTTATAATTTTCACCATCTCACTTAAAATTTAAAACCATACATCAACTGGAAACAAAACATATTATCATCAAAACACATCGTGAATGAGATAAATTTATCAAACAACAAGTAGACTGCCATATACACAACACATTGACGATTTTAATTTAGACACAACATAGATTGCTTCAACTACAATTCATGTACAATTTTCATATAACATCTAATGTTTAATTACTTTACTTCTTTTCTCAAACAATATTCAACATGTATATTTTTTCATAAGTGATTAGTACATGTCAAACGGTCATTCCCAAAAAATTGTCGTTCTTGAAAACCGATGCCACCCGACCTTTCATCTCCAACGAAATTGTTTTTCCCCGTTCATCTCATGTTTAATGTATCACATACAACCATCCACCATTATTATCTCTTTCGAAAACATGGAGCTACAAATAATTTTTTTTTTCCGGCTTCAACCGCGCATCGCGCGGTGTCCGCACCTAGTAATATATAATAGCAGAGTTCACTACTTACGTGGCAGCTGACATGGCGCCCTGGTTTTGCCAAAAACCTCTCTTCCTTTATCCCTGTATATTCAGTCAATTATTTTGATACTTAGCAATCTACAAGGTTATAATTTTCACCATCTCACTTAAAATTTAAAACCATACATCAACAGGAAACAAAACATATTATCATCAAAACACATCGTGAATGAGACAAATTTATCAAACAACAAGTAGAGTGTCATATACACAACACATTGACGATTTTAATTTAGACACAACATAGACTGCTACAATTCATGTAAAGTTTTCATATAACATATAATATTTTATTACTTTAATTCTATTCTCAAACAATATTAAACATGTATATTTTTTCATAAGTGATTAGTACATGTCAAACGGTAATTCCAAAAAATTGTTGTTCTTGAAAACCGATGCCACCCGAACTTTCATCTCCAACGAAATTGTTTTTCCCCGTCCATCTCATGTTTAATGTGTCACATACAACCATCGACCATTATTATCCCATTCGATAGCATGGAGATACGGACAAACTTTTTTTTCGGCTTCAACCGCGCATCGCGCGGTTCCCGCACCTAGTAAAAATAAAGTTATATTGTGTGTATTACTAAAATTAAAAATTAGATATATTATATACAAATTAAATTTGACTAGTATAATAAATAATTAAATAACTATTCTTTGTAAGTATAAAAAATCAAACTTAGTAAAATTTATATATACTGATAATAAGAGGTGAAATCGGCTACAAACCACTCTTAACCTAAAAACTAGAGAACCAATCCTAGCCACACACACCTAACATCCAACATTCCCCATGATGCCACATCATCACCCCAATTTCACCAAACTCACGCCACTTTCATCCTTTCTCACACAAGCAAGGGCATAATTGTAAAAGCATGGTGCCATGTGGACAAGTGTCCATTTTTTTCTTCACCAATTCACTAATTTAATATTTCCTGATTCGTTTGAACTCCGATTAGCTTCAAACTTGTGCCAATATTTTTATTTTTTCAAGGGCTTTAAATCAAGATCAATCATGAATATATTTTGAAGCACGAAAATAAAAAGGTATATTGGAGTGATAAAAAAATGTTGAGTGTTGATAAATCTTCACTAATAAATGTTTTATATCGGATGTATGAAACTAGTGCTAAATGTTGATAAAAACATGTACTGAGGTGATAAAAACCATGTTCAATTTTGATAATAAGTGTGATAAACTAATCATAGTCAGTTTTGGAGAATGATGTGATAAAACCAGTGTAGAGTGTTGATAAAACCAGTGTAAAGTGTTGATAAAACCAGAGTAAAGTGTTGATAAAAATTAGCCAGATATAATTTATTTAAAAACCAGCCCCGAAATAATTTTTTTTCGTGCTTCAAAAAAACCATGTGAAGGGGATGATAAAACACACGTAATTGAATGATAAACCTAGTGTTTAGTGTTGATAAAACTAGTGTTCATAAAAAGCACGCGATGAGGTGATAAAAACATGATCAGTTTTGGAAAATGAGATGATAAAACCAGTGTAAAAGTGTTGATAAATCCAGAGCAAAGCGTTGATAAAAATTACCCAGGTTTTTTTATAAAAAAATCAACACCGATTTTTTTTTCGTGCTTCAAAATATATTCATGACTGATCTTGATTTAAAGCCCTTAAAAAAACAAAACTAATGGCGCAAGTTTGAAGCCAATCGGAATTCAAACGAAGCGGGAAAAATTAAATTAGTGAATTGATTAAAAAAATAACATGATAGTTTTACTAAAAAGCTCTTACCACTTATTAAAAAGTGCTGTTTTTTTTGCAGGCAACAAGTCAACTACTCAATTGCATCTCATCCATCCATTCTTAAAATGGATGGCTTAGATTGGTTCTCTAATTTTTAGGTTAAGACATGGTTTGTATTTGATTTCTCCTCCTAATAATAATAATAAAAATAAAATCTGTTTTAGACCTATCTATACTCTGATTAATTTCCGTTCTAACGCCTCAAAATCTTCAGCGTCCAATTAACACCTAATGCCATTTACAACCTTGTAAGTAGGCATGGGCCCAAACCCAAGGCATAGTCGGAAGAAGGCAAAAGCGCCAAAGCCCAAAACAGCTCCCGCGGAATTATACCTGACGTCACCATAAGGGGCCCGCATTAATCGTTACAACACGGGGCCCATGTCCATCTTTTCACCACCGTCCGTTCCATCATCTTCACTCACACTCATTCCGAGCACATAAAATTTATCATTAAAATGGATAGAAAAAGCGTTCCGTCTCCTTCCTTGATCTCATAATTCCTTCGAGATTGTCCCAATTCTGTAGAAATCGAAGAGGAAATTATTGATCAACTCTGCCCCCGAAGCTTGCTCTCTGTTTCTGTCTGTGCAGTGCGTCCTCATTCTTTGCTTTTCTTTGAATCTACTCTACGTTTTCGGTTCGGCTCCGGCCTTTGCTGCTCGCCCAATCAACATTGCCTAAATCGCCCTAGATTTCGGCGATTCTCGGTTTTTTCCATTCACAACCGCTAATATCCTGATCGGTGCGTTCTCCATTCCTCTACTTTCTTTTCGTTGTAATCGCGTCCTTCAATTTATCTCCTGTTTTTGTTCTTGTTGTTTTCTTCGTGTTTAGGAGGAATGCGAAGTTCTGTTTCTTTCTGTTTTGGTGGGCCGTTAATCGCTTATCGTTTTCGTTTTCGTTTTCTCGGCAGCCAAACTGAGGTTTATTGTTTTCTGATCGAGTCTTTTCTCTTGCTTTCCGTTCCTTTCGTTGTTTAGATCTGATGTATTCTTATTTTATTTATGGTAATGTGTATGTATTTTTGCATCTGATCCAAGTTTAGTATAAAACTCTCTGTAGGAATGAGCAATCGAGCCAAGAATGTATGAATTTAACAATGTATTCGGTTATGTTTTATAGGCAATAAAAGAAAATGTGTCTATTAATTATTGCGTTCAGTTAAATTTAGCAATTTATTAAAAGCTTCTTTACTTGTGCATATCTGCGATGATTAGGTTAAATCATTTCTATTTTTGTTGGCCTTTCTACTCTGGATTTTGTGTTGGCAATAGAACTGGCTTCATTGTATTCAAGGCCAGTTCTTAAGTTATGTCAAGATCAGTTGGCATCGGTAAATACAAGATTTGGCAAGTTAAGGTACTAGAAATGAAAATGGCGCTATGTTTTGGTGTTTTTATCAAAATTTGCTGATTAGATGTACAGTCTATCGTTTGAAACTTTAACTAAAATTCAGTACTAAAAATATGTGCACATATTTTAAATGATATTGATTGGAGAGTAAGTGCAAAGGTATGCATTTACGAAAGTGGTATAAGTTAAATAGTTTTTGTGCGGCTGATTTACTGGGAATTCAACTATGTGTGAACACACACATACACTGAAAAATGATATGATTCATAATGACATTTTTCATAATATAATAATTGGAACAGGTTTTGTGTCATTGACAAATGTTAAATGAAATGAAGCCTTTTCTGAATTCCGGAATTCCATAGTGACTCAGATGTTCATGTTTTCTTATAATATATTATGTCCTTATATATTTGAAAAAAAGGCGCATTAATTCTGTTTGTTATTACTCGTCCTGGTTAATTGAGAAATGTGTAACTGTCTAAGCTTATTTCAAAGACCAGATAAACTTTAGCTTCTCTAATAAAAAGGTTTGCAGCTTCTCTTCACTTGTATGTTGTTCTAGGATTTTGGTATGAATATTGTTGATACAAGGCAGATTTATGTTCTTGTTGCTATGTACTTTTTTTTCTTCTGTATATCAGCTATGTATATACTTTGTAGAAATTAACATTAAACCACCCCCACCCCCTATGTTTCTTCATGTGATTTGCTTTTAGCGTTTTGATGTTATAACTAGTTTCTTTTGATTCTGTCTTTGCAGTGTAGGTGCTTCTCTTGCACCATACTTTGGTAACTAAGCAAGTGAAATTTAGAATCTTAATATCCATGCCTTCTGATGTCAAAAGAAGTAATGGCCACTTGGATACTGCTAGAGATATGTCATTCAGTTGTTAAGAGCTTGAAAGGAGTTCAAAATAGTTTCTGAAATCAATGATGAGAAAGCAGAGGTTTCCACCACCCCAAGCAAATTCATGTTTGAAGCACCAAGACAAGTCTAGAGTGAAAATCCATGATCTCCAAGATGGTGGTCCAAGTCATGAACTAAGACAGAAAGTAGATTGTGGATTGGTCCAGTCAAAATCTTCTGGAAATTGTGAAAGACCATCTATTAAAGGAAAGGCCACGAAGAATGATGAGCTTATCAAGTACATGTCTGATGTTCCTGATTATCTCCAGCGTGTGGAGACCGGAGAAAACTTGCAAGAGAAGGCATTAAATTTTGGAGTTATGGATTGGTCTTGTCTTGAGAAATGGAACCATAATCAGGAGACTTCCCCTATAAGAGGTAGCAAGAGTGCATCATCCAGCAGTTCTGGTTTATCCTTGAAGATGTCTACAGGGTCATTTAGCTCGTCTAGTGCCTATCACAGTCAGTCACCTGCTCCACGAGTGAAACAGTCCAAACCAAAGGTCATGCGCTTTCAAGATTTTGGAAGTGCTTCAAAAAGCACTTTGGAGGGACAGAAGAAGACACCCTGGACTTATAAGTCATCCGGTGAAAATTGTTTGGATGAAAAGAGCAAGAGAAGAGGATTGGATCAAAAGATCAGTTCAGGAATTAGAAATCTATCATCGGACCTGAGAAATCAGGAGATGCCATGCAGGATAGAGAAAAGTGTGAGACCTCAGAATGAAAAGGCAAAGAGAGTGGGGGAGAAGCAGAAGGAAGAGGTGAAGACAAGTTACTTAGGTGAAAAGGTCACTAAAGAGTTGCTGGCTTCATCACCAAATTTGAGAATCTATGAGACCTCACTCAGTGAAGAGGAAAAGAATAATGCTGAGAATGGTGATACTAAGATGAGACTAAAGGAGATCAAAGAATCAGCTATTGATCTTGCACATCATTGTTTACCTGAAGAGTCCAACAATGTTGTTCTCCTTTCACCCAAGAAATATCCTCAGTACAGCCTTTCAGAGGTATTCCAGCTTCCAGAAAACTTAACATTTACTGATGGCGAGTTGACAGAAGCAGATCAGAATGATTTTTCAAGTGGCTTTTTTCCTGGGAACGTTCTCTCTTCTCAAGTTCCACATTCATGTCAACTCCCTTCTAGAGTTGAGACTACCACCTCTGGGCCAGATATGTCGCCATACAGCCAGATCAATGTTCAGGATATGGAGCTTCCATCTGGTGCATTTCAAGTGCCCAAAATATTCATCCGAGGTAAATATGCAGAAAAGAACAAGTCACTTCATAATCGCATGGACTCAAGTTCAGCTGAAAATCCTGAAGTGTTGAATCAAGCTGCCAATGAAGGGGTAGAGAGGGAAGGCAGAAGTTCTACACCCAATCGTAGGTTCTGGTTTGGTCTAGGTCGGCTGAGCAGAAGTTCCAGTTTAAAGGAGGATTCATCCATCCCACAGCTGAGTTCTATGCATTCCAGTGCCAAGTCTGGTCCTGTAAGATCTGAAGCTTCAGCTTGTTTGGATAGTTTAAACAAAGACAAAGGCAATCTGCATAGCAAAGCGAGATCCAGCCCTTTTAGAAGATTAATAGACCCACTACTGAAGTCCAAGGTAAAAACTTCACTCCGTTCAGCTGAAACTGTTTCCTCGCCAAAGTTAAGCTTGAATTCTTCAAGCTTCAGGTCAAGTAATGCTAGTGAGTTCCTTGACAATGAGAAACCGGTTGCATCAACCATTCAAGCATTTTTACAACTAACTGTAAAGAATGGACTCCCGTTGTTTAGATTCGTGGCCGACAACAGCTGTGTTCTTGCAGCCACCATGAGAAATTTTGCTACACCTGAGAAGGATGATTCCTCTGAGAATTTTACATTTTACTCTGTGACCGAAGTTAAAAAAAGAAGTGGTGGCTGGATGAATCAAGGAAGTAAGGGGAAAAAATCTGAATTTGTTTACGATGTTGTTGGCCAGATGAAGGTTTCCAGCACCCATTCTTCTGTGTTGAGAGGACAGAACTCTAAGCAGTACATGATCAGAGAGTCTGTTTTGTTTGGTGTTGAGGTGCAACCAGAAGATCTAGATTCAACCAAATGCTCAACACACAGGGAGCTCGCAGCTGTTGTTGTCAAGTTTCCAGGTGAAATTGTAAGCCATGGTGCACAAAAGGAGAAGGATTCTAAGGAATGGTTTCAAGAGCGTAGAAATTCTTTCAATTCGGAAGATAATGAAGACACTGCCAGTCTAATAGCCATACTTCCAGGTGGTTTGCACAGCTTGCCAGAAAAGGGACTACCTTCACCATTGGTTGATCGATGGCGATCTGGCGGATTATGTGACTGTGGAGGTTGGGACATGGGTTGCACTCTCCATGTTCTCTCCAACTACGATCAGTATAACAAGTTGTCAAGGACAGCCCAAACTTGCCCAATTCCTGAACGTTTTCGACTTTTTGTTCAGGTGCTGCTTCTTGTTTTTGATTCTCACTATCATAATACCTAAACTTGAGTCATAAGTTGATATATTGTATCAATGCAGGAAAGAGATCAACAAGACCGGCCCATCTTCAGCCTGGCACCAGTAAAGAATGACGTTTACTCAGTTGCCTTCAGCTCTTCACTCTCTTTGTTACAAGCGTTCTTCATCGGTGTAGCAGTTTTGAACTGCCAGAAATTTCCTGATCATGTGAAAGATTTTCGGGAGCACAGTACCTTGCACGGTCAAGTAGCAGCAAGATACATGCCAGATCCTCCACAGTCTCCTGTTGGGAGGGTGTAGTTTCACGCTAGAAAGCAGTTAGCGTTTAGTGCATCTCCGCCGGTAAAGTTTTTTTGAACCAGCTGAGGGTAAGGGATATGTACCACGTCTCGTGTTGATAGTCAAAACTGTTTGTGGCTCAAAGGGATGTATTGGTGAAACTATTGTAATTATGTTCCAATTATCCTGCCATAACCAGACCAGACCACCCTTGCACTTTTTCAGATAAGATTTTCTGGAGAGATGCAAAGTATTATGAATTCAAAACTTGAAGCATAGATTGAGTACAACTCCAGGAGTTGAAGATGAACAAGGCAAGCAACATAGCTCACACACACCATCAAGTCCAACAAACCCATTTCCCTACTTCAAGGCTATTGAATTGTAAACAAAGAATCAATATCTTGTAGAATAACTTTCATTCAACAAGAAATGAATAGAAATCAATCATATTGTTAATTCTAGCTTTGACCTTTGAAGAGAAAAATTTCCTCTCCTCACATGAGGTTAGCTTACAATATAACTTAATCGAATAATTATAAATATTTGTTCACTTGAATTCTCTGGTTACTCCACTTGGCATCATTTATATGTACTTATATGAACAAACATATACTAATATCTCTATATTAGTAGGACTAGGACGGACTTCAATTCACATGAATGAAGTAGTCCTGCTTCTAGAGTGAACGGTCAACAAATTCAAGAAGAAAAGCAAAAATGGAAAGTGGTCAGAGAGAAACTTCGCTAGCCCGAAAGATAGACAATAAGCTAAATTGACAGCTCCTGAAATTTCTGCATACGCTCATTTTGTTGACGACGAATCATCATTTCCTTTGTCAGCGTCTCCATATTTCTAAAGATGTTAACTTCAACGGGACAACATGTTTCCGCCAAATGTAGTCTGATTGCAAGCCTTTGAGTGCGATAGAATAAATTGCTTTCGTTATTTTTATTTTATCTACAGCTCAATTTTATCAGGGATATGATTTTAGTTTAACACTCTCATGTACGTGAGAAGACTTTTACATGCATCCTAACAAGATTTTGTTAGAGGGGTAGTCCATAAGGTACATTATTAATCGTAGTTATAATAATAATAATAATAATAATAATAACGATACGAGATTCAAAGTAACTGAAACGATAGTATTTGGAAATCAGAATTTGGAATAAGTCGAGGCACGGTAAACTGCTTTTTTAAGACGCTTTACTATCCAGTAATTAGGGGTGGGCGAAAAAACCGAAACCGCTAAAACCAACCACCACCAACCGGAAAACCCGAAACCGGAAAGTTAACGGTTGGTTGCTGGTTCTTGACGATCGAACCGAAAAGTTAACGGTTGGTTGTTGGTTCTTGAAACGTCAAACCATCGGTTAACCAACCAAACCGGTATTGTTCATCATATACATGAGGCTTCATAAAAACCACTTATATGATATATGTCACGCCCCAAATCCGGTTTTGACCGGACTCGAGAAGGGAACTTAAATAATAAAATAATAAAAGACGATTTGAAAGAAAAAAAATCCAACGATAAAAATAATCCGATAAAAGTGAGTCAACAGCTCACAAATCCAGTAACAAAACATTAGTTCAAAAAATAACTGCACGTCTCTAGACACACTAGACAAGACCCTCATTAGCTCCCAAGCGCCGAGAATCCCGCTAGCACAGATCCCGCTCAAAACCTGTAAAACAACAAGGTAAAGTGGTGAGCTTTCGCTCAGTAGGAAAAGTAGTTAAGGTTATGAACATCCGTTCACCACCACGAGTAACCGTCCAATTAGGGCATACTAGTAAGGCATAACAACTAATAACGACCATGGACTTTACCAACCACTAAACACTCTCACAAGATCATAACCACACTTAACACAGCGCACACAACCAATCATCAAGCATACAACACACAACAGAACAGACAGAAGTCCCGTAAAGCAGTCCCCAACATCACCAGATGCACACAGTCGTCCCACTTATATCGTACCGGACCACACAGCATCAGTCCTGATATCTTCCCGTCACTTAGACTCGGGGCACATCCTTGACCGACATATCCATCGGTCGGATGTCTTCCCGTCACACAGACTCGGGGCATCACTCACAACACGTATCAGACCGACACATACCTCGGTCGTACGTCTTCGCGGACCACACATCATCGGGGTAATAATCACGCCATCCTTGGCCTCGATACCCTACACCGGCATATTCCCTCGGTGTATGCGTCATACCGGACACACCTCCTCTTGGAACACACATCAAGAGAATAACACGCATCACAAAGCCATAGTTCGACCACGGTATACTAACCTGGCCAACTTACCATAACAAAATACATCGGTCTATCACTCACCCGATCATATCACAATCAATGGTTCACATCACATCACACATGGCACACTTGCCAAACATAGCAACAACATGATACACCGAGTATACCCTATCGTGCTTCTCAATCTAGCAACGACTAAATCACACATCGTGCATCTCAAACATGGATCATAGCATCACAAATCAACACGCAACCCTAAGGGCTCGACATGGCCCACATACATTTCTACAGCACGACAATTCCCAAACTTACGGCTCGACATGGCACGTAAGCTATCCCTCATTTCACTCGTTCCTCGCATCCTAATCATGCAATTCTAATCAGTAAAATCAAGTAATTGCAACCTATATGCATACTAGTAACTTTCCGTAATTCAACCGGTATTCGCCACGTTCCCTACCTCAAAAGCACTCCATTCCTAGCTGCGGACGACCTGGCTAGCTTCCTCCTCGTCACTTCACGATGTCCAATGGTCTCCTCCTCCGTCGATCTCGGGTCCAAAGTCTTGTATCACAAATAAAACCCGAAACAATCCCAAAATCAGTTGTGCTAGTAATGAGAAAAAATTAAACTAAGCCCGAAAGTCCAACATGGCTAAAACAGTTGATGGGCCGGAATGAGGCCCAATCTGGGTGGCCCACAGGCCCGAAAACAGAACCGGCCCGAGATCCGACCCGGCCCGTGCAGTACACCGGCCCGGAACCAGACACGGTCCGCGCGGCACACCGGCCCGGAACCAGGCACGGTCCGTGCGGCGTTCCATGCCGGAACCTGACTCGGTCCGTGCGGCGTTCCGTGCCGGAACCTGGCCCGGTCCGTGCGGCGTTCCGTGCCGGAACCTTGCCCGGTCCGTGCGGCGTTCCGTGCCGGAACCTGGTCCGGTCCGTGCGGCGTTTCACGCCGGAACCTGGCCCGGTTCGTGCGGCGTTCCGTGCCGGCCCTGGACAGACCCTTCTTCCTCCTTCTTCCCCTTCGTTTTCCACGAAAATTCTCCACAAAACTCCATTGAAGAACATCTAAACCTCCAAAACAGACCCTACAACTTCAGCACTTCAATACCCATCATGGGTTTCATCAAAAACTAATCAAATCAAGAGATTTCCACCATCCAACTTCACTTTTATCCACAAAAACATCATCTAACACCAACAAACCTCAAATTCAACCATTTCTAGCATTTCTCTATCAAACCCATGAATCAAATTTAACCAAAAACGAAAATGGTTTGGATGATTACCTTGGTAATGAAGAGTAGATGAAGAAAATGTGGTTTTTGAGGTGATTTGGGGTATAAAAGAGCAAAAAGTCCCCTCCTTTTCCTTGCTTCTTCCTCAAGCTTCCATGGGAGCTCCTCTCTCTCTCCTCCCTTGACAATTTCGGGCACTAGTGAAATAATGGGCTGAAATGGGTCCAACTGGTGTCTTACACCTAGAGAGAATGATCCACAAACTACCCCTCTGTCCTCTCTCTTCTCAAGTGTAACTACTAAGGGTAAAAGGGTCAAATTGCATCCATTTCTTCCCTTTCAAGATAACATGGACACATGTCCATGTGGGGACCACTCCTAGCTCAATTAATTCCAGCTCAATTAATTAATTAGGTTTAGTTTCTAATTGGACCGCTTTTGACCGAAAAAGACCCCGGGTTGACTTTTCCCAACATTACAATCAATTGAAAGGAAACGGCCCAATTAAGCTAACTGTAACGACGACTAAACTTTTTGGACCCCGGAAAGGTTCCGAATGACTCTCGAAGTCATTAGTTGACTTTTCCGGTAAAAAGTCAACTTTCGCTTAGAACCTCTGGTTCGACCGGGATCGACCGGGGACGGTTCTTACAATATAGATGAATGGCCCATGAGTACTCTTCTATGTCACACAGATTGCTAACATAGAACACGATGACTTATATGTAATTTTTCTTTTGTTTTGGAGAATGTAGTAATATGTTTTGGCTTGAAATAGAAATATGTGTATGATTATTGGTATCTAAATTTGTACTTACATGTAGTAAAATGGTTGGTTGGTTAAAACCACTAACTAACCGGTCTGTAAACTGGTTGGTTTCACTGTGAAAAATTGGTTTTTAGGTTGGGGCTGGTTCCAAGATATGTCAAACCGGTAATATCAGATTGGGTTCGTAAAGGGTTTCATTGGGTGGTTAACAACCCAATGCCCACCCCTACCTGTAATGGCAGTGGTCTTCTAGGATACACTAACTTACGTCAATGAACTCAAACCGTGTAGAGAAATCACCAAAAATATGAGACACAATAGGTAAAACAAAAAAGAGAGAATATTCTGATTTTTGATATTTATGATCTGTTTTTTCTGTGTAAAGATGACTAAGTAGGTTGATATAAATAGACTATGGGTTGGGAGTAATAAGAAAATATTGTAGGGTAGCCAATATTACAAAATCCTTCCCAAAATATCATGGTTTAACCTTTCAATTAATTAGTCAAATTCATTTTTTAAAAGAAATAAAATAAATTTAAATTGATTAAAATTATTTTACACATCACATTAAAATCACATTTTTTCCAACAGATTTATCAACCGTTTTGTTAAAAAAAGTTCCGCCCAGCACTACCTCGCCTCTTTGCTCTAACTTTTTCATCACTCATCTCATGAAAACCACCACTCAAACCCCTCATTTTGCGTCTATGTTTTAGGGACCGACGATACAGTCATGTAAGAAGAGCCCTCATCTAGGGAAACCGAGAGATCGTCCCACCACAAAAGGGGTTCCCACTCGCACGACCTTTCCAACACAAGTTCCAGTGTAGGATCCAAATATGTTCTCCTCGGAGGAAGAATGAAGCCATCACAGCAGGACCGAGGTAGATGTAAAACACATACACGATTGGTGGCGGTGTGCCTCGTGGTAGGGGTTTGGGGAAATTGGGAGGCAGCGAACCCGAATCCGTATGTGGACGCGGTGGAGGAGTTTTTCGGAGGGATGCCCCTAGATGAACCTGTAGTAAATCTAGTACCCCCCCAAGGAGAATAAAAGACTCACCCCGGAATCAATTAGATTCTTAGAAATGAATCAACGTGATTCAAAATGCCCAATGCGGATAAATTCAGAACAATAATTGAAGTGCTGAAAATAAGCAGATAACTCAATTTTACGTGGTTCGACAATGTGCCTATATCCATGGGACAACGACGAACTCTTTGTATTAACAAAGAAACAATCTGAGAATTACACAAGTCCTATTCTCTATTTCCCAACACAAGAGGATAATCCACAAAAGAAAACACCTATTTATTTGTTACCGATAATTAAAGGATCTAACAAACAAGATTTGTTTATTATCGAAAGAACACCACCTAATTTTCACCTTGTGCTTGATTCCACGGCACACCAATCAAAGAACAAGGTTTGAACTACCAAATAAGTAATGAGGGAAGGCTCTCTTGATTTTGCATCTGTAAAGCCTTTTGTTTATCTATCAACCATGGCTTATAACCACATGTAGAGACAAAGAAGACACCATTTGTTCTTGATCATTTATAGTTCAATCAACCCAAGAAATTAAGAAAAACAATCAAGAGTTTGATCTTTTTTGGCAACACTTAAGAAACAAGACCCATCCAATCCTTACTTGCTCCTTAATTTTCTCTCTGTGAAATGGGACATCAACAACTCAACTTGTTCTCTCTCTCTCGAATGTTGTTGCCGCAACCCTTTGAAACAAGCTCTTTACATTTTGTTCCCCTTTTGCCACAAGGATTAGAAGCAATTTTAAGTGGGGAAGAAGATCAATCAAATCTCCTACTTCACAACATTTCCCCATTGCCTCATACTCTCATCCAAAAGCAAATTTCTGAGGTAGCAGATTTCCTTTGTTTATCAAATGATCCAGTAGCTTGTACCTCCGTTGGCTCTTACAAGATCAAAAAGAAGAAGAAGAAAGTTGTGCAATCAAAACCTCCTCATGCTTATATCACCAGATCCAAACTCAAGGAAGCAAAGAAAAATGTTAAATCTTTACAGGTTGAAGAATGTTCTGAAGCCAAAAAAGCTTGGGCCTTTGGGAAGGCAATAGGCCTAGAGGCAAAAGTCCCAGAATCAGTGTTGATCCAACATCTAAATACTATTGAGGATAAACTAAATCATAGCTTGCATCTTGAAGGAGTGTCTGGTGAGGAGCTAGAAGATTTGGATAAGATCTCTGAAGCTGGAGAGGAGGTAAGTCAAAATTCTATTGAAGTGGTGAGCATAAACCTCACCAACATCCTCTCATCAAACTAACAGCAACATGAAAATTCTCTCATGGAATGTGAGAGGATTGTCCTCTACTCAAAAGAGGAGATGCTTCAGAAATTTGGTGATCAAACATAGTCCTGGGTTCATTCTGCTCCAAGAAACAAAATTGGATCCCTTTCCTTCAGGGTTACTTAGAGAATGTGGTCTTACTTTAGGCTGGGATTATTCTTTTATCAATGCAGCAGGGTCAGCAGGTGGTATCTTGACAATTTGGAACACCAATCAATTTGTAGTGATGGACACAACCAAGATTAATGGGGCTTTGATTTGGCTTGGTAAAATGCAGCAGCCTCAATGCCATTGTTGCATAGTTAATGTCTATGCTCCTTAGTCAACTGTAGAAAGGAGGGTGCTTTGGTTTGATATTCATTCTAAGCTACAAGGTTTACTAGATGATCACTTACTAATTCTAGGGGGGGTTTTAATGATATCCTAAATCCAGAGGAAAGATCAAGTCAGAGGAATGGAGGTCCTGATGTTCATCATTTTCAAAGCTTGGTTTCCAATCTTTCTCTCATTGATTTACCTCTACAAGGAGGGAAGTTTACCTGGTTTGGTCCTAGTTCAAGGGCATCCAGAATAGATAGAATTCTAATCTCAGCAGAATGTTTAGCAAAATTCAATACAATCACACAAACTTGCATCCCAAGAAACCTCTCAGATCACAGGCCCATAATATTAGCAGATGATTCAACAAATTGGGGCCCCAGACCTTTTAAGTTCTTAAACATTTGGATAGATGATGCCAGATTCTTGGTAGCAGTTCAGAATTTCTGGGAATCCTATGAAGTAGAAGGCTTCCCCCACTTTGTGTTGTGGAAAAAACTCTCTCTACTCAAGGCAAACTTGAAAAAGTGGAACACTGAAGTGTTTGGCCTTCTTGATACCCAAATACACACACTCACTCAGGCTATAGATCAGTTGGACTCGGTAGCAGAAACAAGACCTCTCTCAGCTACTAAGAGTACTGACAGAGGATCCTTAATGGCTTTTCTCATACAAAAACACAAGCTTCAAGCCAAGCTATGGAGTCAAAAGGCAAGAAGGAAATGGTTCTATGATGGAGATAAAGGATCCAAGTACTATCACAGGATTGCCAACTATAATGGTAGTAAAGGGAGGTTGACTCAAATCATATATGAGAATGCCACCCTCACACAACCCTCAAGGATCAAAGTAGCTGCTGCACAACACTTCAAGCTGAGATTTACTGCCTCAGATCAAGAGGATATCGGCCTTCTAAACCCCCCTTTCAAATCTCTATCTTCTGATCAAGCATCCTGGCTAGAAAGACCTTTTTCTGAGGATGAAATTCTCCAAGCTATTACAACTTGTAATGGAGATAAAGCCCCTAGGCCAGATGGTTTCACTTGAAAAATTTTCCAAGCTTGTTGACCTATTATCAAGTCTGATCTCATTTTGTTTCTACACCACTTCCATCAAACTTCTCAGCTGGGAAAAGGAATCAACTCCTCCTTTATTGCTCTCATCCCAAAAACTACAGCTCCTATGACTTTTGATGACTTCAGACTCATAAGCCTAATGAGGGGTCCTTATAAAATCCTCTCTAAATTTCTCTAAACAAGGTTGAAAAAAGTTATTAATCCATTGGTGGGAGAGGTTCAATCAGCTTTCATCTCAGGTAGACAAATTTCAGATGGAATAGTAGTGGCTTTAGAAGTGGTTAACTATCTCAAAGCTTCCAAACTCAAGGCCTTTATCTTCAAAGCTGACTTTGAAAAGGCTTTTGACAAGGTAAACTGGAGCTTTCTTATGAATTTACTCAGCAAAATGGGCTTTGGCAGCAAATAGAGATCCTGGTTACAGTCTTGCTTCAAAGCTCATGCCTCAGTCTTGATAAATGGTTCAGCTTCCCCAGATTTCTTGCTAAGTAGAGGGCTTAGAAAAGTTTGTGCCCTTTCTCCTCTAATATTTATTCTAGTGGCAGAAGGATTAAATCAGATTGTGACTTCCTCAGTTCAAGCCAATTTATTAAGAGGTATTCAAATGACAGCTGATGGTCCAAAGATCTCCCATTTACAATTTGCAGATGACTCTATAATTTTCATTCAAGCCAGGTATGATAGCATCCCAAATTTAAAGTATGCTCTGCACATGTTTCATCTTTCTTCTGGCCTGGCTGTAAAGTATACAAAGTCAATCATCATTCCTTGCAACCTCAATGAGGATGAGTTGGTGCAGCTAACTTCAATGCTGGGTTGTGATCAATCCTCTCTCCCTATTAACTACTTGGGATTTCCCCTTGGCTCCAATCCAAAGAGAATCAAAACCTGGGATCCTATTCTCAAGAAATACAAAGCTGCCCTGGGACTTTGGCAGGCTAAATTGCTCTCTTTAGGAGGAAGGATTACTTTGATCAAGTCAACTCTAGGAGCCCTCCCACTCTATTATTTCTCTATCATCAGAGCTCCTAAAGGAGTAATCAAGTCCCTAGAAAGATGGCAAAGGAAATTTTTGTGGCATGGGAACTTAAATGCCAAAACCTTTTGCAAATTAAGCTGGAATACTTTCTGTAAGCCCAAGGATGAGGGAGGTCTGGGGATCAAAAGTCTCACCCTTATGAATATCTCCTTATTATCTAAGTGGTGGTGGAGATTTGCCTTTGAAAGGGCCTCCCTTTGGAAGTTAGTAATCCGTGGTAAATTTGGCTGGAACTCCTCAGAATGGGACCTATCAAACTTTAATGAGCTTGGTCAAGGAAGCTCTATGCAATATATCTTAGCTCTCAATGATGATCCTAGGTTCTCTGGGCTCTTTGGGTTATCATGTCTCTCTTGGACTTCGGGGGATGGGCAAAGGATCCTTTTTTGGGATGATATTTAAGAGCTACCTCTCAAGACCCTATTTCCTAGACTTTTTCTCTTATCTCAAAGCAAGAAGTTACTAGTTTCTGAAGCTTGCTCAGTCTCCTCCTGGGATCTTAAGTTCAGAAAGGCTCCTAGAGGCAGAGTTGAATCTGATTGGATGTCTCTTCAATTCATTTTAAATGGTGTTCATTTACTTAATAGACCTGACTCCTTGGTGTGGTGTGGGGATCCAAAGGGGTTTTCAGTTAGAAAAATGTACTCCTTGCTGCAGCAACAAGCTTTAACCTCTATCTCAGATTTTAACTGGTCAAAACACATCTGGTCTCCTGGAATCCCTCCCTGGCTTTCCTGTCATGAAGCAATTCCTTCTAAATGCTTCCTTGATGCCAGAGGAGTGTTTTTATCCCTTCAAGATCAGCTCTGTAAGTACTGCAATTGGGACTTTGAGGATGGACCTCACCTTCTTCTTCACTGTCCTAGAGCTTGGAACACTTGTTGCTTAATCACTCATTGGTGGGGAGTTACTTGGGTTACTCCGCCTAACTTGAAGGGCCTTTTATGTTCTTGGTCTACCCTTATAAAGAGCAACAACAAAACCCCCTAGAAAAATCTAGCCCAAATTTGCTGTTGGCAGTTATGGTTGGCAAGAAATTCTTTATTATTCAAAGGTGAGATTCTCCAAGCTACTGAGATCTTTGCTAAAATCAAACAGCAAGCCTATAGTTGGGAGGTAGCCAAGTTTAAGAACTCAAAGGTATATTTCTCATCCTCTCAATAGGATCTCTCTCCTTTATCCTGCTGTGATTTGAGGCCTTCTGCTGGGTCTCTTAGCCCTTTTCTTGGTGGGCAGCCTTGATTGCTTGAGATGCAAGTAACTTTTGTTGGTGTGATTCTGGTTAACTTGAGCCGCAAGTAAGCTTCTGAAGGTGCTTGTAAGGTTCTGTTGCTGGGGTGGGTTTGGGAAGGGTTCTTGGGAGGGTTTGGGGAGTGATTGTGAGTTTGGTAAGGTAGTTTTAGGTTGTGGTGTTCCTCTTTTCTGAGTGTAGCTCCCTTTTCTCCCTTTTTTGTGTGTTGGGTAGTTCACTCTTCTAGGTTGAGTGGTTTGGTTCCCTTTTGGTTGCAGGTTTTCTCAGCGTTGGTGTTCCTCTCTGAAGTGGCTCCCCTTTTGTTCTTCAGCTCTCTTGGGAGAGCCTGTTAAGACTGCTCGGAGTGCAAGCCCTTCCGGCCCTCAAGATTTCTTGGACTGCAAGTTAACTCTGTTTAGCCTCTCCTCATCTCTCAGTTCTAAACCAGTTGATCTCCTACAGCAGATTCATCATTTTGGAGCTCAATCTCTCTATACCATTCGATCATCTGCAGCATATTCATCATTTTGGAGCTCAATCTCTCTCTCCTTGTTGATCTCCAATCTTCACCTACACCAGCCTCACATTTGGCTTGCTCTACTTCTTCTGCAACTCATTACCTAAGCTGTCGATCAACTTCTTGGAGCTCAATTTCTCTCATCTCGGGAATCTTCAATCTTCACCCACTGCAGCCACTCGTTTGGCTTGCTTTCCTTCAACTGCATTTCATTACCTAAGGTTGCTTTGTAGTTAACTTTGTTATCTTTACTCTTACTTGTTTTGCCCTCTAAAATTGGCATATGATCAATTGGGGGTAATTTTTGTAGAACTTTAGCATGTTCTGTTGTGCCTTCTTTCCTCTCAAAAGAGGGTTGGTTTTATTGAATTCTATTTGCCGATAAAAAAAACATGATAAGGTAAACGGGCCCAAGAAATGGGTTTAAGTTATTGGACCCTTTGGAGCCAAAAATATCACAATCTCCACCTTGGCAACAAAACCAGATAAGCTCAACCTGGTCGTCGTCCTCCACCCGGTCGTAAAGACCCTATCCCGAAGGGTCCCGGCCCTATGGGGCATCAACATTGAGAAATCTTGATTAAGTTAAGACAATACTCTAACTTAACCACAAATACCTTATCTTCCTCACCAACAACACCATAATCATTGGGCTGCGACATATATATGTCCTCCTCTAAATCTCCATGCAAGAGTGCAATTTTCACATCAAGTTGTTCAATAGCTAATGTTTTTTGATCAACGAATTATTATTCATCGAATGGTCTCCCAAGAAAGAAAACCATCGGAAAGAGAGGCACCTCAAGATGTGGGCTCATCTAAAGGATCCATTGCTCTGCTCCTCTCCTCCAACTCCATTCGAGAGACATGTGACAAATCCAAGTTTATGAAATTGCGACACCACACGCACCGCACTCCTTGTAGAGGATATAATCTCTCTGTAACTTGCCAGAAATTGACTTCTCGCTAGCGATCACCTCTCTGGTTCCGATGCAACATAAGCAATCTTCGCCGCTCTCATTTCCCAACAAGAAGTGTCTTCGGTGGTTAATTTCTTAGAACAATTGGTGGAGGGGTTGATTATAGAATTTGTTGTTAATCCTTTTTGAAATGGTCCTCTCTTGAAAACTGTTATTTTTAGCTTTCTCCCATGTCGACGGTTGCGAACTCCCCTCTTCCCTGCTCGCCGATGGCATCCTTTGCCCGTCTCTCCCTATTAGTGGTCACTTTCGCACCGAAGGAAAACTCGGGTTATGTTGGGGGAAGAAAAGTGAGGAGACGTAGCCATTGGTACCTCCAACTCTAGCCACCCAACCTAGATGGAAGCCGTCCTCCTCCTTGGCGCGTCGCCACCACTACCGCCGCAGAAGAACCACCCACCTCCGGTTGCGCGAAGGACATGAGCCCCCCCTGCATGGCTAAGGGAGGAGAAGTACTGGACGCTCCGGTGGGTGATCCACCGGTCTCGCAGTTCAAAATCGTCGCTGTTGCTTGGATTTTGTCGCTACAAACCCTAACGATAGAGGGCGAGCACAGTGGGGCCTCCGTGAAGATGCAAAGCCAACGACCACCCTGTACATGAGGTTGCCGATGGCATTCACACCCGTTGAGAGGCGACACTCCTTTTCTCTCTGTATCCATCTCTGTGTCAATCCACACCAAAGCATTTACAGGGAGCAATGGCCAAGTACAAGGACCATACCCTTATGGTGCCACCGAGTAAAGCCTACACAAACCTGCACCACAACGCAAAAACCAGAGAGCAACAATACATGCCATGATTATAGTGATTAATCACCCCACTCCAAGGTGATTAAGCACGGTAACACCCACACAAAAGCAACGGTGGCGGAAAAAAAACCCAACCGTCGCACTCTCTAACTTTTCTTAGATTTCGTTTCGTATACTTTGTTTTTAATAATTTCTAGACATCAATTAAATACTTATCTTTGTTTGGATAATTTTATCACATTCCACCTTAGGTTTAGTTAGTATCAACAATATTTTATCTTTATCAAAAAAAAAAACACAATATTTTATCTTAAAAATGATTTTTTTGAGAAATTACGAGATAATATTATAATTGAAAAGTGCTTACAATAAAGCAACACTGAAATGCAGTGCAATTGAAATAACAATAGAACAGAAAGTAAAGTCGCTATATGGAGACCAATTGTTGTCTGGAGGAAGATAATGTGGTAGCGTCCCATGTGGTGCTGAGATAACGTCCAGTGAACACCGATACAACGACTCCAAACTGAGGGGCAAGGGCCGAGCAGACCTATTGTTCATTGGTATTATGGTGGACTAGGTATTCCCTCAGGATGCCAGCGTGCGTCGTCCTCCCTTGAATGATAGTGGTATGGCTCCAAAACGCGGGAATGCTGACCTCTGAACTGGTAGGGGAATACCGAGCCGATTTTTGGTGGTACCCCTGCCACCTTACGTCCAGAGGGGCGGTATAACCGAAAGACCCCCTGGACCAACATGCATTCATTCCCCGAGGCGAGGGTGCTTGTGCCCCCCCCACCCGCCGCAGTATGTGATGCAACCCGGGGGTACATCCGACCCGCACACCCACCCCGTCTGCCCGCCAACTCTATAGGGCCCGATCCATCTCCTGGCCTGGCCCGACTACCCCGTGCACCTGACCCAGGCCCCCGAGGCCCATCCGAGCCCATCCCCTCAATATCCTCAAGCCCACCCAACCGATCTAGGCCTACATGATGGCCCGTCCAAGCCCGGCGGGTGTCGACCATCAGGTCCGGTCCCCTCGGCCCAATCGACCCAGACTCCTGTGAAACCCTACCGGGTTCCTTTCCCGGCCTCCGAGTCCATGTAACCGCCACCTTTTCCAGCGACCCTCCCGACCGATCCGCTTCCTGCCGCGACGAGACGTGAATGACCGAAGCTAGATCACTTGGCAGCAGCTCATCTTCCCCGACCTTCTTCTCCATATGGCGTGTCATCATCGTTCCCCATCTAAACCCCAACGACGGCGATCCCATCCTCCCCGATAATTCCCCCTTGTTCTCCACACCATCCCGTTGTGGTCGTGGACCTATTGTCGTCGTCCGACGCAACAAACCATTCCTGTACGCCAGTAAAGTCTCCAAGCGGCGTCGTCCCAGCCCGCGAGTCTTGTCCGACCGGTCACCCTCCTCTCTATGGGCCGAGAACCTCATCAGTTCCTATTCCTCCTCCGAAGCCGAAGCCGCCCTCGGCGAGCCTGACCGAGAAGAACCCCGCTCGGAGGATAGAGATCCCCGCGGCGATCGTAGCGGCATCACGTCGCTCTCATCCTCCTCCTCGTGCAACATATGTTCCGACGTGGATTTCTTCAACAAGTCCACAACGAAACCTTCATCAACGCTTGACTGATTGACAACCGAGTTCGTCATCTTTTTTGGACGGCAACCGCAAAATTCGTGTGAAAAATCTAGGGTCTAGGAGTTGCGTCTACACACGTTTTTATTACTCTTTAATGGCCTTTGTTTGTTGTTGGTATCTTAAAAATGAATCAATTTATATGAACATAATTTATATATGTATATATTAAATGTAGAATTACAATAGAATTCGGTTTATATAAATAAAAATTTCCCTAGAGTTGTACATGTCATATCTGGACTCTTTGGATATCGTTATCATAGAATAGCAAATAAAAGGTACAGCTAGAGAGAGAAAGCGTTGAGCTGTGTAGCGGCGATATCTCATATATTTATATTACATTTCGTTTCATTTCCAACCCAAAGCCCTTTTTTTATATTGTTTTTCTTCTCTTCTTCTCAACTGTCTCTCCGTGTTCAACTCGCGTTCGTAGCACAACTCGCACAAATCGAAAAAGCGAAAGCGAGTCACAGCGAAGAACAACGAGAAGAAGCGAATTATTTCAGAAAGGGCTTTGGATTCTTCCGCCGCTTACTTCCTCCTCCATTAATTTATAGATTTCTCATCGTTTCTCCCACACAGATCCCCCATCTCGTCGTTTCCGCGATTTCATCGATCCGTTGCTCACAAATTGTTCATTTCCGGATTTGGGTTTGGTGTTTCTGTTGGTGGGTTTCGATTATTGAAGACGAAAATCGTGTTGGGCTGATGAAAAGTTGGATACTTTAATTGAATCTATGTGTGTGGTGAACGATGCTGACCTTAACAGTTTGGTTATGAAGTAATATGGAACTGATTGTTGCGACACAACAAAGATGACGCTTTACATTGGTCGCGAGGCTTCCAAGGTTCGTTCCCTTTTTGACATTTCCCTACTGCATGAGCTTTCTGGGCTTCGCCTCGATTGATCTGTTTTTTTTTGTTCTGCTGCGAAGCTATGGAAGAGAATTTGTGCAGAGACTACCACAGAGATCAGTCTTCTTGCAGAGAATTGGAAATACTTGCTTGCTGGTATTATTTTCCAGGTTTGTTTATTCCTCCCTCGAACGGTTTGATTTCAAGTAATATAGTGTCTTTCCCAAGGGATTCAAAATATCTTCTCTTTTTTTAATGAATTTGAACACCCATTGGCCATTTCACCTTCCGAAAAAACAAACTTGTTTACCTTATATGCTTGAAGCTGCCCTTTTTTTTTCTTGTCAACTTAGCATGCACTGGTTTGTGATGTTAGTTAGACAAGTGTAGGATCTGGTACATGGTTAAATTCATGGTTTGTCATGTTAGTGGGAGTAAAGTTCTATTCTTTCAGCAGAAGATACAGCACCCATCAGGTCACATTGAAGACACACTTCTATTCTATCCTAAATTTGTACTATATCTCTGTTCGTTTGTTGTGTCATTAATTACATATGCAGTAATGCCTTGGTGATATAGTGACACGTCAAAAGTTATGTACCAGAGAGACAATTGGGGTTCCAATGTTGATGGTTGCAATTTCATCTTTTGTCAAATGTTATGTTTAACTCTGCAATAATATTCTTTTTACAATAAACCTGTATCAATTACAGCTACCATAGACTTCACTTTACATTTTCCTTTGCTGTGTGTAATGCTTATGGTATAAAACAATTTTTGCAAAAACCCAATTCATTTGATCATCCCTTTTTTGTTTGGTTTCTAATCATTCTGTGCCATTATATTGCCTTCAGTTGTCATTAGTTGCATGTATTTCAGAAAGCATGTTTCACTGATACGCTTTGTATATGCTCTTCACAGTACATTCATGGTCTAGCTGCCCGGGGAGTTCATTATTTTCATAGACCTGGACCAACTCTTCAGGACAGCGGCTTCTTTCTTCTTCCGGTTTGTGGCAATGCATATATTATTGTGTTTCCACTTTTATACCTATATGACCTATAGTTCTGGCACAAATATTTCTATATCATATTAAACTTTATTGGTTTGAATATAGGAGCTTGGGCAAGAAAGAGCTTACATCAGTGAGACATTATTCTCCTTTGTATTTTTGTCCTTTGTATTGGTAAGTTTCTTCTGTGATAGTTCTTGTTGATGTCTTGCATCTGTGCTATTGACCGCATTTGCCTACAGTCTGATGGATTAGAGACTGATGCTATTAAAATAGACCGTTTTTATATCATAACACAATATTTACTAATCGTAAGAATATTCTATATAGTTTTTCCTGTACTGACATTTGATTATTCTATTGCAGTGGACTTTCCATCCTTTCATTTTGAAGAGCAAAAAAATCTATACGGTTCTTGTATGGTGCAGGGTTTTATCATTTTTAGTCGTAAGTACCAAGTAGTTCGTATTTTGTTTCATGTGCTGATACTTGTATCATCTTCTCTTTCCCCAAATGGTTAATCTATGTGAATTTTAGTAAGAACTAAGATGTATTGCTCACTGACCCTCTACAATGAAGAAAGTAGTTAAATTATAATCAATTGCTCTCTCGGTGAACGAGGAGACATCAACTATTGAGGGTGAGATTTAACATTACATGGCAGAAAAGTTAATAACTTGAGATTGTTCCAGGGTTCTTAACATTAATTTACTAGTGGTGGTGTATATGAGTTGATGGATCGGTCAACTGTATTGTAATGGCTCTAAGTCCTATTTCGATAATATTTTGTAATAGAAACGATTCCTTAATGTTTGTCTAATAGTTGCTTTGTATTGTTCAGGCTTGTCAGTTTCTCCGCATTATCACATTCTATGCCACTCAACTTCCTGGTCCAAATTATCATTGTCGCGAGGTAGTATGCTGAACACATTTTGTTTTGACTTTGTTGTGTATCTTCTGAAGTGATATGAGCTAGTTGTTGTCTATGGTTGAGAATAGTTTCTTTTATACATTTATTTAACATATATATGTATTTGAACTAATGGCAATGTGGTACTTGTTGCATGATGCAGGGCTCAGAGCTGGCTACACTACCTCGTCCTAAGAGTGTAGTTGAAGTTCTCTTGATTAATTGTGGGTGACAAAGTCTTTACAAATTCTCTTCCCTTTGCTTTAAGCAGTACTTGTGTTAATGCTCATTTGGTTTGTTGGATATGCAGTTCCCAGGGGAGTAATATATGGCTGTGGTGATTTGATATTTTCATCACACATGATCTTTACTCTAGTCTTTGTCCTCACTTATCAGAAGTATGGAACAAAAAGGTATGACATGGTCTTTGGGCGTACATGATGATCATGCTTCCTTTCTAAGTCATAATTGGAATTGTTTTGATGAACCTGGCAGATGTGTAAAGCAGCTTGGTTGGTTGGTTGCTGTGACACAGAGCCTTTTGATCATAGCGTCCCGCAAACATTACACGGTTGATGTGGTTGTTGCATGGTATGGGGCATTTACATTATGTCTACGTGTGTGAATAAACATTGTGCATCGATAATAATTCAACACAATGATTCCTCTGCAGGTATACAGTGAATTTGGTGGTATTTTTTGTCGAAAAGAAACTTCCAGGTTAGCACATTTTCTTTGTCTATATTGTGCCAAATGTCCATCTCTTGTTTTTGCGGGTCCTAAAAAACAGATCATGTGGGTCACCAATGTATATATCCTTGTGTTTTCTTCATCCTGACGCTTGAAAATTACTGCATCATCAGAACTGCCTGAGCGGACGGCTGCATCAGTGTTACTTCCATTGAGCTCCAAAGACAAGGATGGGAGGACCAAAGAAGAGAACCAGAAGCTTTTGAACGGGAATTCTGGAGAGCCTGCGGATTGGGTATTGGAAATATTTGTCATTATGTTGAATTAGTGGTTGGTTTGTGTGATGGATGGTTTATGTTTGACTGATATACATGCTTTTCAGAGGCTGAGAAATCAAGCCAATGGCAAGATTCTGGAAAATGGGAATGTGGGTCATGCTGAGACAGAGGATTGAAGACAATGGTGTTGCTGCAGCTACACTTAGAGAACTGCTTTATAAATTATATATGACTGTGGATCAAAGTGTGTAGTTGCTTTTGCTTCAATGGTCTAATCTGGTAAACCAACTGATGTGTAGTGTATTTAAGTTGTTTCTAGTGGATATGGAATATGAGTGAAGCTCTTTCTTGCTGTCTTGTTTCTCTTTTCCAATCTTACTCGAAAAGAAAGTTCCCCAAGAAATATCCACTCTCTCCTCCAAATTTGTTTGAAAATGTTCATGATAAAAGACGGGATGGGTTGGAGTACCAGTTTCACAACTTTCATCCATGCTTTACACAACAATCGCCTGTCTCAACCTCTAATCATGTTTATCTCCTTTTCCATGATATAATTCAAAGTCGTGGTCCCGTTTCTTCTCATAATCCAGAGTGACCCCCAAGTATTTAGAGTCTCCATTATCGAATCTCCTCACGAGTCACGACACGAGATCAATCAGGAGGTTGATGTCGTTCATAATCGGACGCCAATCGACTCTACTACCATTATCACTGAGTTGAAGAATTCGACTTATGCTGAGGCTAATAAACCGACCTCTCGGAAGCAACCTGTAAGAGGCTATATTTAGAGTCTCCATTATCGAATCTCCTCACGAGTCACGACACGAGAACAATCAGGAGGTTGATGTCGTCCATAATAGGACGCTAATCGACCCTACAACCGTTATCACCGAGTTGAAGAATTCGACTTATGCTGACGCTAATAAACTGACCTCCCGGAAGCAACCAGTAGGAGACTGGCATGTAGCCTGGAAATATGAAAATCAATATGACCGTTGACCAACGAAACCCTTTTTTCTCTCTTCAAAAACCGCCGTCTCTACAGTAAATTTCTTCTTCCCCTTCACCTTACCGGTTGTTCTTCTTCCCCTTCACCTCACCGGTTGTTCTTCTTCCCCTTCACCTCACCGGCGGCGTCATGGCCTTCAGCCATCGACGTCGCCAGTAGTAACCTCTCTATCCTCCCTCCTTCTTCCCCCTCTTTTCCCCCTCTTCGCTTTTGTTTTGGCCAGCGATTTGGGAGCTCTTTCGAACCCCGGTCGTTAGGGTTCTTCTGTGACTTGCTCCTGCCTTTCCCGACATTGATCTTAGGCATCTCGACCTGGATTTGGGTGTGGGTCACTGCTTCTCAATTGTTGGTTGTAGATCGGTGTGGGTTGGGTTGTCACTGACCTGGTGATTCGTCGTGGCGGCTCTACAATCTCCGTCATTGCTCTCTGGCGATGGTGGGTTGCGACAGAGTCGAGTTTTTGTGGTGCTCGGCTCCTCTATCGGAGGTTTGGGCTTCGAGGTTTCAGGCCGGAGTGCTGTCGGGCTGCGATCTGGACGTAGTTCGTTCGTGGGGTGCAGTCTCTAGGTGTGGCCGTTTCTGGCCGGTGATATAGAGCTTCTAGTTTCCTTCCTTTCGATTCGGCTCTTCTGGTCGGGAGTGGGAGGAGTTTCGGGGTCACCAGACCTTTGATTCGTCCCCGACAGGTTGTAGGCCTTCGTTTGGGGTTACTATTCTTTGCTTCTTCTCCGGTCTCTCGCCGCCATCCTCCGACCTTTTCCCGTTCCAATTGACTTGTTTGGGGACGACAGTGGGAGGTGTTTCGGGTTTCGATTCGTCGTCGCCATTTTCAGGTCTTTCGGAGTTGTGGTCTGTTAGCTTCGCCTGAGCTCTTCCTCTCCAACTACTCTTTGGTTCGCTTTGCTCAACATGGGAGTGAGAGACGTTTTGACTTCGTCTAGTTTTCGATTTGTCACCGTGTTGTTTAAGGCGTTTGGGTCCGGTTCTGGACTACTCCGGAGATGGGTGTTGGGCAGGTTTGTCTCCACCGTACGGGTCCTCTCTGTACCGTTTTCTCCCTTGCTCAAGCTAGCTTTGTTGGGTATTTACCGTTCTGTCTGTTTTGATTAAGTTGGTGTTAGTGGTTTTTAACCTTAAGAGTTTTAATACCCTTGTGGAGCAATTGTAATTTCGGTTTCCAATAGCGTCTCTTTTACTCGCTCCTGGCGCATTTTGGGTAAGTCTTGTCACCCCCCAAATCCGGTTTTGACCGGACTCGAGACGTGAACTGAAAAAAATAAATAATAAAGAAATTTTAATACTAAAACGAGTCTCCAATAACAGTTTAAAAGGTCCAAGTACATCACGAGTCAACAACTCGGCAAAACCAAATAGTAAAAGAGTTTAGTAATAGTAGAACTGTACGTCACTAGACCATACTAGCCTAAGACCCTCGCTAGCTCCCAAGCTCCGAGAATCCTGCAAGTCCAAATCCTGCTCAAGACCTGTAGAACAATAAAGTAAAGGGGTGAGCTTTCGCTCAGTAGGAAAAGTAGTTAAGGTTATGAACATCCGCTCACCACCACGAGTAATCGTCCAATTAGGGCATACTAGTACGGCACACAACTAACCACAACACGGAATCTCATAACCACAATCCTAAGTCACAAGACTATAACCACACTCGCAAACTTACTTACACGACCACCATCACACTGTACTCACGTCACTTATCCAATAATCAAGCATACAATACATAGTAAACAATCACACGTCCCGTACCGCAGTACCCGAACTCCGCCGGCTGTACACAGCCCGACTCTATCATATCGTACCGGAACACTCAGCATCGACCTAGATATCTTCCCAGAACCGCATCGGGCACAATCACAATACATCATACCGGACCTCACAACATCGGCCTAGATGTCTTCCCGGGAATCCGTCGGGGCACAATCACGACACATCATACCGAATCTCAAACCGTCAACCTAGATACTCTACACCGCATACCCCCTCGATGTAGGTATCGTACCGGAACCACACTCCGGGGGACCGCGCATACGTGGGACCACACCGTCGGCCTAGGTACTACCCTACACCGGCGTACCCCCTCGGTGTAGGTACCATACCGGAATACAACTCCTCTTGTAACATGCATCAAGAGAGTCTCACGCATCACAATGCCATAGTTCAATCACGGTATACCAACCAGGTCAACTTACCACAACACATCAAGCATTGTCACGCCCCAAATCCGGTTTTGGCCAGACTCGAGACGTGACCTGAAACAAACGAGGTAAAAGTAGTACAATTGAAATAAATTCTTTTAAAGCTGAGACGAGTCCAAAGTATTTCTCAATAATTTCATCCAAAATTATTAAATGTAGTGTCAAAACTTGATAAGTGACAAAAGGTAAATAAAGTTCAACAATGTGGACCAACGCATCTCTAATACAACTCTCAATGTCAAGCCCCAATTTCTGTAAACCGAACTCGGGACGCGAACATTTAAAATAATAAATACTTTGAGACCTTTTTCATTTAAACACTTTAAAATACCAGTTTAGTTCAACAAAATAATATTTACAACTCAAAACAGTCCCGACAAGTGGACAAAAACAAGGTATACATCGCTAGACTCAAGACAACCCCAGAATCCCGCTTCTAGCTCTTCAAGCTTCAGAAGCTCACCTAGTCCATCCTGCGAACGATACTTGTAGGAAAAGCAGCTAGGGGTGAGTGTTCGCTCTCCACCACGGATAACAGACTGACTACGACATAATTAGCAGACAATGCCGGTAACACCAACAACAACTCAACACCGGGGAACACTATCCCCAACCCAAATACTCCGACTGAACAGACACCCGCCGTTACCTTCCTTGACCAACTCAACACTCTGACACGCAAAGTAGACCCGACACAATGATCACGACCTCTTCAAAGGACTCAAAAGACCACCACGCAACACCCAAGATCACAAAGGATCGCACACCAAACAAGATCACAAAGGATCGCATACCAGCTGCTCAGTAACCTCCCTCAATCACGCGAACACGGATCAGGCTAGCCCAAGAATGCTCACAACCTGCCGAGACTCAAACTTGGTCAGGCCAGCCAAAGAATGCTCGCAACCTACCAGGACTCAATTCCCAACTCAAGTACTCAACTAACTCACAACCCATCACCTTTCACAACGGACTCGACCTCAAACCCATAAAGTAAACCCGACACAACCATTTATGACCTCCTCCAAAGACACGAACACGGATCAGGCTAGCCAAAGAATGCTCACAACCTGCCGAGACTCGAACACGGATCAGGCCAGCCAAAGAATGCTCGTAACCTTCAGGCAAGCCAAAGAATGCTCGTAACCTGCCGAGACCCGGTCACGGATCAGGCTAGCCCAAGAATGCTCATAACCTTTCGAGATCCGGACACGGAACAGGCTAGCCAAAGAATGCTCAAAACCTGTCGAGACTCGAGTTTGGTCAGGCCAGCCAAAGAATGCTCGTAACCTGCCAAAATCCCCACCACTCCCCGACACACAGTCGGGTTACTAACCCCGGGCAAACACAGTCACAATCACACGCAAAGTTCAACAAGCAGCAACAACGCAGGTTCTACACTCCACAGGCACTCATGGCCACACAAGACACCAACAGTAAAACACGGACTCAACAACCCAAACCATTCACGGGCACTCACGGCCTCCCAAGACACACCAACAGTAACTCACGGGCTCAACAACCCCACGACACTCACGGCCACCCAAGACACACCAACAGTAACTCACGGGCTCAACAACCCCACGACACTCACGGTCACTCAAGACACACCAACAGTAACTCACGGGCTCAACAACCCCACGGCACTCACGGCCACTCAAGACACACCAACAGTAACTCACGGGCTCAACAACCCCACGACACTCACGGCCACTCAAGACACCAACAATAAAGCAACACGGGTTCAACAACCCAACGGCACTTACGACCACCCAAGACACCAATACTAAAGTAACACGGGTTCAACAACCCAACGGACCCTCATGGCCACCCAAGACACCAACGGTAAAGTACGGGTTCACAACCCCACGGGCACTCTCGGCCACCCAAAATACCAATAATAATACCACGGGCTCTCATGGCCACCCAAGACTCGATAATAATAATAACACGGGCTCTCATGGCCACCCAAACTCAACAATAGTACACGGGCTCTCATGGCCACCCAAGACATCTACAATAATACACGGGCTCTCATGGCCACCCAAGACACAGATTAAACAGTCAACCTCCGGGCATGGTCATATGCCTCCAGTAATTCTAATATCGCTAAGTTCTCTGTTCCTACGACACTACTAAGTGTCACATGCTTTTCTCATAAATGCTACGTTCCCGTATCATGCCTTTCTACTATTCGATAAACCTAATTAACCCACGACACCCCGGTGTCACATGCAATTCTACTGTTAACTTTCCCTAGTCAGGGCCGAGATCCGACTACTTTTCCCTACCTCGTGCGTGTTCTCCCAAAAGACAACCAACGAGCTCCGGTGATGATCTCAGTCACTCACCCAGCTTTCCCTTGCCTCGGTCCATGGCACGATCTAAAAGAACACAATTTAAAGGCACTTAACAACTCGCAGGAAAAAAAACTGAAAATCATTAAACTTGATGCCCAAACTTAACCCTGACAATGTCGATCACTCCCAAACTCCCCAAATACTCGACATTGTCGATAAGGGACCCGTAAAGGCCCGATTCGCCCGACATGGCGAATCTGCCTGGGTTTTATAAATGCCCTTCCGGGGCTCCAAAAATTCCCGTTTTCGTTTCCACGGTCTTAGAATAATTCAAGGGTCCCAGTGTACTTGAAAGAATCGAATTTCGACTTCCGAGTCAACTAATTAACGTTTCAAGTTCCTAATACCCGTTAGTTATAACTTTTCCAATTTAATTCCAATTTTCGATTCGGTTAAGGATAAATGGTCCGGGGAACGTTTTAAACCTCCCGAACACTAAACCCGATCACCCGCGCATGTGGGCCCCACCCGGCCTACTTGGCCGTGAGCCCTAGGGTTCTTGGGGGGGGGGGGGGGGCTCGGCCACCATGGTGGTGGCTGGTCCCAGCTCCGGCCAGCCACCACATGGCCGGAGCTCCTCCCGAGCCTCCGGTCACCGGAAAACGTCATCCTTCCCCTCCAAACACCTCCAAAACGTCTCCAACAATTACTCCAACATCAAAACCACCTTAAACTAATAGTTTTACACAAACCTAACTTCCAAAATTAAACAAAACGAGAATCGGTTCGGTGTATACCGTAGAGGAGAACGAGGGGAGTGCACTTTCTCCTAGCCTTGAGACGATCCTATGGTTGGATGAGCGTGAATAGTGCTCCAAACCCTAGCTTTCTCTCTTCTCTTCTTCTCCTTCTCTCCCTTTCTTCTCTCTTCTTTCTCTTTCTAAAACAACTAACACATTTCTTTTTTTTTTCTTTTAAAATGTGTGCCCGGCCACATATGGCTTCATCTTTAGTTCCCCCCCCCAAAACTAACACCACCACTTGGTTGGAAAGTGGCAAGGTGGGTCCCACACCTTTTGGAAAATATCCACTAGATATTTTCCAACCAGATTCGCGAAATTCGGACGTTTCGGGCCCCGAACGGGCACTTTTTCCAAGAAATTACGAAACTTGGCGGGTTACAAGGAAACAGCTCAACTAAGACCGCTACGACGACGGCTAAGCTTTTTGGATCCAAAACGGTCCTGAGTCCCCTGGAACTCACTTTGGTCGATAACGGGGTCAACTTAAGTCCGGTATGACCCTCGGGGTCCAATTCCGGTTTAATTCAGTGTCTGCTCAAATTTTTTAAATTTTCCTGTTTTTCGCAGGTTTGACTGGCGTTGACCGGGAGTGGTTATTACACTCAAGACATCCGGAAGCTCCCGAGCCTCGAATTTCCCAGATCCCAAGCACACCTGTACACACAATAAATAAACAAATAGGGATGAGCTTACGCTGAGTAGGGAAAATCGTAAATAACTTTAGTCTCCAGGTTTAATCTTAAAACTGCTTTATTTCGATGTCACAAAAGTATTTAAAACCCTTAGACCAAAAGTTATAATAAGAAAATAAGAAGCAATGATAAAAATAGCGCATTCTCAAGGAAAACGATAACCTCCCAGAGAATAAATAGAGAACATTATAATAAAATCGAAAACCGACACAACTGGAACGAGTAAATTCTATTAATCAATGAAATGTCACAGAATCCGGATAATGAAATAGTATCGCTTATTTTTTCAAGATAACAGTGACTTAAAAGAAGTTCATAATAAATACTTTAACGGATCAATAAGAGTAAAATGGGAGTAATCAATATCTTGTCAACCACTTGCTTTCTCAAGCCTCCGATCCATGGATAGATTCTGGGATCACCTCGGTCCCATATTCCGATCCACCACAGTATCCACATCATATCAGATTTTCCCTCGGTCCAGAGGAGGCACATGCGTTGGGGCACCGGAAACAATCCCAAATGGGCGCTTATCGTCGGGATTCCCAGAAATGCCTCCAAAGGACCATATGTCATAGGGAACCAAGGTGGTGCTCCACTGGGACGCACGCCCTTGGGTGAAACCTCAGTAACCATCTCTCATGAAATAATCCACTCAATAACCACTCAATAATCACTCAATATCCCGTAGGATCTGCCGAGCTCTCAGGCTCCAATAACCACTCAATATGCCGTAGGATCCGCCGAGCCCTTAGGCCCCTCACATCACTCAATTAACCACTCCATAATCATTCTCTCTATCAAACTCCAACCCCACAACGGCACCGTATTACCCCCCCCCCCCCCCCCCCCCCGGTGTAGTACCGAACCAACACAAAAAACAAACATACAAACAAACATACATTTCAAGAATAAGAATAAAGGGAACAAGCATAAACATTCATCCATCAATCAACACTCATCGAAACCCACTTTCATCACAGCGAAGACATCCAATACCGTTCCACACTTACCGTATACTTACCTGTCACGAACCATATGTACATCGATCACCTGATTGTACCCCTTGGCACAACCAGTCATACTCGATCATCCGTTCAAACCGCAATTAATCACCACTCAATCAATCAACCAATTAATCAAGCATTCAAGTCAATCCTTCAACATTCAAGCATACATTCGATCTAGTTTCATTAAACTCTTGATTATCCTAATAACTAGCAACCAAGCATGTGAACCTAACACACAACTAATCCGAGAGCTCAACATAGCCTCTCTACCAGTAAAACAATTCCCAAGTATTGAAAGCGAATTACACTAGTTGTTCTCATCCTAAGCATGCATTCTAGACATTTCCGGTTATTAATAATTGAAAGACGATTATTCTAGTTATTCACATCCTATATGCCATTCTAGGACCCTTCCGATTTTATTATCCTAATCATGCATACTAAGCGTTAATTAAGAAATTAAGACTTTCCCTACCTTGTTGTCTTCCTCTAAAAATACTCTGATGAAAAAGCTCAAGTGGTCTTTTCTCCGTTCTTCACACGGGTCCCGGAGTGGTCTTCGTTCTTCTAGCCCGGGTCCAAGCCCTTGTGCTCGGGCGAAGTCTCGTCTAGGTTTGACAAAGAAAAAGTCCTATCAATACTGATAATTGCCAAAGGTCCTCTGATTTAACCAAAATTGTCCTTTAAATTCTTACCTTGAATTAATTAAATCAAATCTGATTTTAAAAAATATTTTTCTTTGGAACCGGGTTGACCCGGATCCGACCCGGATCCAAGCCCAAACCCGAACCCGAGTCCAGAACCCAAACCCGGTTCCAGACCCGGTTCGAACCCGGATCCAACTCTGGGCCTGGCCCGAAGCCTGGTCCGGCCCGAAGCCTAACCTGGACCAAGGCCCGATCTTCCCAGCTCTGGCCCAAGGCCTGGTCCTACACGGTTCGAGTCAACGACGAAGGGACGAGATCTAGGGCATTTTCCGGTGAGCGTTTCGTCTAGAACGACGGCGGACGGCAGCAACGAGCTCGGAGGAGGGAAGGAAGGGTCGGGGAAAGTACGGTCGACACTCCGCTCGTCTGGATCTACCTCTTTGACTCCGACGAAGGCGAAGTGAGCTCGGGAGAGGTGGAAGCGCGCGACGGCGACGGAGGAACCAGATCTTGTTCACGAGCACGCCTCGCCGGCTTGGCCTCTTTCCTGACACAGCTCAACGACGCATTTCAGCTCCGTCTCGAGGTTGGTGGCTTGCTTGGTGACCGCGAGTGGGGGACGAGGTCGTCGGCGACGAATCGCAGCGAGAGAGAGAGAGAGGGAAGCAGTGGGACTGGTGATGGAGCTCGCGAGTGGGGGAGGAGAGTCGGGGAGAAAGAAGAAGGAGAAGACGAGCCCGGCGTCTCCTACCGAACTGATTTCTCCGGCGAGAGAATTGCGCCGGCTGGATTCGCGTGGAGACCGTGAGAGAGAAGACGAAGTGATCGTCTCGGGAGGCGTGTACTGAAAGTGGGAGGAGGACGCTCTCCCTAGGGTTAGAAAGTCTCGGGCTGAGCCTGACATGGGCCTGTGTGGAGGTGCAGTTGGGCTCGGTCCAATTGGCTGGCCCACACAGTCAGGCCCTCTAACAGCTTCTTCTTTTTTTTTTCTTTTTAAAACCTTTGTTGCAATTTCCCACTCCAACGTTTCACATTTCAAAATATTACCCTTTTGAAAGAGTGGGGTTTTACAAGCATCACAATTAACACACAACCTAAGGGCTCGACATGGCCCGCATGCATTTCTACAGCACGACAATTCCCAAACTTACGGCTCGACGTGGCTCGTAAGCTATCCCTCATTTCACTAGTTCCTCACATCCTAACATGCAATTTTAACAATTAAATCAAGTATTCGCAACCTATATGCATACTAGTAACTTTCCACAATTGAACCGGTATTCGCTACTTTCCCTACCTCGATCGCTTTCCGAACGCTTAGTCACTTCATGAGGTCCAAAAGTCTCCTCCTCCGTCAAGCTCGGGTCCAAGGTCTAGGATCACAATTAAATACTAGAATCAAGAGTAATTCGCAATTGGTTTAAAGAGGAAAACATTCCCAATTAACCCCAAAAGAGCTCGGTTATAGATAACCGTCCCAATGACTCGAAATCCAACAAAATGGGCCCAAAAGGCCCAACTCTGGTCTGTAACGGTTTGGGTCACGGAGCCTTGACGGACTCCGTGACGGTTCGGGTCACGGAACCGTGATGCTCCCCGTCACGATTGACGTCATGGAACCATGACGTGTGCCGTCACGGCCTCCGTCACGGATCCGTGACGGGTCTGACACTGTTCCGCCTTCTTCTTCCTCCAGCTTCGATTCTACGAATTTCTACCTCGAAAACACCATTGATGACCTCCCAAAACTCCAAAAAAGACCCAATAACGTCTCTACTTCAAAACCCATGATGGGTCCTCATCAAAACCACAACAATCCAATTAAAATCCATCATCTAACACCCTTTTCTCTCCATAAATCATCATCCAACACCAAAAACCTCAAAACCCAACCAAGTTCATCCTTTTTCCTCAATACCCATGAACCAAAATCAACAAAAACGAAAAAGGATTAGAGATTCACCTTGGGAATGGAAAGGGGATAAATAGTCTAGAAGAAATGAAGTTATTTGGTGAAGAAATGAGCCAAAACTCCCTCCTTTCTCCCTTTCTTCTTCTTCAAGTTTCAATGTAAGGTCCTCTCTCCCTCCTCCCTTGGTAAATTCAGCCAACACACCAAATAATGGCTGAAATGTGTGCCTCAAGCCTCTTCTATCTAAAGGAGCTAAGATCAAAATGCCCCCATGCCCAAATGTCTCTCATGCCCACTTTTTAAGGGTAAAAGGGTCATTCCTACCCTCTTTCTTCTCCCCCAAGCCAACATGGACAAGTGTCCATGTGGGGACCACTTATACCCAAATTAAATCTCAGCACACTTAATTAATTCTTTACGACTTAAGGTTTGACCGAAAATGACCCCGGGTTGACTTTTTCACAAAAGAGACCGTTTGAAAGGAAACGACCCAACTAAGCTAACCGTAATGACGGCTAAGCTTTTTGGGTCCTGGAAAGGTCTCGAATGACTCCCGGAGTCATCGGTTGACTTTTCCGGCAAAAAGTCAACTTTCGCCGAAAACTACCGGTTCGACCGTGATCGACCGGGGGCGGTTCTTACAAGTCTTTTATGGTTACCGCCCTTAATCTGCTATACTTGTGGAGTCACGAACTATGTCTTTTGATCTGTTGCCCGTCAAGTCTTCTCTATTACTCTATTATGTTAATAGAGGCTCGTAGGTCATTTGGTGTTGGCCTCCGACGAGTAATTTGGCTTTCAGACCTTTGTTTGAAGATTGACGGCTTCAGTTTCTAGGGGTATAGGGTTTCGTTAGTTGCTAAGCTATCGACCTATCTTTGTCGTTTCAGTGTTGATCGTCGACGTGTCAGTGGCCATTCAATCTTTGAGTTGGTGGCCCCGACGAGATAGAGTATTCTTCACAATTTTGGTTAGATTTTGGGTTGGTCCTGTAAGGTTTGGTTGGTGTTGTGGTGTTGCTATCGTTGGAGGTTTCGGTTTTCAGAGGTTTCTTATAGAGCTTAATGATAGTTAAATATTGGTTTTAGACCGGTTTAGTGTTTTCTCGAACTTCATGGTGGGTATATTTAGGTATTGTAGACCTTCACTATTTCTATTGTTCCCCTTTGGTAGGGTTTAGTTATTTTTTGGTTCAGTTTGTCTTTGTTGGCCTACGTTTGCTTTATGTTCGTTATTTCTGGTTCTAAGACCTTGTGTTTGTTTTACTCCCCTTGTTGGGACTGTTCCCCTTGTTGGGTTTGTTTAGAGGTCGTGCTTGATGCCGGTGCTCTTGTGTTGTAACTCTTGTTTGCTTCTCGTCTATCAAATCTGGTATAGGATTATTAGACCATCCTTGTTTGTTGGACAATATGTCCGTTAGTGTAATGTTGAGGGTTTGATTTGTCAAACTGCTCATGTTTGCATTGAGGACTGATTCGTGAATTCCTTATCCTCTCCCTTTATTTTGAAGGGTTGGATGTTTTAAAAAAATTGATAAAAAAAAAAATTTGACCGTTGACCACATCACTATGTGAGAGATTTCTTTACAAAAAAATAGTAAAACGGGTTATAAAGGGTGATTTTTCATAAATAGTACCAAAAACGGGTTCTCATTTTTTTATCAGAGAGAATTACAGGGAAATTTTATTTTAGCCTAATCTAACCCACCACCCAACAGCCACTCTTACTTACTCTCAAGTAAGTGTACCCACCAGGTTCGAACCTGTGACCTCAAGGAGAGGTGAGATGTGAAGATGTATTCACCACTAGACTAACCCATGTGAGCTGCCTATTCGTTTACTTACTACAACTTTATACCATATATAATGTAATTAATGTGCATGCTATTTATCTTAAGGTTGGATACAAATTAAAATGATTATTACATCATCAGTATTTTATAAATATTCATGGAATTTAATGTAGATACCAAATCTATACTCTGTTTATAAAAATATTTATGGTCCTCAATAAATAAACATCAAACTACGCGAGCGCAATGTTGTAAAAATCCCCGCTTGGAGGCGCCTAGGCCCCGCCTAGGCGCTGAAATGGTCTCTGCCGACCCGATTTATTCTACTAGGGCGCTCCAGGCCGTTTAGGCGGAATATGACCGATTAATCCCCGATTTGGCCGATTAATCACCGCCTGACCGATTAATTGAGCGGGTCGGTCGGGCGTCGGGTCGGATTTGTAGTTCAATAAACAGTTTCTAACCTTCTACAAGTCAAGTGAAACCATAAAATTATGCTAGTTGATAGTCATACTTATTGGTATTCTTTTAAGAATTGTATGATATGTTTAGTTTAGTAGAATATTTATCTTTTTAATACATTTAATGTTTGATATTATTAATATTTTTATATAGTATAATATAAATTTTAATAAAAAGTAATAAAATAATAATCCGATTAATCTCCGCCTAATGCCTAGGACCCCTTCCCGCCCGACTAGCGCCTAACGTTTTTTACAACCTTGCGCGAGCGGCTATCTTGATAAAAGATCAAACTACAGCTATAAATATTTATCATATGGCATCAAGTAGTAAAAAAATTTGAACTATTGATTATGTGTTCATTTTGATTCAACAAAAATAGCATAGAAACATGATATACGATTTATAGATTGATATTATGACAGGATGATTGTTTAATCTATAACTTTTCGGTAATGTATGAGGGAAATCCCATCCGTCCAGTAGCACAACGAGACCTCGGTCAACTCATGAACCTCTTGTTTGTTGACCTCACATCTAACTATTGGACCGAAGTTAGTACGAGCCGTGATAGCATTGGAGATGACACCAACAACGGTGTACGTCCTAACCTTTATACCTAGAGTTATAAAATACATGAAAAGAAATCAAACAAAAACTCACTCTTAACCTAAAAACTATGAGAACATGTGAAGATCGCGTCGGTTAAAAAAAAAAGAAGGATAACTCAATAAGTAAATAATTAATTAATTAAATAAGTAAAGAGCTGGACCCGACCAGATCCGTAGACCCGACCAGGCCCGCCCATTTCTTTCTTCTCCCCAACTTGGGCCGTGCGGCCCATTAACCTTCTGAAGCCCATTTCTCAGCCGGCCCGCGTATATAGCATCGTTTTAGGGTTTCAGTTCCATTTCTGAGCCGCCCCAAAACGTTCTTCTCCCTCCTCTCTGAATCCGATCCCATCTCCTCCTTCTTCGTTCGCACGGACGCCCACCTTCCTCTACTTCTCTTCTCAGTTGAACCTGACACGCCGCCGGCGTTCTTAACCCCTATCTCCTCCCCCATCGCTGCGCAGCTGAACCAGCCGAGCTTCCTTTATCCCTCGTCTCGTTTCCGCCACCCTCTCCCTCCGTTCAGCTCTCAACGCCGCCGCCCTCTCACCCTCTCCGGCCTCGCTTCTCGCCGGTAACGACCCGCGACCCCGCCTCCAGCCTTCTCTCCCTCCTCTCCAGCTCGAGCACGCCGCCCTCTCCCTCGTCCCGAGCTCCTCGCCGGCAAGCTCGACGGATCTGGGACGGAATCGCCACATCCATCCGGATCTGAGGCGAGAGAGCCGTCCCCGTCATACTCCGCCGCTCCCGTGACGGACATCACCCATCCCCGTCTCCGTCTCGTTTCCCCCACGGTGAGTTCACAACCCGTGGAGCCTTGGCCGGCAACGGCGCCGCCGGTGGCCGGCCGGATCCAAACCGAGCTTCTCCTTCCCTTTCATTTTCTCGTCCCGAAACTGTTTGGATCTGGCCGTGTATTTTTGGAAATGAAATCAGAAAATTAAAGATTTTGAACTGTAAAAAGGGAAAAGGTTTAAAAACAAAACCAGATTTGATTAAATGAGAAAAAGGGTTTAAACAGAGTTTTAAAATAAAATCAGTTTTGAGATTAAAAAAAGGGAAGTAAAACAAAGCAAAACGGGTTAGATTTGACTAAGGTTTTGAATTAAAAGAATTTGAAAATCAGATTGTTTTAAAGCGGGTTTTGAGCAGTTGAACGAATCTGGAACGTGGGATATTGAAGCTAGACTGTAAAACGGGATAAAAGTGGAACGCTGAAACGGTGCCTCGGGAACCATGACACGAAACTCGTACCTCGAGAATCGTGCCACGAAACCACTGCCTCGAGATCTATGCATGAGGATCGTGCCTCTGGAAACGTGCACCGGTTTCGGTGCGCGGGTGCTCGAACCCGATTCGTCGTAACCCCGCTTTTAGCCCGCTCGAGTCTAAAAGACAACTTTAGAACTTAAACCGAAACCGTCGTAACCTTTTAAATTAAATTGTGAAACCGGTTTTAAATTGTGGTTTTCGTTTTAAATTAGAGTCCGGCTTCGATCGAAGAGAAGACCGGAGTTAAACCCAGACGCGGACTTCGCCCTAGAAGACGGTGTTGGCCCGGTCGTCAGCAGCTAGGAGACGCTGCTGTGGTATCGTCTTGAGGTAGGGAAGTAGCGGATACCGGTTTAATTGCAGAAAGTTACTAGTATGCATGTTAGGAATTAATAAAACTAAAAAGACGTTTATATCAGATAATAACCGGACGAGTCGTAGTAACACGTAGGACGGGATTCACTAGTTAACTGTTTTGATCTGCTTTTGATACTTCGGAATTGCCGTGCTGGTAGATCGGCCATGTCGAGCCGTAGGTTGTGTGTTGTTGATTGAGTTGCTTGTTGTTGTTGAGATGCCTGCCGTCTGACTCGGTGTCGTTAGGGTTAATAGACAAGATTTAGTATATCCGTTGTGCATGTTGTTGTTATGTGTGGGCGAGTGTGCCGTGCTTGTGTTGATGTGAACTCTTGGATGTGTGATGGTCGGGTGAGTGATAGACCGACGTGACTGGTTGTGGTAAGATTGTGGGGCTTGGTAGCTGTGTTTAATCATGAAAATTGTACTATTATCTTGATGTGTGTCCGGGAGTTGTTTCCGGTATGGTACTTATGACCGAGGGGGTACGCCGGTGTAGGGTAGTACCTAGGCCGACGGTGTGGTCCCATGTAGGTGCGGTCCCCCGGGTAGTGGTTCCGGTACGATAGCCTGCATCGAGGGGGTAATCCGATGTGGGACGTCTAGGCCGACGGTTACGTGTTCTGTGCTTTGCCCGAAGGAGTTCCGGGAAAGTTGTTTTACCTATCCTTTGCCCGAAGGAGTTCCGGGAAAGAGGTCTAGGCCGATGGAGATTCCGGCATGACTATTTGAGATCGTGCCCTGGTTGTTTGACGGGAAGATATCTAGGCTGATGTTATGTGTTCCGGTACGATATGAGGGTGTCGGGCTGTGGACAGCCGACCGAGTAGGGGACTGCGGTACGGGCGTGTTTGTGCTTTTACGGTTTACTTTATGTTGATGACTTGTTAATTGGTGTGTTTGTGCTGTTTGGGTGATTGTGGTTGTAATTGCGGTTCGGTCTCGAGTTGAGGATTGTGGTTACGAGTTCCGTTGGAAATTAGTTGTGTGCTGTACTTGTATGCCCTAATTGGACGGTTACCCGTGGTGGTAAGCGCTTTCTTATAACCTTAACTACTTTTCCTACTGAGCGAAAGCTCATCCCTTACCTTGTTGTTTTTCAGGTTCTAAGCGGGGAAGTGTACTAGCCGGATGATCGATGTTTGGGAGCTTACGAGGGTCCTAGGCTAGAGAGTCTAGAGACGTATAACGTTTTTGAAATATTTATTGTCTTTACGGTTTACTCTAGCGTTGTTGATACTTTTATTCAAATTTCTGAATCGCAGGCTATTATTTTAAGCTCTTTAACTTTAATTTCTTTTAAATTTTATTACTGTTTTAGTTCACGTCTCGAGTCCGGTCAAACCGGATTTGGGGCGTGACAATCTGGTATCAGAACCTGGTTTCATTTGAAAATGTTTTTCAAACCTCGGACCGTACGTCAATTAGGTGGGTAGAGTTAGGATGTTGAGTTTCGGTGTGTCGGTTACGCAACTCGGATATGTCCTAAGCGTATAAACGAGACGAATAGAGTCTCGGTTTGGTAGTCGGTTGAATTGCTGGTAGTCGGTTGAATTGTTGTGTACTGTGGTTCTTGTAAATTGTGCGGGTTGTGTTTTGAGTGCCCGCTTATGCGGATGGTTAGTGTAATTTACGAACGGGTCATGCCCAATTTTCTGCAGAAACTGAAGTGTATGTACCATCACAGTTTAACTATATGGGCCACTATAGCTGGATGTGAATGGGGGGATGTCAGGTTGTTACAACGTAGTTCGGGGACGCCTGAATCAGGTTGTAACGACACGATATCGACATGAATGTTTTGGGTGAAAATTGATCGTGTTAAAACTTTAAGTCCAAGTTGTCGTTGTCTAATGTGGACTGTTCGTGTGTGGTAAATTGTTGATTTGTGTGACTTGTGTAAACTCCCTGACTGATTGGTGATTTGTGTGACTTGTGTATTTCTGCTGTTTTAATTGATTGATATGTGTGGACCTCTCTGATTGAGTGTTATTGTGTGACTATACTACTATACTTAGTATATTATTAGTACGAGTGTGACGGTTTGATCTGTGTGTGCACGTTAATTATGTTAAGTGCGTCGTTCTTTATGTCACGCCCCAAATCCGGTTTTGGCCGGACTCGAGACGTGACCTAAAACAAACGAGGTAAAAGTAATAAAACTGTAATAAATTCTTTTACAACTGAAAACGAGTCCAAAGTATTTCTCAATAAACCAAAAACAGAAGTCAAAGCTTGATAAGTAACATAAGATAAATAAAGTTCAACGACGTGGACCAACACGTCTCTAATACAATCCTCAAGACATCCGGAAGCTTCCGAGCCTCGAATTCTCCCAAATCTCAAGCATACCTGTACACACAATAAATAAACAAATAGGGGTGAGCTTGCGCTCAGTAGGGAAAATCGTAAATGACCTTAGTCTCCAAGTTTAATATTAAAATTGTTTTAATTCGATGTCACAAAAGTATTTAAAACCCTTAGACCAAAGGATGTAATAAACAAATAAGAAGTAACAATACCAATAGTGCATTCTCAAGAATAACGATAACTTCCCAGAGAATGAAAGGAGAACATTATAATAAAATAGAAATCCATCACCCTGGGAACAAGTAAATACTATTAAGCAAAGAATGTTATGGAATCCGTTGTGATGAAATAACATCGCTTCTTCAAGGCTAACAGTAACTTAAAAGAAGTTCATATTAAATACTTTAACGGATCAATAATAGTAAAAATGGGAATAATCAATATCTTGCCAACCACTCGCTTTCTCAAGCCTCCGATCCATGGATAGATTCTGGGATCACCTCGGTTCCCACATTCCGATCCACCAGAGTATCCATATCATATTAGATTTTCCCTCGGTCCAGAGGAAGCACATGCGTCGGGGCACCGGAAACAATCCCAAATGGGCGCTTATCATCGGGATTCCCAGAAATGCCTCCAAAGGACCATATGTCATAGGGGACCAAATAGTGCACCCACTGGGATGCAGTTCCTTGAGGTGAAACCATAAGTAATCCTTTCCCCGCAGGGTAAAATGTCCAATTGCCCGCAGGCCCAATAACCAATGCCCCGCAGGGTCCAATAACCAATTGCCCGCAGGCCCAATAATCAATGCCCCGCAGGGTCCAATAACCAATGAATATCCCGCAGGATCTGCCAATACTCAACTCTCATAATATCCAGTAACCGATGAATATCCCGCAGGATCTGTCAATACTCAACTCTCATAATATCTAGTAACCGATGAATATTTCGCAGGATCTGTCAATACTCAACTCTCATAATATCCAGTAACCAATCCCTCAGGCTCTAAAACTCAGTCAATAACTCATTGTATATGTCCAACTCCAACCACCTCATCGGCACCGGAACTGGACCTGAACCGGAACTGGTCCAGACCCGACCCGGACCCAAACCAGATCCGGCTCCAACCCGGATCCAGAGTCTGCCCTGAAAACTGGGCCTGACCTAGTTCGTCCTGTCCAATCCATCTTTTTGCCCAAGACCCTTCTGATCCAAGGCCTGCTCCTGGCCCAGTCCTTCCTCCCAGGCCCAAGGCCTGCCATTGCTCGGGGTTGAGCTCGTCCCAACACCGGCGAGCTCTACTGCTCTGACCGCCCTCCACGGTGTCGGATGTGGCTCAGAAGTAGAAGTGGAGGCGGTGGAAGGTGTCATGTGAAGAGGGAAGGGAGGGAGACGCTGATTCTGGTGGCGATGGGGGCTTTCCGGCGCGGGGACGCCAGATCTGGCGGCGTTTTGCTCAGACGCACCTCTCCGGTCAGATCCAGCTCGAAACGAGCTCTAAGGTTCGCGATTTCCAGGTGAGAGGTAGCGTGGGGCGTGCAAAAGCTCAAGGTTACGCCCACCGCGGCTGGTCTCGACGGTGGTGGCGCTGGCGAGGCTCGGTTCAGTGCGGCGAGGGTTTCGAGTTCTAGGGTTTACCGAGGGAGACGAAGACGGGGGTTTTTGGGGTTGGGTTCTGTTGCTATGGTGGAGGAAGGGAATGGAGAAGGAGAGGGAGAACGATGAAGGTAGTAGAGGTGGCCGGAGTCGGAGAAAGAGCTCGAACGGAGCTTTGGTTCGCGAGAGAAGGAGGAGATGCGAGAGTGAGAGGCGTCTCGTCTCGATTTGCGTGCTAGCCAAAAACGCTGAAACGATGCGTTTGGGGTATAAAAGGGCTAGGGTTCGGGAGTGGACTGGACGGGTTTGGGCCAGTGCTGATCCGGCCCAAGTCGATCCTGCCTGGTCCAAAATCCCACTCAGCCCAAAAATCTCCTCTTCTTCTTTTTTTCTTTTTTTTTGATTTCCCCCCCTCAAATTCCGCTCGATGCAAAACTCTACAACCACGTTTCTGATTTCGCAAAAACACCCACTTGTTTCCTATTTCAATTAATACTCTCAGTGAAAGAGCGGGGTTTTACAGTCTACCCCCCTTAAAAGAATTTCGTCCTCGAAATTTAAAATGAACGCGTTCCTCTTGACCTTCCTCCGGGAACGTCCACTCAAAACTCGCAAGAAAGGGATCCGCGGTGTACTCCCGCAGTTTTGGGAACACGCCGAAGCTGCTAGTCAACGGTTCTAGTACTGCTTGAAGATCTCAAAATGTTCGATAAGTTGCGGGGCCAACTTGCCTCCGACGCGGTCGAACCGCTAAAGGTCCTTCTTAGGCTCACTTCCAGTAATACGCGTTAACCGACTGTAACCTCCAGAGGTCGGCGCCTCCCAATTTCATAATTCTTTTGTCGGCTCTGCACGGTCTTTAACCGTTTCCGAATTTACGCAACAGTCACTTAAACGCGCTTCACCTGATCACGCTATTTCCTCAAACGCCAAACTTGGCGGTACAAAAACCGTCTCACCCAACTTTACGAAAACACGAGTAACGATTCACTAATTCAAGAAAACCGAGTAATAACACAAGTCGAGCAACAACCAGACACTCAAGAGAACTAAGGTGAGGATCTCGATATCCCACACCGGAGATTCCGTCGTCAACGTACCCTGTTGGAACTCTCTACAAGTCAAACCAAGTCGAAACCACACATAACGCAACTCAACCAATTTCTCTTTAGTGATCGTCACAAGATCAAACCCAACAGAAACTCAAGTACTAACAAGTCACGACCGACTACAAACCACTTCCAAGGGAGTAATACGTACTCCAAACGACAAACGAAAGACCTCACTAACACTGAAGGATCTGGAACAAACGTTCGTTTCACCACATCACGTGGAAAGGTAGGCGTACCACAAACAAATGAATAAAACAAGCACCGACCTTTAGTCGGAAGTCGGCACGCCTCAAAACGTACTACCATTAGAAGCTCACATTATCTGATGTGCGGCATACTTGCCCAATTCTAACAACAGGTCACACCTGGTAAAACCGTTCAAGATTCTCAACCTGATAAAGATTCAACCACTCAACAAGTATCACGATCCTAAAATAAGGAGAAATAACCATTCTCAACTACGGTCGATCACAAAGTTAACCAACTTGTTATAATTCTCTCGTCGTCGAAACTAGTTCACACTTCTGACAAAAACCGACTTACAAGTCGCTTCGTCTAAGTTAAGGTATCTGCGATACCACGGTTTTCCAACTCGGTGTACGGTTCCGTACAACCACGAACTCTACCAACACCTAGTCGAACGAACAACGTACAATAACAAGAGAGGTAGAGCCTCCTACTGGCATTTGGCCGAAAGTAGGCGTCCTTCAAGACACCAAACAACGCACAAAAGTCACAATCGACAGCAAAACACAATCCAAGATTGATCAATAAGGTTTATCCCGATCGGTCTTGATCCTTATACCGTTGACATTCGTTCACGGGCTGTCGATCAAAACAACTTATAGTCAAGTCCACCCAAGTCACACCACAATGAGTAATCATCATGCACTATGATCTCGATAAATTTGAACTGTTCAGAAACTAGTGCGGTTTCTTCCATTGTCCCTTGAACAACTCGAACCCAACAACGATTAATCCTTAACTCTCCCCGTGCCCATGCATGGCACAAAACCGACCTACCACACAACGCTTCGTTTGGTGCCATCGTGTTACTGGTCTGGAATCTTGTGGTAGTCGCCCTCGGCTATCAGTTGCCGGGTCATCTCTTGTGACCGTTCGGACCGTCTACTGGTCAAGGTCGCAGCCTTTTACTGCTCGACATTCGTTACCGATGGCATTTGACGAACGTCTGATGTTCCACCAATCGGTTCTTAAAACTCGATTCTCACTATCGAAGAAGGAAAAGAACTTCCCGTACTACTCGGTCCGTTACTCTTCTTCCAACTCAAACTGGCGTTCGTTGGCACTACCGCACCTCTGGTCGGTGTACTAAGATACGGGATGACTCACCAGTTTGAAACTCGATCTAGCAGAAGATAACCACGAAAACAAAACGACCAAGTGTAAAGCTCAATGTTAGCAAACACAATCCACAATGTAAATCGTAAGTGGGCACTCTAAGCGATCTCAAGATCGGTATCAAGTCCCTCAGCTCGGGGTCCGGCAATCGCATATGCTCGGCCCTACTGAATCAGAAGTCCTTCTCTCGGTGGTGGTGGAAGAATCTACTACTGCGATAACATGTCCTCTTATCGGCTCTCGTAGGCCGACCTGCAGGACGGTTGGTGAACACAACATTCCATGGGCAGTTCCAGCCCAGATGTCCAAACTGTTTGCACGAAGTACGAAACTGTGCCACCGTGGTAGGTCCAACCGACGCTGCTTCCCCCCCGGTGTATCCCATCGGACTGGGTCCGTGGTTGAAACAATCCTGAGATCCTTTGTCTCTTAGTATTGCGACTCCTTGACGACCTTAGGAAGTCACTCGGCCTCGGCCTGGTCTTTCGCGCTCTGGCGGTCTCCCGAAGATGCTTCTCAACGGCTAGTGACTGGTCCACTAGTAGAGAAAGTCCTCATTCTGAAGGTAGTAACTTGATCCGCGACAGACGGGGTGAGTCCTCTCTCGAACGCCTGTGGCGACTCTCCTCGGTTTGCACCATCTCAGCGTGAAGCGGTACAGGAACGTGACCCTCATCCCATACTTAGAGACGGTCATCCCTCTCTGTTGCATATCAAACAAACGCTGGTGTTGGTCCTCTCGAACGGATCGAGGGAAAGATATTGTTCCATGAACAATGTATTGAATAATTAAGAGTCACCTCCAACCCGATCTGCACAACTACCACCAGTATCATGCTTCTTTCTCAAGCTGAACGGTCGCGAAAGCAAACTCAGATGATCATCCGAATACTCTCGATGTAACAAAGTTGCGGGTAATCCGCTCCAACCATACCACAGCTGCCTCGGGGTTTGAACCCCCGGGATTGATTGTCATTCTCAATCTATGAAAATTTCTGAGAGCCTGGCCGTGTTGCTGTGCATCTGACATGGCCTCTCGATAGTGACGGCATCGGCCGTAGGAACAGACTCTGGTGCCGGTACTGCAGTCTCCTGCTGAGTGTTGAGCGCTGCTGGTACTGCGCGAACCACCTTATCCATAGGGTCGCCTGAGTCGACTCTGCGACTGGAGGAACGTTCGCTGGTGACCCTACTGGTCCGCCTCAAAACCCTAGTGCCCTGTGGAAGCCGCACCCTGGCGCTAACTATCCCTGCCAGACCAACGGCTGGTGCCTGGCTCTGCCCCACAGCGGGGCGACTCCTGGTCCCTCCCGGACTGAAGACACGGGACACTTCGTGTACTCGCTGCCTTAAAACGTAAGTACTCAAACCCAGATAACTTAAGTGGTTCGAAATATCCATAAGGGACGTTCTCATGCGTCTTAAAGGGATCCCACTTGGATCGCTAGTACGAAGTCTCGTTTAGAAAAACCCGGTTCGATCAAAACACACGGACGTTCACGCGCGTCCCACCAAGATCAAATAAAGACCAACCACACTGGCTCAGAAGATATAAATATAGTACTTTATATATAGGCAGGAAAGGCCGCAACTTAGTGCGTCTCACAACAGCAATCAACGATGTTCAATCAAATCAATCAACTCCCATAGGAGGAACAATCTCAATCAATTCACACAATTCGCAAAGCAACAAGCATACCCCTCGATTGGGTCTCTTCCCAACATTAGGGTCTAGAATCGTAACACGATAATTTTCACAATTTATGTTCTCAACTCTTTTCCATAATCTCAATTCCTTACTTTTCTTTTATAACCCTCATGTCGATCTCACGTTGTTACAACCCGATTTCAGGCGTCCCTGAATCTCGTTGTAACCACCTGACATCCCTCTATCACGCTCGACTACAGTGGCACCCCTGAGTCAGCCCGTGATAGTGCAAACTCTTCAGTTTCTACCGAAAAATTTGGCATGACCCGTTTGTATTTTCCTCTAACCATCCGCTTAAGCGGGACATTTATACAATAACCTGTACACAGAGTCCTACTCATAAGGTACACACAAAACACCTCAATTACACAACATCTGGAACACCATAAATGACCCATGCGGGTTTTAGCAAATAACTCATTATTACCCGGTCAATTTAACCCTTCAGGTTTTACTTAACAAATAACGGTCGTCCTAAGCGGAAAATTCCTTCAATAATCAATCAATCAATGTGTCATAACCAACCCGAGCATCGCTCGTTCATCCGATCTAAACCCGATCTTAATCTCAATCTCAATCTCGGTCTCGACTTACTTTCCATTTCAAACTCAATTTCCAAATCAAGTTAAGCCTTAGCTTCAAACTCAAAGTTACTTTCAAACTCATTATTAGTTTCAACTTAAATTTTTAAATGACGATTATCACTTAAACAAATCAACAATTTCACAACTAACATTTCATCACTCTAGAACACGAAGCATTAGAATAGTACAACAAAGTATGGTGTCGGAGCATCATCAGCTCAGTTTTCCCGTATCACGAAGCATAGGGGTGTAACCAGTCCCGTATCACGAAGCGTAGGAGTAAAACTAGTCCCGTACCACGAAGCATAGGAGTAAAACCAATACACTTAAAAAGAGCGCAAGAAAACACGAGTTCTACTCTTCTCTCAAATCTCATCCCAATTGGATCATCTTTTCAACCTTGATTCCCTAAACGATTCTCAACCTCTTAACCGAGTCGCTACTCCAACGATTTCAAAAACTCAACAGTCTAATCCTTCCATAAGTTCACCCTTCGGTCATTCATCACTCCGACAGTAACACTCCAACGAATCCGATCTCTAACATCACCAATACCTCAATCAAATGACTCTTCCACTTTAACAAACATGAACCGACCAACACGGTAGTAACACACTTGATAGATAATTTACTCAACAACATACAATACGGTTCCATCATTGCTCGTTAACCCAATACCGATCTCAACCGTTCGGTTTCACCGATCACTGTACTTGACAGTTCAAAGGGTAAGGACACCACTTAAGCGATGTAACCGTTGTAATAGAAAGTTTTAAATTTAACAACCATTGAAAACAGTACGACTCGAGTCGTTCTTACTCTATGCATCAAAGTATTTAGCTTGCATCACTGAGTACACGACTTAGACTACCTAACTCTACCCACCTAATTGACGTTGGTCCGAGGGTTTGAAAACAAGTTAAAAAGTTACAACCTGTTTCAAATGAAACCAGGCTCTGATACCAAATTGTCACGCCCCAAATCCGGTTTTGGCCGGACTCGAGACGTGACCTAAAACAAACGAGGTAAAAGTAATAAAAATGTAATAAATTCTTTTACAACTGAAAACGAGTCCAAAGTATTTCTCAATAAACCAAAAACAGAAGTCAAAGCTTGATAAGTAACATAAGGTAAATAAAGTTCAACGACGTGGACCAACACGTCTCTAATACAATCCTCAAGACATCCGGAAGCTTCCGAGCCTCGAATTCTCCCAAATCTCAAGCATACCTGTACACACAATAAATAAACAAATAGGGGTGAGCTTGCGCTCAGTAGGGAAAATCGTAAATGACCTTAGTCTCCAAGTTTAATATTAAAACTGTTTTAATTCGATGTCACAAAAGTATTTAAAACCCTTAGACCAAAGGATGTAATAAACAAATAAGAAGTAACAATACCAATAGTGCATTCTCAAGGATAACGATAACTTCCCAGAGAATGAAAGGAGAACATTATAATAAAATAGAAATCCATCACCCTGGGAACAAGTAAATACTATTAAGCAAAGAATGTTATGGAATCCGTTGTGATGAAATAACATCGCTTCTTCAAGGCTAACAGTAACTTAAAAGAAGTTCATATTAAATACTTTAACGGATCAATAATAGTAAAAATGGGAATAATCAATATCTTGCCAACCACTCGCTTTCTCAAGCCTCCGATCCATGGATAGATTTTGGGATCACCTCGGTTCCCACATTCCGATCCACCAGAGTATCCATATCATATCAGATTTTCCCTCGGTCCAGAGGAAGCACATGCGTCGGGGCACCGGAAACAATCCCAAATGGGCGCTTATCATCGGGATTCCCAGAAATGCCTCCAAAGGACCATATGTCATAGGGGACCAAGTAGTGCACCCACTGGGATGCAGTTCCTTGGGGTGAAACCATAAGTAATCCTTTCCCCGCAGGGTAAAATGTCCAATTGCCTGCAGGCCCAATAACCAATGCCCCGCAGGGTCCAATAACCAATTGCCCGCAGGCCCAATAATCAATGCCCCGCAGGGTCCAATAACCAATGAATATCCCGCAGGATCTGCCAATACTCAACTCTCATAATATCCAGTAACCGATGAATATCCCGCAGGATCTGTCAATACTCAACTCTCATAATATCCAGTAACCGATGAATATCTCGCAGGATCTGTCAATACTCAACTCTCATAATATCCAGTAACCAATCCCTCAGGCTCTAAAACTCAGTCAATAACTCACTGTATCTGTCCAACTCCAACCACCTCATCGCACCGGATTACCCCCCCCCCCCCCCCCCCCCCCCCCCCCCCGGTGTAGTACCAAACCAAGCAAACGAACAGACAAACCAATAAACGAACATACATTCAAGAATAAGAATAAATGAACAAGCATTTCATTCATCTGTCAAGCAACACACATCGGAACACACTTTCATCCCAACCAAGACAACCCACACCATTTCATACCTACCGTGTACTTACCTGCCACCAACCATTGGTACATCGATCACCTGATTGTACCCCTTTGGCACAATCAGTCATACTCGATCATCCGTTCAACCAACAGTTATAGCAACATAAATACTCAATAAACAAGTATACAATCAATCATACAAACATCATGTGAACGAACAAATAGTCATTCGATAAGGAAAGCTAATCTAGTTTCATTAGACTATTAAGTTAACTCAACAATTATCAATCAAGCATGTGAACCTAGCACACAACTAATCCGAGAGCTCTTCACAGCCTCTCTACCAGTAAAATCAAGTTCCCAAGTATTGAAAGCACACTTCACTAATTGTCATCGTCCTAAGCATGCATACTAGACTCATCCATTTATTAGTAATTGAAATACGATTATTCTAGTTATTCGCATCCTATAGGCAATTCTAAGACCTTTCCGATTTATTATCCTAATCATGCATTCTAAGCGTAATTAAATAATTAAGACTTTCCCTACCTCGCGGTCTTCCTCTAATAAAACTCTTATGAAAAGTTCGAGTGATCACAACTCCGTTCTTCACACCGGGTTCCGGCGCGATCTTCGTTCTTCTAGCTCGGGTCCAAGCCCTTGATCTCGGCGAAGTCCCGTCTAGGTTTGACAAATAAAACGTCTAATCAGAACCAGTAATTGTCCAAGGGTCTACTGATTTAATCAAAAAGTCTTTAAATCTCACCTTGAATTAAATAAATCATTTAACTATTCTGATTTAAAATAATTTTATTTAAAGCTGGGCTGACCTGGATCCGACCCGAAACCCGGTCCAGACCCGGTCCAGAGTCCAGAACCAGACCCTGAACCGGAAACCGGTCCAGACCCGACCCGGACCCGAACCAGATCCGGCTCCAACCCGGATCCAGAGTCTGCCCTGAAAACTGGGCCTGGCCCAATCCGTCCTGTCCAATCCATCTTCTGGCCCAAGACCCTTCTGATCCAAGGCCTGCTCCTGGCCCAGTGCTTCCTCCCAGGCCCAAGGCCTTCCATTGCTCGGGGTTGAGCTCGTCCCAGCTCCGGCGAGCTCGACTGCCTCCGACCCGCCCTCCACGGTGTCGGATGTGGCTCAGAAGTAGAGGTGGAGGCGGTGGAAGGTGTCATGTGAAGAGGGAAGGGAGGAGACGCTGATTCTGGTGGCGATGGGGGCTTTCGGGCGCGGGGACGTCAGATCTGGCGGCGTTCCGCTCAGACGCACCTCTCCGGTCAGATCCAGCTCGAAACGAGCTCTAAGGTTCGCGATTTCCAGGTGAGAGGTAGCGTGGGGAATGCAGAAGCTCAAGGTTACGCCCACCGCGGCTGGTCTCGACGGTGGTGCGCTGGCGAGGCTCGGTTCAGTGCGGTGAGGGTTTCGAGTTCTAGGGTTTGCCGAGGGAGACGAAGACGGGGGTTTTTTGGGGTTGGGTTCTGTTGCTACGGTGGAGGAAGGGAACGGAGAAGGAGAGGGAGAACGATGAAGGTAGCAGAGGTGGCCGGAGTCGGAGAAAGAGCTCGAACGGAGCTCTGGTCGCGAGGAGAATGAGGAGAGGTGAGAGTGAGAGGCGTCTCGTCTCGATTTGCGTGCTAGCCAAAAACGCTGAAACGATGTGTTTGGGGTATAAAAGGGATAGGGTTCGGGAGTGGACTGGACGGGTTTGGGCCAGTGCTGGTCCGACCCAAGTCGATCCTGCCTGGTCCAAAATCCCACTCAGCCTAAAAATCTCCTCTTCTTTTTTTTTTCTTTTTTTCCCCCTCAAATTCCGCTGGATGCAAAACTCTACAACCACGTTTCTGATTTCGCAAAAACACCCACTTGTTTCCTATTTCAATTAATACTTTCAGTGAAAGAGCGGGGTTTTACACTTTAAGGGTAAGAAACTAACGTGGGTGTTACCCGTGTGGAGAGTACTAGCGTCGTGGCACCTTGAGGTAGGAGAGGTAAGCCGTTTGGGGCACAAGTGCCCGGATTACTACCACTGGGAAGGTTAAGAGGAGCAACACCAGCAGGTCCCGGGCTGCAACGGGACGGAGCATCAGAGATGAGGTGCAAGGCCAGAATACGGCGTGGACCGTTTGCACCAGTTTGGGTGCCCGTCGAGGCGAATGGATGCAAGAAGTTCGAGAGAGGGCCCGAAGCCCGGAGTTGGTTCAAGTTCTCAACCTATGAATCTGTGTGGTTTTGAGATGGTGGATACAACGACAACAGTGGAACGAGGCCACAGAAAGACCGCGAGGGCCAGAAGACTCTGTTGCAACTGAGCAATGTTGCAGGATCGTGCGAGACTCGAGAACCGAGAGGGCGGAGAACCACAGGGTTCTCCTGGCCACAGACTGCAGTTTGAGTGTATGAAGCGGACAGGATCAGGAACATCGGTAGGTACCGTCGCGTTGGAACGAGGGACTATTGTGTTTACACTATCGGCAGCCGGGACATCGGAGACGAGTACCCGAAAGGCGGAGGGCCGCAACGACACAAGTAAGACGTCAGCCCGGTCAGGAGAGGTGACCGAGCGACGTTGAGATCAGAGTGGCGCAACGAAGCGTGGTGGGCCCATAACCCACATGCATCGCATTCTTCGGTGTTCTTTATACGTGAGGAGAAGTGGGAGTCTAAGAGTAGAATCTGAGGCGGTTCTGGCGTCGTGACACCCCGACTGAGTACGTTGTGGTTTGGCGAGTGTGTACAGTGTATGGTAGAAGTGGGAGTACCTCACGAGGTATCCGGAAAGAAATCGCCGAGTACGACTACCACAACGCTTTCAGGCCAGTAACACTATGGAACCGCACGAAGCGTTGGATGGTAGGTCGGGTCATTTGCCCAAGCAGGGCACACTTGAGGTTAATAGTGATCGGTGTGGTAACGATTTGCTCGAGAAGCGACTGAAGGGTCGCGTGATCTTGGACGACTAAGAACCGCGCAGAGTTGACACGGAAGCGCGAGGATGAGGTACGCGCGAGGTATCCAAACCGTTCGGAGCCTGAGGGAATGGTACTTGTAGTGTCTTCAGTTTCGTGGTACTGTGGGTATATTGAACTGTAAACTGGTTGAGTTTGCGTGTTATTTACTTGTGTTACCGTGGGTGGCTGGTCAGGGCGTGACTACATTTGGAGTTCGATGACGATCGTCCGAGTAACGGGACATGGACTTCTTTTGTTCGTTGGGATCGAGATATTTGGTTAAACGAGTGAGTAGCCGAGGAGAAGTGTCCGTGTGTTGAATCCGTTTTAAGTGCGAGGTGAGAAATTTTTTTCCGGTGTGATACTTATACCGACGGACGGTTCCGGTATAGGGTATCGCGACCAAGCTGCGTGTGTCGGTGTGACGTCTCTACTGAAAAAGGATTTCGGTATCGACTAACTGGCTTAAGTGTTTTCCGCGTGCTTGAGGGTTGACGGACTGGGAGTTTTTTTTTTCGGACGCTCCCTGTGATGGGGTTAAGTTAGCGCGTTCGTTTTGAATTTCGAGGACGAAATTCTTTTAAGGGGGGAAGATTGTGAAGACCCGCGTCGGTTAAAAAAAAAGAAAAGAAGGGTTAATCAATAAATAAATAAATAATTAATTAAATAAGTAAAGAGCTGGACCCGACCAGATCCGAAGACCCGGCCAGGCCCGCCCATTTCTTTCTTCTCCCCAACTTGGGCCGTGCGGCCCATTAACCTTTTGAAGCCCATTTCTCAGCCGACCCGCGTATATAGCATCGTTTTAGGGTTTCAGTTCCATTTCTGAGCCGCCCCAAAACGTTCTTCTCCCTCCTCTCTAAATCTGATCCCATCTCCTCCTTCTTTGTTCGCATGGACGCCCACCTTCCTCTCATTCTCTTCTAGTTGAACCTGACACGCCGCCGGCGTTCTTAACCCCTATCTCCTCCCCCATCCCTGCGTAGCCGAACCCAGCCGAGCTTCCTTTATCCCTCGTCTCGTTTCCGCCACCCTCTCCTCCTTTCAGCTCTCAACGCCGACGCCCTTTCACCCTCTCCGGCCTCGCTTCTCGCCGGTAACTGACCCGCGACCCTGCCTCCAGCCTTCTCTCCCTCCTCTCCAGCTCGAGCCCGCCGCCCTCGTCCCTCGTCCCGAGCTCCTCGCCGGCGAGCTCGACGGATCTGGGACGGAATCGCCACATCCGTCCGGATATGAGGCGAGAGAGCCGTTCCCGTCATACTCCGCCGCTCCCGTGACGGACATCACCCATCCCCGTCTCCGTCTCGTTTCCCCCACGGTGAGTTCACGACCCGTGGAGCCTCGGCCGGCAACGCGCCGCCGGTGGCCCGGATCCAAACCGAGCTTCTCCTTCCCTTTCATTTTCTCGTCCCGAACTGTTTGGATCTGGTCGTGTATTTTTGGAAATGAAATCAGAAAATTAAAGATTTTGATCTGTAAAAAGGTAAAAGGTTTAAAACAAAACCAGATTTGATTAAATGAGAAGAAGGGTTTAAACAGAGTTTTAAAATAAAGTCAGTTTTGAAATTAAAAAAAGGGAAGTAAAACAAAGCAAAACGGGTTAGATTTAACTAAGGTTTTGAATTAAAGAATTTGAAAATCAGATTGTTTAAAGCGGGTTTTGAGCAGTTGAACGAATCTGGAACGCGGGACGTTGAAGCTAGACTGTAAAACGGAATAAAAGTGGAACGTTGAAACGTGCCTCGGGAACCGTGCCACGAAACATGTACATCGGAATCGTGTCACGAAACCCATGCCTCGAGATCTGTGCATGGGGACTGTGCCTCTGGAAACGTGCACCGGTTTCGGTGCGCGGGTGCTCGAACCCGATTCATCGTAACCCCGCTTTTAGCCCGCTCGAGTCTAAAAGACAACTTTAGAACTTAAACCGAAACCGTCGTAACCTTTAAATTAAAT